>OZ024761.1:13640234-13667734 GCA_964016885.1 Eledone cirrhosa | reverse complement strand
ATAAGAAAATTCTTTTAAAAAAATTTTAAAAAAAAATTTTAACTTACTTACTTAAATAAGTAAGTAAGTTAAAATTTTTTAAAAAAATTTTTTTAAAAGAATTTTCTTATTTTACGTCTTTTATATATATATATATATATATATATTGAATTAGAATTAGATTTCGCCATGTTTTTGTCCAAGTAAAACAGTCTGATTACTTGATATCAGTGCATGTGAGCTAAGACACATATTTTTCTGTTCAGTTCGCTTATATGTCCTCTTATTAGACAGTTTTACTTAGTAAGAAATACACCAAAATCTAATTCAAATTCAGTTTTCAAATCGTGCTTGCCGTCTACTAAACATATATCTCCCTGTATCTGGGAGACAGGGTTTGATTCCTTATAGCAGTCGATGGCAATTTCTTTTTCCATCTTTAACCCTTTAGCATTCATACCGTCCATAGCAGGCCAGAATTCTCTCACCTCTTTCTGTTCAAACTGGCCAGAACCAGTTGCTCATACTGACGTTAACCTTCTGGACGCTACAGGTGCATTATATTGCAAATAGAGTAATCTCCCCTTGATACATTATGCACTGTCAAGGGAAACAATTCATAAAAATTTCTACCGTGCTAAAGGTTAAGGTGTTGTTCTCAAAATAAATAATATCAAAATCTCATAAATTCGATATTATGTGAGATAAAGCCTTTACCATGAAAATACAATAGTATATATAGAGTATAGTAAATGTTATGTGAGATATTATGTGAGGTAAAGCCTTTACTGTGAAAATACAATAGTATATATAGAGTAATGTAAATGTTATGTGAGATATGTGAGGTAAAACCTTTACTGTGAAAATACAATAGTAAATATAGAGTAATGTAAATGTTATGTGAGATATTATGTGAGATAAAGTCTTTACTGTGAAAATACAATAGTATATATAGAGTAATGTAAATGTTATGTGAGATATTATGTGAGATAAAGTCTTTACTGTGAAAATACAATAGTATATATAGAGTAATGTAAATGTTATGTGAGATATTATGTGAGGTAAAGCCTTTACTGTGAAAATACAATAGTATATATATAGAGTAATGTAAATGTTATGTGAGATATTATGTGAGATAAAGTCTTTACTGTGAAAATACAATAGTATATATAGAGTAATGTAAATGTTATGTGAGATATTATGTGAGGTAAAGCCTTTACTGTGAAAATACAATAGTATATATAGAGTAATGTAAATGTTATGTGAGATAAAGTCTTTACTGTGAAAATACAATAGTATATATAGAGTAATGTAAATGTTATGTGAGATATTATGTGAGGTAAAGCCTTTACTGTGAAAATACAATAGTATATATAGAGTAATGTAAATGTTATGCGAGATATTATGTGAGGTAAAGCCTTTACTGTGAAAATACAATAGTATATATAGAGTAATGTAAATGTTATGCGAGATATTATGTGAGGTAAAGCCTTTACTGTGAAAATACAATAGTATATATAGAGTAATGTAAATGCTAAAGGGTTAAGGGCTTTCACCCTATTTTGTAAGCTATGTTATAGTATCTCTGTTCATGACCACACCGTTATATATATAACATTATAACATATATATATATATATAATTGTTTCTACTTTTGGCACAAGGCCAGCAATTACCCACTGTAATTACTGGTACTTTATTTTATCGACTCCGTAAGGATGAAAGGCAAAGTTAACCTTGGCAGGATTTGAACTCAGAATGGCAAGGGCCGTAACTCTATGCGTCAAAGCATGGCGTCTGACCCTCTACCAATACTGCCAATCCACCACCCTCTATATATATATATATATATAATGTTAGCATAAATATATATATATATGTATATGTATTTATATTCATATATATATATGTGTATATATATATATATGTATATATATTTATATCTATATATGTATATGTATATGTATATATGTATATATATACATGTATATATATATTTATATTCATATATGTATATATATATATGTATATATATGTATATATATATATATATATATATGTATATATATATATATATATGTATATATTCATATATGTATATATATATATATATATATGTATATATATATATATATATGTATATATATATATATATATGTATATATGTATATATATGTATATGTATATATATTTATATTCATATATGTATATATATGTATATGTATATATATATATGTATATATATATATATGTATATATAAAGTAGCATGTATGTGGATTTAGATGTATTTTCATTAAGTGTCTGAATGTATATATATATGTGTGTGTGTGTGTGTGTGTGTGTGTGTATTAATCTGTGTGTACATTCACACACATAGACTAATATGCATGAATATTGGTACACATGTCCATGTTTATACTCACTCTCTATGAGATGGACTGTGTGGAACAGTAAACATATGATGATGATGATGATGATGATCCCCCTCTCTCTCTCTCTCTCTCTCTCTCTCTCTCTCTCACAAGTTTCAAGGGGTGGGATATCTTTTTGCATGACTTTTGAAACCCTCTTCCATAACTGTCTCCTTTTGCCATGCATCCACCCCTCCCCTGCCAATGTGTGTTGTGAAGTGAGTTATCTTACAAGGGTTTACATATGTTGTTGTTGTTCTTGATGTTGATGTGAGATTCTGTCGAAATATGCCCACAGCATGTTCTCATAGGAAATACTTTTCTATGCATGGATTTGGAACTATTCCATTACTACTGTGTATTATTATATAGTTGTGATATATGACCTTGATAAATGAGTGTGTGTGAGTGTATATATATATATATATATATATATATATATATAAATTATCATCATCGTCATCATTGTTTAACATCTATCTTCCATGCTAGCATGGGTTTGTCCCATTTGGAGGCAAGTTAGGTTGGGTGACCATGTCTCGCTCATATAGGACAGTTTCTGGCTGGTTTTCTACGGCTGGATGCATTTATATATATATATATATATATATATATATATATATATATATATTAAATGTGTATATATACATACATACATATATGTATGTATATATATATAAAGTAGGTTGAGTTATCAACTTGTCTAAAATATTATACAGTAAAATTCTGTTATAACGAACCATCGGGATATAAAAGAAAAAATTTCCCAACACCAACCACATTACAGTGTGGGCTGGATGCTTTTTGTCATGACACCTACACAACCACATTACAGTGTGGGCTAGGTACTTGTTGTCATGACACCTACACAACCACATTACAGTGTGGGCTGGATGCTTTTTGTCATGACACCTACACATCCACCTAACAGGGTGGGCTGGATGCTTTTTGTCATGACACCTACACAACCACATTACAGTGTGGGCTGGATGCTTTTTGTCATGACACCTACACAACCACATTACAGTGTGGGCTGGATGCTTTTTGTCATGACACCTACACATCCACGTAACAGGGTGGGCTGGATGCTTTTTGTCATGACACCTACACAACCACATTACAGTGTGGGCTGGATGCTTTTTGTCATGACACCTACACATCCACCTAACAGGGTGGGCTGGATGCTTTTTGTCATGACAACTACACAACCACATTACAGTGTGTGCTGGGTGCTTTTTGTCGTGACACCTACACAACCACTTTACAGTGTGTGCTGGGTGCTTTTTGTTGTGACACCTACACAACCACTTTACAGTGTGTGCTAGGTGCTTTTTGTCATGATACCTACACAACCACCTAACAGGGTGGGCTGGGTGCTTTTTGTCATGACACCTACACAACCACTTTACAGGGTGGGCTGGGTGCTTTTTGTCATGACACCTACACAACCACTTTACAGTGTGGGCTGGGTGCTTTTTGTCATGACACCTACACAACCACCTAACAGGGTGGGCTGGGTGCTTTTTGTCATGACACCTACACAACCACTTTACAGTGTGGGCTGGGTGCTTTTTGTCATGACACCTACACAACCACCTAACAGGGTGGGCTGGGTGCTTTTTGTTATGACATCTACACAACCACTTTACAGTGTGGGCTGGGTGCTTTTTGTCATGACACCTACACAACTACTTTACAGTGTGGGCTAGGTACTTGTTGTCATGACACCTACACAACCACATTACAGTGTGGGCTGGGTACTTTTTGTCATGACACCTACACAACCACCATGATTTTCTCTAATTCTCCCGTGTAATTTTAACCTTGTGTCCATTAATTTCTTCATTGCAGCAGTCTGGATATTTCCGAGCTAGCAAAGGAGGCCAAGAAAATGTTACAAGCTGTGAGTATCATCCTAATTTGAATCTTATTTTTTTTTTTTTTTTAAATCTCAGAACAGAGTTGGGGAGGACTACCACCACCCCCAACACCACATCACAGTACATCATATCACTAGACCTAACCCTCTACTGAAATACTCACTCTCTCTTTCTCAGCTTCCCAACAATCTGTTTGAAGAACTTGCCATGGACGTCTACGATGAAGTTGACCGAAGGGAGAATGATGATAGTTTGTATATTATTATTATTATCATCATCATCATCATCATCATCATCATCATCATCATCATCATCATTGTCATTGTCACCATCACCATTATCATCATCATCATCACCATTATTATCATCATGATCATCATCACCACCATCACCATTTTCTACTGTCATTTTATAGTGTTAAAGTTAATGTCTAACCCAAGTCTAGGGACTCATAAGAGGGAGCTTATTACGTGGGTTTTATTGGTGTGAAGTCTAGGGACTCGTAAGGGAGCTTATGTGTTGGGTTTGATTGGTGTTAAGCAAATGAGAGTACAAGACAGCAGTCTATCATAGGATTCTATATATCTTACACACAATGACAGCAGTACACATACACATATACACACATGTATACATACATATACATATATACACACATATCCATATATATATATATACATGTACACATGACAGCAGAAATTCTTTGCTTAAACTTTTATCTGTACTAATAATAAATATTTGTTCTATCGGTTTATATATACTAATATATATACATATATATATATATATATATATATATATATATATATGGAAAAAAAATGAAACGAAATTTCATTTCTCACTCTTAGTACGGCTGATACTTAAATGTAAGTATGTATGTATACGTACATACATATATGTATACAGACGTACACTAGTATGTATATATATATATACATACATGCACA
This sequence comes from Eledone cirrhosa, assembly GCA_964016885.1. Classification (NCBI taxonomy): domain Eukaryota; kingdom Metazoa; phylum Mollusca; class Cephalopoda; order Octopoda; family Eledonidae; genus Eledone; species Eledone cirrhosa. The sequence continues at coordinate 13,662,516 of OZ024761.1, read as the reverse complement.
CATATATATATTTACGTATGGATTCACCGAACATTTATTATAATGCTCGGTTTGTTTGTTTGTAAACAAACAAACAGCTCGAATTAAGCCGTACAGTGTTCAGGCAACCATCGTTGCCTTTTTGTTCAACATTGACACAGGAACGATGTACTAGTTTCAAGCTTATTAGCTATCATCAGCATCGTATACCTTCCTGCCAGATGATTGAACGTCTGAAAGTATATACTTTCCTTATACATATTAACGGCTATGCAGCCTAATTTGAATATCGAGTGAGTTAGTCGGCTGGGCACACCGAAAACGATAAATGAAAAAAAATGAAACGAAATTTTATTTCTCACTCTTAGTACGGCAGTTACTTAAATGTAGTATGTATACGTACATACACATATGTATACAGACGTACAGTAGTATGTATATATATATATACATACATGCACACATATATATATGTACGTATGGGTTTACCAAATATTTATTATAATGCTCGGTTTGTTTGTTTGTAAACAAACAAACAGCCCGAATTACGCCGTACAGTGTTCAGGCAACCATCGTTGCCTTTTTGTTCAACATTGACACAGGAACGATGTACTAGTTTCAAGCTTATTAGCTATCGTCAGCTTCGTATGCCTTCCTGCCAGATGATTGAACGTCTGAAAGTATATATATATATATATATATATACTTCCTGGAGGCACATGGCTTAGTGGTTAGAGCATTGGCCTTGCAATCGAAAGGTTGTGAGTTCAATTCTCAGACCGGGTGATGTGTTGTTTCCTTGAGCAAGACACTTTATTTCACATTGCTCCAGTTTACTCAGCTGTAGAAATGAGATGATAGGGACTAGGGTCCCTATCATTCCATTGCAAAGTGGTCGTGGAGGTGCCACGGCAAAAAAGCACCCACCACTCACTGTAAATGAGGTTGGTGTTAGGAAGGGCACCCAGCTGTAGAAATCGAGCCAGCATCAGTTCCCGTCCCACTCTTGCAAGCAGGGAAAAAGCGGACGTAAAATGAAATGATATATAATACAAGGACGATTTGTTAAGCCTTCATTACGTTTATTGATTGGTGACGCGTGTTTCGCTATTGATCAGCTCAAGGTTCGATCTGTATCGATCTGGCCCGACTCTGGAATCAAAAGATCTGTCTAGCTCTCCACCTCGCTACAGACGTGAACCTAAACATTGAGTGTTCACCTGGGGGGGGAACCTACAGTAACTTCATGTTACACTCCCTGGATATCATCATCATCATCGTTTAACGTCTATCTTCCACGCTAGCATGGGTTTGGATATATATATATCATCATCATCATCATCATCATTGTTTAACGTCTATCTTCCACGCTAGCATGGGTTTGGATATATATATATCATCATCATCATCATCATCATTATTTAACGTCTATCTTCCACGCTAGCATGGGTTTGGAGATATATATATATATATATATATATATATATATATACTTGATAAAATTGGTCCTGCCATGTTTCTAGTACCAAAATAATAGACCTATAAATGTTAAAAAGTAGCTGGCAATATTGATTCTTTGTGTGTGTTAACGACCCTAATTACTGTATCTTTTCTCTGTCAACAGTTTGGGTCTCCTCAAATGAACACAGTTCCACAATAGGGGTCACAATACCCTTTTTGCCAGTCAATCCAGAATTTTCCACTACAAGAAACCAAGTAAGGCTTCACATTTGTTTCCTTTTTTCTTTTTTTTTTCTTGTTTTGTGTTATATAAAAAAAACCTTCCATCCAAATCTTTTTAATCCTTTAGCATTTAAACCGGCTGTATCCAGCTAGAATTATTTTACCTTTTTTCTGTTCAAACCAGCTGTAAGCGGCTGCTCATACCACTGTTAAAGAATTGTTCTCTAGATATATAATATCAAAATCTCATAGATTTGATATTATGTGAGATAATTATGTGAGGAAAAGCCTTTACTATGAAAATATAATAGTAAATATAGAGTAATGTAAATGCTATGTGAGGAAAAGCCTTTACTATGAAAATATAATAGTAAATATAGAGTAATGTAAATGTTATGTGAGATAATTATGTGAGGAAAAGCCTTTACTATGAAAATATAATAGTAAATATAGAGTAATGTAAATGCTATGTGAGGAAAAGCCTTTACTATGAAAATATAATAGTAAATATAGAGTAATGTAAATGTTATGTGAGATAATTATGTGAGGAAAAGCCTTTACTATGAAAATATAATAGTAAATATAGAGTAATGTAAATGCTATGTGAGGAAAAGCCTTTACTATGAAAATATAATAGTAAATATAGAGTAATGTAAATGTTATGTGAGATAATTATGTGAGGAAAAGCCTTTACTATGAAAATATAATAGTAAATATAGAGTAATGTAAATGCTATGTGAGGAAAAGCCTTTACTATGAAAATACAATAGTAGATATAGAGTAATGTAAATGCTAAAGGGTTAAAGTGTTTTAGTTATCTGAGATAACTAAGCCTTCCATTATAACTTTACTTCTCATCAAAATATGTTCCAAACGCCAACTTAATAACGAGAAACTTTGTTATATTTTTAAACCCTTTTAAATTCTTGATTATTTTCAAAATTATTTGAAAATAATAGCCACTGTTTTTCATGAGGAATATGGTAACGAAAGGAAGGGCTAAAAAAAAAAACTAACTTTGCTTTTCATTATTTCTCATCCTTTGTGTATTTAGGGTCGCCAAAAACTTGCTCGCTTCAACCCACGAGAATTTGTAACGCTGATCATTGATATTTTAAGTGATGCGAAGAGGAGACAAATGGGAACCACGGCATCCATGATTATAAACCCTAAAGAGCCCAGTAAGTCTTGTTTATTTGTTTGTTTGTTTTTGTGTTTTGGGGGTTGATATTTCAGACACCCATTTCTCAATGTGCAAAGATAGGTTAATACTTTTTTTGTTACCTAGGAGACATATTAAATGGAGAAGGGTAGATTGGCGGACTCGGAGATGGTGGATGGCTAAGATAGACATAGCTAGGAAGTTCTGGGACTGAGTGGTGGGCTAATGAGGAGGGAAGTGTAGCTGAAATTGAAAGGAAAGGTGTATGCTACATACTTAAGAAGTGCTGCGATTACAGGGTGTTTCAGAAAATTAGATATCATTGAGATGTAAATATCTGATAATACAAAGTCTAGGACAAAGAAACTGGCTGGGGTTAATGTTTTAGGCAACAACATCACCCCCAACAAATGAATATACAGGGTGTTTCAGAAAATTAGATATCATTTTAGATGTAAATATCCCAGCTCAAAAGTAGCACAGAGGAGACTGAGGTTAGCTGGACATGCTCACCGACATCCAGAGTTGACACTACACTCAGTGCTCCTGTGGTATCCTCCGCATGGATACACTGGAAGAGGAAGACCAAGGTTGACATATGTTGATGCCCTAAGGACATACACTGGTCTCTTGGAGACGCAGGACATGGAAACTATGATGAGGGACAGAGACTGCTGGAGAGAACTGGTCCATGGATCTCGGGAATTTTCCCCGCCCCAGAGAGATAGATATCCCAGAAACTATGAATTCTAGGACAATGAAACTAACCAGGCTCAATGTTGAAGAGCATAAGAATTATTCCTAAAAATTTGTCAACATTATAACACTAATTCATAATGTATATCTTAATGGGACAACCTTGGGAACAGGCCAATGACATAAGTGATATCTAATGTTTTGAAACAACCTGTATTTCCAAATTTTATGATTATTTTCAAAATTTCTTGAAAATCGTAGGCAGTGTCTTTGATTATATCAACGAACAGGCTAAAATGCTTGTCGTTGGCTGATCTGTTTCATCTCCCCTCTTTCAGGTGGTCGTTCTTCTGGGCTAATGACAGCCCCAACGAAGGGCTCAAGGGTTTACAGCCAAGTTTCCAGTGATGATGAGCCATTGTATGACAGCGTAGCTTCCGATGAAGACTACAGCAGCATAGACACCCAGAGCATCAAAAGTGCCAAAGAAGAAGGGAAAAAAGACCGACCAGCAGATGTAAGTTTATATATGTGTGTGTGTATATATATATATATTATATATATATATATATATATATATATATATATATTGTATAGTGAGTTGCTGGGAGTTGTCAGTAACCTTTATTTTCTATTGTGATTTACCAAGAATTATCAGTAACTCCTATTCTGTATAGTGATCTGCCAGTTGTTGTCAGTAACCCCCATTTTATATAGTGATTTGCCGGGAACTATCAGTAACCCCTATTTTGAGTAATTAGTTGCCAGTAGCAAAATAGGGTTTACTTAATAAAGTAGAGGTAACCCAAAATAGGGTTTACTAAAGTAGTTTAATGCTTGATATAGTAGGAAAAGAGTCTTAACGTTTTAGACTCTAGTCCTTCATCAGAAGATAGAATGAGGAATAAAAGATGAATTAGAAAGAAAGGGAAACTTTTTTTTTGAGAAAACACATATATGTATTCAGTTAACCATATATATATATATATATATATATATATATATATATATATATATAGTGAAAGAGTGAAGAATAACATAGTTGGCTGTACAAAAAGAGTTTTTTTATTTACAGTATTAACAATTGTTTCATTGATCAGGTCAGTCTAAAGGCCGCTAATCACTAGAAATTGCGTCACTCGTCCTTAAATACAGTGTGTGTCTCGGATCATCGGAATACTTATTCCGATGATCAGAGACACACACTATATTTAAGGGCGAGTGATTAGCGGCCTTTAGACTCACCTGATCAATGAAACAATTGTTAATACTGTAAATAAAACTCTTTTTGTACAGCCGACCATGTTATTCTTCACTCTTTCACTACTATTACTCCAAGAACAACCTACATGAGAATTCTCGTAAACTCGCCACCTAACTAAGGAAACCTCTTGTTGAGTCAAACAACGCCGTACATTAAAACTATCCATAGTACAGAGTACTCACAACCTCTAACTGGATTACCTAAAACGATAACTTGTTATCCTATATATATATATATATATATATATATATATATATATAGAATAAATATGGTTTTATAAATATTGTTTCCATTTATTTAATATCATTGTGTATATATATATATATATATATATATATATATATATATATATATATATATATATACAATGATATTAAATAAATGGAAACAATATTTATAAAACCATATTTAATCTATATATATATTTTTAAAAACTTTTGTACGCTCTCATCAGATAAAATACAAAGTTTGTTTTATAAATTTCGACATAGCCAAAATATATATTTATATTTGTTGAATTACCAACAAATTGAATATCTCTTCTGTTTATATATATATATATATATATATATAACAAAGGAAATGTGGTAAGGAACCAGGTGGACCATAACGCACCAAAGTACTCAATACTTGAGGTAGTAGAGTGGGTAATAGGAACCAGTAAGACCCCGACAGCTGAGCTCAAGCCGTTTCGACGGCTAATTCTGGAGCTCAGCTGTCGGGGTCTTACTGGTTCCTATATATATATATATATAGGGCAGGTAAAATTCCTGAGATCCATGGACGAGTTCTCTCGTAACCCTTATTTCTTGCTTAACCTTCCAAGAGCCAGTAGTGGTGTTTAGAAATTTGTAAAGATCTACCGATGCCTGATTCATCCCCCCACTTCCTCCTTTTCACCACTATTCCTCAGGCCCCAGAATGTGAATAAAATACCAATGATAGTGGTTAAATACATAAATATATTTTATATTTATGTTTGCTTTATGAAGATTTTGTTTCTGTTTTGTAAAAACTTGTTTCCGTTTTATAGTTTTTGTTTCTCTGTTTTATGAAATTTTTTTCTGTTTTATATATAAAAAAAAATTTGTTTCGGTTTTATGAAATTATTATTTTTTAAAAACTTTTTTTTTATTTTTGCATATTTAAAAAAAACTATTATTTTTATTTTTATTTTAAATTTGATTTGATTTAATTTCTGTTTTGTTTTGTTCCATTCCTCATCAGTCTCGGATAATTCGCCGTGAAATGACTCCCACATCAATTGTGTCGTTTACGGAGGTGAGGCGTGTACAGGTTTCTGCTTGTGTGTGTGTCTGTGTGAGTGTGTGTGTGTGATGCTTCTCTGCATGGCTCTATGTGAGAATGTGTGTGTGTCTGGTGCTGTGTATGGCTCTGTGTGAGATTGTGTGTGTGTCTGGTGCTGTGTATGGCTCTGTGTGAGATTGTGTGTGTGTCTGGTGCTGTGTATGGCTCTGTGTGAGATTGTGTGTGTGTCTGGTGCTCTGCATCGCTCTATGTGAGAATGTGTGTGTGTGTGTGTCTAACGCTGTGCATGGCTCAATATGTGTGTGTATGGTGTGTGGCTGTGTGTGTGTGTGTGTGGTGTGTGGCTGTGTGTGCATATGATGTGGGTATGTGTGTGTATGGTGTGTGTGGCTGTGTGTGTGTATGGTGTGTGTGGCTGTGTATGATGTATGTGGCTGTGCATGGCTGCTTCTTGCTAATATGTGCACATATCCCCTCCCCCGCTCTCTCTTCCCCTCCCTCATCTTCCTGTTCTCTCTCTCTCCTTCTTTTTCACCCTCTTGATTTCATCTGCCTATATATATATATATATAGGCCAGAATTCTCTCACCTCTTTCTGTTTAAACCAACTATAACTGGCCACTCATACTGATGTTAAGGTAATGTTCTCAAAAATAAATGATATCAAAATCCCATAGATTCGATATTATGTGAGATAAAGCCTTTACTGTGAAAATACAATAGTATATATAGAGTAATGTAAATGTTATGTGAGATATTATGTGAGGTAAAGCCTTTACTGTGAAAATACAATAGTATATATAGAGTAATGTAAATGTTATGTGAGATATTATGTGAGGTAAAGCCTTTACTGTGAAAATACAATAGTATATATAGAGTAATGTAAATGTTATGTGAGATATTATGTGAGATAAAGCCTTTACTGTGAAAATATAATAGTATATATAGAGTAATGTAAATGTTATGTGAGATATTATGTGAGGTAAAGCCTTTACTGTGAAAATACAATAGTATATATAGAGTAATGTAAATGTTATGTGAGATATTATGTGAGGTAAAGCCTTTACTGTGAAAATACAATAGTATATATAGAGTAATGTAAATGTTATGTGAGATATTATGTGAGGTAAAGCCTTTACTGTGAAAATACAATAGTATATATAGAGTAATGTAAATGTTATGTGAGATATTATGTGAGATAAAGCCTTTACTGTGAAAATACAATAGTATATATAGAGTAATGTAAATGTTATGTGAGATATTATGTGAGGTAAAGCCTTTACTGTGAAAATACAATAGTATATATAGAGTAATGTAAATGTTATGTGAGATATTATGTGAGGTAAAGCCTTTACTGTGAAAATACAATAGTATATATAGAGTAATGTAAATGTTATGTGAGATATTATGTTAGGTAAAGCCTTTACTGTGAAAATACAATAGTATATATAGAGTAATGTAAATGTTATGTGAGGTAAAGCCTTTACCACAAAAATACAATAGTATATATAGAGTAATGTAAATGTTATGTGAGATATTATGTGAGGTAAAGCCTTTACCACAAAAATACAATAGTATATATAGAGTAATGTAAATGTTGTGTGAGGTAAAGCCTTTACCACAAAAATACAATAGTATATATAGAGTAATGTAAATGTTATGTGAGATATTATGTGAGGTAAAGCCTTTACCACAAAAATACAATAGTATATATAGAGTAATGTAAATGTTATGTGAGGTAAAGCCTTTACCACAAAAATACAATAGTATATATAGAGTAATGTAAATGTTATGTGAGGTAAAGCCTTTACCACAAAAATACAATAGTATATATAGAGTAATGTAAATGTTATGTGAGGTAAAGCCTTTACCACAAAAATACAATAGTATATATAGAGTAATGTAAATGTTATGTGAGATATTATGTGAGGTAAAGCCTTTACCACAAAAATACAATAGTATATATAGAGTAATGTAAATGTTATGTGAGATATTATGTGAGGTAAAGCCTTTACCACAAAAATACAATAGTATATATAGAGTAATGTAAATGTTATGTGAGGTAAAGCCTTTACCACAAAAATACAATAGTATATATAGAGTAATGTAAATGTTATGTGAGATATTATGTGAGGTAAAGCCTTTACCACAAAAATACAATAGTATATATAGAGTAATGTAAATGTTATGTGAGGTAAAGCCTTTACCACAAAAATACAATAGTATATATAGAGTAATGTAAATGTTATGTGAGGTAAAGCCTTTACCACAAAAATACAATAGTATATATAGAGTAATGTAAATGTTATGTGAGGTAAAGCCTTTACCACAAAAATACAATAGTATATATAGAGTAATGTAAATGTTATGTGAGGTAAAGCCTTTACCACAAAAATACAATAGTATATATAGAGTAATGTAAATGTTATGTGAGATAATTAAGTGAGGTAAAGCCTTTACCACAAAAATACAATAGTATATATAGAGTAATGTAAATGTTATGTGAGATAATTAAGTGAGGTAAAGCCTTTACCACAAAAATACAATAGTATATATAGAGTAATGTAAATGTTATGTGAGATAATTAAGTGAGGTAAAGCCTTTACCACAAAAATACAATAGTATATATAGAGTAATGTAAATGTTATGTGAGGTAAAGCCTTTACCACAAAAATACAATAGTTTATATAGAGTAATGTAAATGTTATGTGAGGTAAAGCCTTTACCACAAAAATACAATAGTATATATAGAGTAATGTAAATGTTATGTGAGGTAAAGCCTTTACCACAAAAATACAATAGTATATATAGAGTAATGTAAATGTTATGTGAGGTAAAGCCTTTACCACAAAAATACAATAGTATATATAGAGTAATGTAAATGTTATGTGAGGTAAAGCCTTTACCACAAAAATACAATAGTATATATAGAGTAATGTAAATGTTATGTGAGGTAAAGCCTTTACCACAAAAATACAACAGTATATATAGAGTAATCTAAATGTTATGTGAGGTAAAGCCTTTACCACAAAAATACAATAGTATATATAGAGTAATGTAAATGTTATGTGAGATATTATGTGAGGTAAAGCCTTTACCACAAAAATACAATAGTATATATAGAGTAATGTAAATGTTATGTGAGGTAAAGCCTTTACCACAAAAATACAATAGTATATATAGAGTAATGTAAATGTTATGTGAGGTAAAGCCTTTACCACAAAAATACAATAGTATATATAGAGTAATGTAAATGTTATGTGAGGTAAAGCCTTTACCACAAAAATACAATAGTATATATAGAGTAATGTAAATGTTATGTGAGATAATTAAGTGAGGTAAAGCCTTTACCACAGAAATACAATAGTATATATAGAGTAATGTAAATGTTATGTGAGATAATTAAGTGAGGTAAAGCCTTTACCACAAAAATACAATAGTATATATAGAGTAATGTAAATGTTATGTGAGATAATTAAGTGAGGTAAAGCCTTTACCACAAAAATACAATAGTATATATAGAGTAATGTAAATGTTATGTGAGGTAAAGCCTTTACCACAAAAATACAATAGTATATATAGAGTAATGTAAATGTTATGTGAGGTAAAGCCTTTACCACAAAAATACAATAGTTTATATAGAGTAATGTAAATGTTATGTGAGGTAAAGCCTTTACCACAAAAATACAATAGTATATATAGAGTAATGTAAATGTTATGTGAGGTAAAGCCTTTACCACAAAAATACAATAGTATATATAGAGTAATGTAAATGTTATGTGAGGTAAAGCCTTTACCACAAAAATACAATAGTTTATATAGAGTAATGTAAATGTTATGTGAGGTAAAGCCTTTACCACAAAAATACAATAGTATATATAGAGTAATGTAAATGTTATGTGAGGTAAAGCCTTTACCACAAAAATACAATAGTATATATAGAGTAATGTAAATGTTATGTGAGGTAAAGCCTTTACCACAAAAATACAATAGTTTATATAGAGTAATGTAAATGTTATGTGAGGTAAAGCCTTTACCACAAAAATACAATAGTATATATAGAGTAATGTAAATGTTATGTGAGGTAAAGCCTTTACCACAAAAATACAATAGTATATATAGAGTAATGTAAATGTTACGTGAGGTAAAGCCTTTACCACAAAAATACAATAGTATATATAGAGTAATGTAAATGTTATGTGAGGTAAAGCCTTTACCACAAAAATACAATAGTTTATATAGAGTAATGTAAATGTTATGTGAGGTAAAGCCTTTACCACAAAAATACAATAGTATATATAGAGTAATGTAAATGTTATGTGAGGTAAAGCCTTTACCACAAAAATACAATAGTATATATAGAGTAATGTAAATGTTATGTGAGATAATTCAGTGAGGTAAAGCCTTTACCACAAAAATACAATAGTATATATAGAGTAATGTAAATGTTATGTGAGGTAAAGCCTTTACCACAAAAATACAATAGTATATATAGAGTAATGTAAATGTTATGTGAGATATTATGTGAGGTAAAGCCTTTACCACAAAAATACAATAGTATATATAGAGTAATGTAAATGTTGTGTGAGGTAAAGCCTTTACCACAAAAATACAATAGTATATATAGAGTAATGTAAATGTTATGTGAGATATTATGTGAGGTAAAGCCTTTACCACAAAAATACAATAGTATATATAGAGTAATGTAAATGTTATGTGAGGTAAAGCCTTTACCACAAAAATACAATAGTATATATAGAGTAATGTAAATGTTATGTGAGGTAAAGCCTTTACCACAAAAATACAATAGTATATATAGAGTAATGTAAATGTTATGTGAGGTAAAGCCTTTACCACAAAAATACAATAGTATATATAGAGTAATGTAAATGTTATGTGAGATATTATGTGAGGTAAAGCCTTTACCACAAAAATACAATAGTATATATAGAGTAATGTAAATGTTATGTGAGATATTATGTGAGGTAAAGCCTTTACCACAAAAATACAATAGTATATATAGAGTAATGTAAATGTTATGTGAGGTAAAGCCTTTACCACAAAAATACAATAGTATATATAGAGTAATGTAAATGTTATGTGAGATATTATGTGAGGTAAAGCCTTTACCACAAAAATACAATAGTATATATAGAGTAATGTAAATGTTATGTGAGGTAAAGCCTTTACCACAAAAATACAATAGTATATATAGAGTAATGTAAATGTTATGTGAGGTAAAGCCTTTACCACAAAAATACAATAGTATATATAGAGTAATGTAAATGTTATGTGAGGTAAAGCCTTTACCACAAAAATACAATAGTATATATAGAGTAATGTAAATGTTATGTGAGGTAAAGCCTTTACCACAAAAATACAATAGTATATATAGAGTAATGTAAATGTTATGTGAGATAATTAAGTGAGGTAAAGCCTTTACCATGAAAATATAATAGTATATATAACGTGAATACTAAAGGGTTAGATGTCTCTGTCATGATTTCTCTTAAATACTCAGTATAGTCAAACAGTTTCAGTAATTGAGCAAAATGTCACAACTGGTGTTAGTTCTGCTGCTGCTGTTGTTGTTGTTGTTGTCATTATTGTCCACTACGTTATTGATGTCCTAGATTGCTTTTGATGTCTCCAGTGTTGTGAGTGGTCAGTGCTGACCACTCAGATAATGTCTCCAGTATTGTGATTGGTCAATGTGGACCACTCAATGTCTATATTGTGTTAGTGGTCTATGTTGATCTCAGGTTGTTGTTCACCTGATCAAGATCAGAGATCAGGGATCAGTTTCCAGGGCCCACCACAAAGATGTCTACAGCCTTAGACCCCTAGTCTTACTTTGAGGCCTTTCATCATAATGTAAATAAATAAGATCCGAGATCAGGGCTCACCACAAAGAGTTCTATGGTCTTGGGCCCCTAGTTTCATTTTGAGGCCTTTCATCATATGTAAATAGATAAATCTCTCACCTTTGGTCTGTCTCTCTCCTAAGTTTAGTTCATGACCTTTCTCTTTTATTCAGCTCTCTCTTTCTCTCTCTCTCACTCTCTCTCTCTCTCTCTCTCTCTCTCTCGCTCTCTTCAGCAAGCTGTCTGTCTGTCTCCCCACTAGGCCACTAATGATTTTACATACATCTGTAAAATTACTCATTTTTCAAAACCAGATAATACTTTTTAAAGAAGATTTATTATATCATTGTGTGTGTGTGACCTTCCATTTAAGGTCACTAGGGGTGGGGAGGCAGTGACTCTGGATGTGTCACCCAAACAAGACTCCCTTCTTCATCTGTTTCTAAATGATTTCTGCTGTTCTAAAATCCTGCAAGGCCCCCTGTCCAATCTATCGACCAAAATCACTACTACTACTACTACTACTACTACTACTACTACTACAACTACTACTACTACTACTACTACTATTGATACTACTACTGCTGCTGCTGCTGCTGCTGCTGCCACTGCTGCTACTACTACTAATGATAACAATTTCTTCTTACATCTGTATGAAACCTTAAATATTTTAAGGAAAGGTGAATAATGGCGTGTGTATGTATGTATGTGTATTTATATACACACACACACACACACACACACACATATATATATATATATAATACTAAAACGAAGTTAGCGGAAGGACTGAAATGCTTTAACTGTCTGGACACTGAATTTTTTTATGTATTGCTTCCCTTGACACTTTATTATGTAAGGGGAGATTACTTTATCGGTGACTTATGTCACCGACAGCACCAAGAGGGTTAATTAAGACAGTATCATTAAGATACCAACCAAAGGGAAAGCAGAGTTCACACTTATACGTTAAGTAGTGAGAAAAACAATTTTGTGTGGGTATAACGTTTCATTCTCTGGATATATATATATATGTATATATATATGTGAAGGCGCATGGCTTAGTGGTTAGAGCATTGGGTGATGTGTTGTTTCCTTGAGCAAGACACTTTATTTCATATTGCTCCAGTTTACTCAGCTGTAGAAATGAGATGATAGGACAGGGGTCCCTATCATTCCACTGCAAAGTGGTCGTGGAGGTGCCACGGCAAAAAAAGCACCCAGCCTACACTGTAAAGGGGACGAGTAGACACCATGGAAAAAAAGGACCCAGCACTCACTGTAAATGAGGTTGGTGTTAGGAAGGGCATCCAGCTGTAGAAATCAAGCCAGAATCAGTTCCCATATGAGCAAGACAAAGTCAGCCGACCGGACACTGCCCACAACAGGACTACCCGTCTAACCCATGCTAGCGTGGAAGAACGGACGTAAAACGGTGATGATGATGATGATGATGATGTAGGTGGTTCAGTGAATTACTGGTGGTGGTACCACCCATTATCTCACAAATCACAACAAACACTACATTTTTTGTCACATCACCAGTCTGAAGAGCAGATCGATAATGGAGTCAGGTTCATGACTCTTACGGGAGCCCCTGAGCCAATCTTCTGTGAAACGCACGTAACAGGTCGATACAGAATAAAAACCTAATGCATGTAAAGGAAACTTCATAGTTTTTAAAATAAATATATATATATATATATGATGCAGTTTTTTAAAATGTAAATAAAACATTCTACGGATTGTTTGTGCACTTGAAAAGATGAACTTGTTGAGGTAATTATTTATATATTACTTAATTCTGATGAGAACCATGTTGGATGAAACAATTGTAAATTAAATTATGATATAAATAATAGTGTTTGGTAACACATTTTAATGGATATATATATATATATATATACACATCAAACTTATTAGTTATCTGAAACAAACATATATATATATATATGCCTAAATATGTATGTGTATTTATATGAGTATATATCATCATCATCATCATCATCAACGTTTAACGTCCGTGTTCCACGCTTGCATGGGTTTGGACGGGGGTAGTCCCACTTGAGGCAAGAGTGATTGTCTTGCTCGCATAGGACTGTCTGGCAGGTTTTCTACAGTTGGATGCCCTTCCTAACACCAACCACATTTACAGTGTGGGTCTGGGAGGTTTTTACCGTGTTGCCTACACGGCCACATTACAGCGTGGACTGTGTGTTTTTTTGTCGTGACACCTACACGATCTCATTTGTTTCGGCCTGGATGGCGCGGCACCAACATAACTTTACATAGAACGGGGTGGTGTGGATGGGGTGGGGGTGGTGGTGGTTGGACGGGGTGTATTTTGTTAGAGATGCCTACTGGCAAGGCGGGTCTTCTCTGTTACTGAGTACGTATGTTAAAATAATTTAAATTACTGTTTCTAATTTCTTTTGTGTTGTTGTTCTTGTTTGTGCACCTCTCGTTAGCAGAGCATGACATCAGAACAGGTAGAAGGTCCAGTGTCTACGGAAGATTTTCTGGAAATGAAGAAATCTCTAGCCAACTCCGAGTGTCGAGTTCAACAGCTCTTGCAGACCCAGAGTGATCTAATCACCGAGGTGAATCGTCTGAAGACGTTGGTAAGTTGACTGCATCAGCCGCAGCATCATCATCTTCTTGTATGTCCGACTGCTTCCTCTTTGCACCGGTCATTGCCATCGAGACCTCAGGCATACTTGGACCCCGTACTGCCGAGCTCCTCCATAAGTCGGAGGGTATATTTTTACATAATTGGATTTTATAATTCAACTTTAATCTGAAAGACAAATAATAATATATTATTTTAATAATAAAAAAAAATTATGAATATTTTTTTTAATAGGAAGTGACTTTTGGCCTACCCTATATTAAGATGGTGTTTGGTACATAACTTAACCCTTTAGCATTTAAGCCGGCCATATCCGGCCAGAATTCTCTCACCTGTTTATGTTCAAACTGACCATAACTGCCCCCTTAAACTGACTTTAAGGTATTGTTCTCAAAATAAATAATATCAAAATCTCATAGATTTGATATTATGTGAGGTAAAGCCTTTTCTGTGAAATACAATAGTATATATAGAGTAATATGAATGCTAAAGGGTTAAGACAAATAGAAGGGTCACCTGAAAAGTTCATAGCCGGACCAAGATATTCTCATGATGTTTATTTTTCAACATAGCCCCCCCCCCCCCCCTGTAGTCCATACACTTCTTCCATCGGTTTTGCAGTGTTTGGATCCAATTAGTGAAGAAGCTTTCATCCTGAGGGTTAAAAAAGTCATCCACAACAGATATGACATCATCATCATCATTATGATACTAGTTCCCAGTCAAGTGTTTTTTCATGTTGGGGAACAGATGCTAGTCAGATGGGGCCAAATCAGGAGAATAGGGAGGGTGATCAACCAATTCAAAGCCACAGTAACACACAACAACCATTGAACTAAGGACTTGTGTGCTGGAGCATTATTCTGATGAAACAAAACCCCTTTCATCAGTTTTCCTGAGTGTTTGGTCTTGATAGCCTCAGCAAGTTGGCATAGTATTCTCCATTGATGGTGTGGCCCTTTTGATGATAGTCAATAAATACAATGCTTTTGTATATTGGTATATTAAAATGAAGACGGTGTTTGGTACATAAGTTAACAAAGGACATATATATATATTTGTTTTGCGAGGGTTTTGATATGAAATCGTGTATCGAAACAAATATTGTTATACTTGGGGAGGGTCATATTGTTGTAATAATATTGCCAGAAATAATAACAGAACACCCTCACTGTTTGGTTGGTTTCGCTTCTGTATCTTTTATATCTCCACAGTTAATTCATTCGGTCCCCAATGTTTACCATTGACTGACCAACGATCAAAAATATAGATATAATATAGATATAAACACATATATATATATATGTATATATAGTCTAACAAAGTTCTTTCGTTGCACATCTGCAACATCATCAGTGGTACTATTATGTTCCTCCTGTTGTATTATATATCTACACCATTTTTCTGTGTTAGACTATATATATGTGTTTATATCTATATTATATCTGTATTTTTGACCGTTGGTCAGTCAATGGTAAACATTGAGGACCGAATGTATTAACTGTGGAGATATAAAAGATACAGAAGCGAAAACCAACCAAACAGTGAGTGTGTTCTGTTATTATTTCTGGCAATATTACAACAATATGGCCCTCCCCAAGTATAACAATATACACATATATATATATATATATATATATATATATATATATATATATATATATATATTTATACACAAATGATGAATCAAAACATATCAAATATGTTTAGAATTTTGTGTTTCTCAATAAGTAAGCTCAATAGACTTTATCTAGAGCCATAATAACCAAATAAAGATATATATGTATATATATAGAGAGGAAGAGCCATATATCGTACAAGAAACACGGTATTTTTTCATCATTTTACGTCTGCTTTTCCCTGCTTGCAAGGGTGGGACGGGAACTGATTCTGGCTTGATTGCTACAGCTGGATGCCCTTCCTAACACCAACCTCATTTACAGTGAGTGCTGGGTGCTTTTTTCCCGTGGCACCTACACATCCACTTTACAGTGTGGGCTGGGTGCTTTTTTTGCCATGACATATCCATGACCACTTTGCAGTGGAATTATAGGGACCCCAGTCCCTATAATCTCATTTCTACAACTGAGTAAACTGGAGCAATGTGAAATAAAGTGTCTTGCTCAAGGAAACAACACATCACCCGGTCTGAGAATTGAACTCACAACCTTTCTATTGCAAGCCCAATGCTCTAACCACTAAGACATGTGCCTCCAGTATATTGTATATATACCAAATACATATTCTATAGAAGAATATATGCACAGGTGGAATTGTAAGTGAAACCTTATAGCGCTATTTCATACCTGGAAAGTGTGGTTAAAAATCAATCTATGTAATCAATCATTGAAAAAAATCAATCAATATAATAGATCATCGAAGACAAATTATTGATTATGATTAAACCACATGAGTTGCGATATTTGGCTCTTTCTCTCTCTATATATACATACATAGCCCCTCCCACTGCAAAGTGGTCGTGGAGGTGCCACGGCAAAAAAGCACCCAGCCCACACTGTAAAGTAGACGTGTAGGCGGCACGGAAAAAAAGCACCCAGCACTGACTGTAAATGAGGTTGGTGTTAGGAAGGGCATCCAGGTGTAGAAATCAAGCTAGAATCAGTTCCCATATGAGCAAGACAAGGTCAGCCAACCAGGCACTGCCCACAACAGGACAACCCGTCTAACTCATGCTAGCGTGGAAGAATGGATATAAAACGGCAATGATGATGATATATATATATATAAATATAAATTTAGCGAGAATCGTATTTCGGCTGGTAGAAAAAGCGAAACAAAACGCAAAATCGTAGAAATGCTGGCACGCGCTCAATAGTTAAGAAAACTAGTGCCAAACAATATGTTAAAACGCCATACAAACTGAAATAGTGGTCAAGAAGGCATTAACCACCTAAGCCAAAAAAACAAATCAAGCTAAACAGGTCAAACAAAATAAATGATAAAAACAGACCTGGACCCAAATGGAATTGATGGTAAAATCCAAATGCAGGGTTTCTATGACACCTAAATCAATAATACTGTCTGCTTAAAACTATAAACTTTCAGCATAAAGATCGAACAAGGAATATCACGTTATCAACAGGTATTTTGCTCTGTAACCAACTTTGTGAGTGATGCAGAACTTTGTAAAAGCACATGTGTAACTCACAAGGGGAAATTCCCCATCATCATCATCATCATCATCACCGTTTTACGTCCGTTCTTCCACGCTAGCATGGGTTAGACGGGTTGTCCTGTTGTGGGCAGTGTCTGGTCGGCTGACAATGCCTTGCTCATACAGGAACTGATTTGGCTTGATTTCTACAGTTGGATGCCCTTCCTAACACCAACCTCATTTACAGTGAGTGCTGGGTGCTTTTTCGTGGCGCCTACCTACACGTACACTTTACAGTGTGGGCTGGGTGCTTTTTTGCCGTGGCACCTCCACGACCACTTTGCAGTGTGGGGGGGGGGGGGGCATATTGTCTATATGCTTCAGCTTGTACCCATGGGAGGTCGAGTACAGATTTTGGCAAATGAATTCAGTATGTGTATATCATACAAACAATTGCATAGATAGCACAAATCGAATAAGCACTCAACCGGGTAGTTTTAAAAATAAACTTCTGCAATTAATCTGTCAATAGAATTATTAACAGGTTAATTGTAAGTCTCGGGACATTAATACAAATATAAATTCACCGAGAATCGTATTTCGGCTGGTAGGAAAAACGAAACGAATATATATATATATATATATATATATATATATGTAGAAGTTCTATTTAAATTGTTGGGATACAACAAGCAAATATAACTATGTTTATAACAAATTATTGGAGTAAAAATACGATATATTAACAAATGGAAACTATATTTATAAAACCATATTTATTTCATTATACATATTTCAAGGACACCAAGTTAAATTATGGTGTGCTTTCATCAGATAAAATATAATATAGATCAGTTTTATAAATAAATATTGACATACCCTTAAAGAATGCGACCATATATATATATATATATATTGGTATATTAAGATGGTGTTTGGTTGTGGGGACGCACGCAGAGCTGCTCCTGTGCGTGTTATATATTTATATAAGTCTTGTGTGTATTTCAGGTGAACAGCTTGGTTGAAGAGAATTCTTTGTTGAAGCAGGACAAGTCAAGTAGTGGTGGCGGCGGTATTGGAGGTAGTGGTGGTGGTGGCGGTGGCGGTGGCGGTGGTGGTGGCGGCCACAACAACAACAACAACATCAACAACAATAACATCAACAACAACCTGCCTGCCGGTAGCTTTCACTTGAATGGCGGCGCCGGTGGAGGTGTTGGTGGTGGTGTAGGTGGGGCCGGGCTGCGACTCTCTGCAACATCCTCACCAGCCGATGTGAAACGAGTGCCAGGGACAGCTCGACCACGATCGATGTTTGAGCCACGAAATTACCAGAGACAGGCAGAGCATAAAATGGTAAGTTTTACTTGTAGTCTGAGCATGTTAGTTTGTGCGGGTGTGTGTCTGTTAGGTTGTGTGTGTGTGTGTGTGTGTTTGGACATCACGCATATTTATGTTACCAGACAGGAAGTCACCCCTCCCAGATGTTCATACTGGGAGAGACTGACCTTCCAGATGTTCACACTGGGAGAGACTGACCTTCCAGATGTTCACACTGGGAGATGCTAACCTTCCAGATGTTCACACTGGGAGAGACTGACCTTCCAGGTGTCCACACTGGGAGAGACTGACCTTCCAGATGTTCACACTGGGAGAGACTGACCTTCCAGGTGTCCACACTGGGAGAGACTGACCTTCCAGGTGTCCACACTGGGAGAGACTGACCTTCCAGATGTTCACACTGGGAGATGCTGACCTTCCAGATGTTCACACTGGGAGAGACTGACCTTCCAGTTGTTCACACTGGGAGAGACTGACCTCCCAGATGTTCATACTGGGAGATGCTGACCTTCCAGGTGTCCACACTGGGAGAGACTGACCTTCCAGGTGTCCACACTGGGAGAGACTGACCTTCCAGATGTTCACACTGGGAGATGCTGACCTTCCAGATGTTCACACTGGGAGAGACTGACCTTCCAGTTGTTCACACTGGGAGATGCTGACCTCCCAGATGTTCATACTGGGAGATGCTGACCTTCCAGATGTTCACACTGGGAGATGCTGACCTACCAGATGTTCACACTGGGAGATGCTAACCTTCCAGATGTTCACACTGGGAGAGACTGACCTTCCAGATGTCCACACTGGGAGAGACTGACCTTCCAGATGTTCACACTGGGAGATGCTGACCTTCCAGATGTTCACACTGGGAGAGACTGACCTTCCAGATGTTCACACTGGGAGAGACTGACCTTCCAGATGTTCACACTGGGAGATGCTAACCTTCCAGATGTTCACACTGGGAGAGACTGACCTTCCAGGTGTCCACACTGGGAGAGACTGACCTTCCAGATGTTCACACTGGGAGATGCTGACCTTCCAGATGTTCACACTGGGAGAGACTGACCTTCCAGTTGTTCATACTGGGAGAGACTGACCTCCCAGATGTTCATACTGGGAGATGCTGACCTTCCAGATGTTCACACTGGGAGATGCTGACCTTCCAGATGTTCACACTGGGAGATGCTGACCTTCCAGATGTTCACACTGGGAGATGCTGACCTACCAGATGTTCACACTGGGAGATGCTGACCTACCAGATGTTCACACTGGGAGAGACTGACCTTCCAGTTGTTCATACTGGGAGAGACTGACCTTCCAGATGTTCATACTGGGAGATGCTGACCTTCCAGATGTTCATACTGGGAGATGCTGACCTTCCACATGTTCACACTGGGAGATGCTGACCTTCCAGTTGTTCACACTGGGAGAGACTGACCTCCCAGATGTTCACACTGGGAGATGCTGACCTTCCAGATGTTCACACTGGGAGATGCTGATTTACCAGATGTTCACACTGGGAGATGCTGACCTCCCAGATGTTCATACTGGGAGATGCTGACCTTCCAGATGTTCATACTGGGAGATGCTGACCTTCCAGATGTTCACACTGGGAGATGCTGACCTCCCAGATGTTCACACTGGGAGATGCTGACCTCCCAGATGTTCACACTGGGAGAGACTGACCTTCCAGATGTTCACACTGAGAGATGCTGACCTTCCAGATGTTCACACTGGGAGAGACTGACCTTCCAGATGTTCACACTGGGAGATGCTGACCTCCCAGATGTTCACACTAGGAGATGCTGACCTTCCAGATGTTCACACTGGGAGATGCTGACCTTCCAGATGTTCACACTGGGCGATGCTGACCTTCCAGATGTTCACACTGGGAGAGACTGACCTCCCAGATGTTCACACTGGGAGAGACTGACCTTCCAGATGTTCACACTGGGAGATGCTGACCTTCCAGATGTTCACACTGGGAAATGCTGACCTTCCAGATGTTCACACTGGGAGATGCTGACCTCCCAGATGTTCACACTGGGAGATGCTGACCTTCCAGATGTTCACACTGGGAGATGCTGACCTTCCAGATGTTCACACTGGGCGATGCTGACCTTCCAGATGTTCACACTGGGAGAGACTGACCTTCCAGATGTTCACACTGGGAGAGACTGACCTTCCAGATGTTCACACTGGGAGATGCTGACCTTCCAGATGTTCACACTGGGAGATGCTGACCTCCCCAGATGTTCACACTGGGAGATACTGACCTCCCCATATGTTCACACTGGGAGAGACTGACCTTCCAGATGTTCACACTGGGAGAGACTGACCTTCCAGATGTTCACACTGGGAGATGCTGACCTTCCAGATGTTCACAGTGGGAGAGACTGACCTTCCAGATGTTCACACTGGGAGATGCTGACCTTCCAGATGTTCACACTGGGAGATGCTTACCTTCCAGATGTTCACACTGGGAGAGACTGACCTTCCAGATGTTCATACTGAGAGATGCTGACCTCCCAGATGTTCACACTGGGAGAGACTGACCTTCCAGATGTTCACACTGGGAGAGACTGACCTTCCAGATGTTCACACTGGGAGATGCTGACCTTCCAGATGTTCACACTGGGAGATGCTGACCTTCCAGATGTTCACACTGGGAGATGCTGACCTCCCAGATGTTCACACTGGGAGATGCTGACCTTCCAGATGTTCACACTCGGAGAGACTGACCTTCCAGATGTTCACACTGGGAGATGCTGACCTTCCAGATGTTCACACTGGGAGATGCTGACCTTCCAGATGTTCACACTGGGAGATGCTGACCTTCCAGATGTTCACACTGGGAGATGCTGACCTTCCAGATGTTCACACTGGGAGATGCTGACTTCCCAGATGTTCACACTGGGAGATGCTGACCTTCCAGATGTTCACACTGGGAGATGCTGACCTCTAGAATAGCCATTAGCCACATTAATTTCAACAGTCTGGGAGGCATTGTCCAACATATGTCCAGGCTGGGACTGAGATCTACAGATGTCCAGGTTGGGACTGAGATCTACAGATGTCCAGGTTGGGACTGAGATCTACAGATGTCCAGGCTGAGATCTACAGATGTCCAGGCTGAGATCTACAGATTTCCAGGCCGAGATCTACAGATGTCCAGACTGTGATCTACAGATGTCTAGACTGAGATCTACAGATGTCCAGGCCGAGATCTACAGATGTCCAGGCTTAGATCTACAGATGTCCAGGCTGAGATCTACAGATG
>OZ024761.1:13620234-13635234 GCA_964016885.1 Eledone cirrhosa | reverse complement strand
ATCATCACCACCGCCACCACCACCATCACTACCACCACCACCATCATCACCACCGCCACCACCATCATCATCACCACCGCCACCACCATCATCATCACCACCGCCACCACCATCATCACCACCGCCACCACCATCACTACCACTATCACCGCCACCACCACCATCATCACCACCGCCACCATCATCATCACCACCGCCACCACCATCATCACCACCGCCACCACCATCACTACCACTATCACCGCCACCACCACCATCATCACCACCACCACCATCATCATCACCACCGCCACCACCACCATCACTACCACCACCACCATCATCACCACCGCCACCACCATCATCATCACCACCGCCACCACCATCATCACCACCGCCACCACCATCACTACCACTATCACCGCCACCACCACCATCATCACCACCGCCACCACCATCACCACCACTATCATCACCACCACCGCCGCCACCACCACCAATACCATCTGTAGTAAACAGAGACTATCACCGCCACCACCATCATCACCACCGCCACCACCATCATCACCACCGCCGCCACCATCATCACCACCATCACTACCACCATCACCACCACCGCCGCCACCACCATCACCAATACCATCTGTAGTAAACAGAGACTATCACCACCACCACCACCACCATCATCACCGCCGCCACCACCACCACCACCATCACCACCAATACCATCTGTAGTAAACAGATCTCTCTCTCTCTCTCTCTCTCTCTCTCTTTCTTTCTTTCTTTCTTTCTTTCTTTCTTCTGAATATTTCTTACTGTTGTAGACTAAAGGTAAAGACGATCTCCCGACAGCAATGTCTGTAGCCAACATACATACAGGAGAGGAACAGGTAGCTCTTGTCATTATCTGCCTGACACCAATCAATCACCTTTAATTTATTCATATATTTACTACTACTACTACTACTACTATTACTACTACTAATAATACCATTACTACAACCATTACTACTGCATGCTTTTTGACAGAACTGTTTCGAGTTTTTCTCCTTGTTTTATTATTGTTGTTGTTATTGTTGTTGTTGTTGTTATTTTATATATTTTATTTATTTATTTATTTACTGTGGCTTTCTGCCTGAATTTAGAAATAAGTTGTTGTTTTTTTTGTTTTTTTTAAATCATTTATTTTTTGCCATTTTTGTTATTTATTGTAGCAGCAGCAGCAGCCTTGTATTTTTCTTAGAAAATCTTTTGCTATTATTGTATTGGCAGCAGAATCGGTAGAGCGTCAGACGCCATGCTTTGCAGTATAGAGTTATGGCCCTTTGCGTTCTGAGTTCAAATCCCGCCGAGGTTAGCTTTGCCTTTCATCCTTACGGGGGTCGATAAAATAAAGTACCAGTAATACACTGGGGGGGTTGATTTGATCAACTTTCCCCCCTCTCCCCAAATTTCTGGCCTTGTGCCTAAAGTAGAAATTATTATTATTATTGTATTGGCAGCAGAATCGGTAGAGCGTCAGACACCATGCTTTGCAGCAAATAGTTTCGGCCCTTTACGGTCTGAGTTCAAATCCCGCCATGGTTAGTTTTGCCTTTCGTCCTTACGGGGGTCGATAAAATAAAGTACCAGTAATGTACTGGGGTCGATTTAATCGACTTTCCCCTCCCCCAAAATTGCTGGCTTTGTGCCTAAAGTAGAAACAATTATTATTATTATTTGATCTTGAAAGAGGCAGGGTGGGAGAGGGGGGTGTCTGTCACATTTTAGAAGTCAACACCAAAGTGTGGGGGGGGGGAGGACAATGTGAAGAAATGCTTTGTTTCTACACCCCCACCTCCACACCACAGACCTTCCTAGCCTTCTAATTAACAAACTGTTTCTTAATTACAGCCTCTCTGATTGTTTTGATTGCTGCATGTACTGATTTATTGTTAATCCTCCTCTCCTCCTCCTCCTCCTCACAGATAGTTACCTGTCTGTCAGTATGTGTGTGTATGTGTGTATGTGTGTATCTGGTAGAAAACAACTTGTTTATCTAAGTGATTACTTTTAAGAAACCTACAAACACTCTTTCCTCTCTTTTTAACCCTTTTGACATCTATTGTGGAGGTGCATGGCTTAGTGGTTTATGGTTCGAGCATTGGGCTTGCAATTGAAAGGTTTTGAGTTCAATTCTCGGAGCAAAACACTTTATTTCACGTTGCTCCAGTTTACTCAGCTGTAGAAATGAGATGATAGGACCGGGGTCCCTATCATTAAACCACCGAAGATACTTACAATGAGATATACCTTGGAGGAGGCCAGCTAAACCTGCATAGGTGTGAGCTGTCATACACACACACATAGGTGTGAGCTGTCACACACACACACATAGGTGTGAGCTGTCATACACACACACACACACATCTACCTTTATCAGTTTTCCTATTCGCAACATTTGATTTTAATTTTAAATCTTTAATTTTTAATTTTTAACTCCTATTAATTCTTTTTAAATTTTTATTTCAATACACAACAGTTGATAAGATGAATTTTAATAATACATTGAAACCGGTAATACTTTATATACATTATAAAACCTTTTTTTAAAAGAATTGTCCCTCTCATTTTTTCAATAATGTCATCTTTCAATAATGTCACTTTGACGAATCAAAGAAAGGATAAAAAAAGAAAAACAGACCCTTAAATATATTTTCTGTGCTATTTCCAACTTCTCCTTTTCTCTCTATATATATAATGGAGGCACATGGGTTAGTGGTTAGAGCATTGGGCTTGCAATTGAAAGGTTATGAGTTCAATTCTCAGACCGGGTGATGTGTTGTTTCCTTGAGCAAGACCCTTTATTTCACATTGCTCCAGTTTACTCAGCTGTAAAAATGAGATGATAGGACTGGGGTCCCTATCATTCCACTGCAAAGTGGTCGTGGAGGTGCCACGGCAAAAAAGCACCCAGCACTCACTGTAAAGGAGGTTGGTGTTAGGAAGGGCATCCAGCTGTAGAAACCAAGCCAGAATCAGTTCCCGTCCCACTTTTGCAAGTAGGGAAAAGCGGACGTAAAATGATGATGATGATGATGACAAAAAGCACCCAGTACTCACTTTAAATGAGGCTGGTTTTAGGAAGGGCATCCAGCTGTAGAAACCAAGCCCAAATCAGTTCTGTATGTGCAAGACATGGTCCCCTTACCTAGTATTGCCCACAACATGCCAGCGTGGAAAAATGGACGGTAAACAGTGGTGGTGCTGATAATAATATTGATGAAGATGATGATATATATGTATATGTCTGGATATATATACTTTTACGTGTTACAATCAACTGGCTGTGGACATATATTAGTGTGTGTGTGTGTGTGTGTAAGTGCGTGACTTAGCATTATGCCTCCACTAACTGATAGTTGTCACCTCCCACTCCACCCTTCCATAATTTGCTTATTTATCTCTAGATTGTCTTGTTATACTAGCTGTTACTAAATTACTACTACTACAAGTTAACTGATAGTAGTAGTAGTAGTAGTAGTAGTAGTAGTAGTAGTAGTAGTGGTGGTGGTAGTAGTACATTAATGAACTTCAATTTTGTTTATTTCATCTTTGCAAGTAGGAGTGTGTGTCTGTGTGTACCTGTCTTAATGACATCAATATTACACCTGTCTTAATGTCACCAACATTACACCTGTCTTAATGTCACCAATATTACACCTGTCTTAATATGACACCAACATTACACCTGTCTTAATATCTCACCAATATTACACCTGTCTTAATGACACCAATATTACCCCAGTCTTAATATGACACCAATATTACCCCAGTCTTAATATGACACCAATATTACCCCAGTCTTAATATGACACCAATATTGCCCCATTCTTAATATGACACCAATATTACACCTGTCTTAATATCTCACCAATATTACACCTGTCTTAATGACACCAATATTACCCCAGTCTTAATATGACACCAATATTACCCCAGTCTTAATATGACACCAATATAACCCCAGTCTTAATATGACACCAATATTACCCCAGTCTTAATATGACACTAATATTACCCCAGTCTTAATATGACACCAATATTACCCCAGTCTTAATATGACATCAATATTACCCCAGTCTTAATATGACACCAATATTACCCCAGTCTTAATATGACACCAATATTACCCCAGTCTTAATATGACACCAATATTACCCCAGTCTTAATATGACACCAAAATTACCCCAGTCTTATTATGACACCAATATAACCCCAGTCTTAATATGACACCAATATTACCCCAGTCTTAATATGACACCACTATTACCCCAGTCTTAATATGACACCAATATTACCCCAGTCTTAATATGACATCAATATTACCCCAGTCTTAATATGACACCAATATTACCCCAGTCTGAATATGACACCAATATTACCCCAGTCTTAATATGACACCAATATTACCCCAGTCTTAATATGACATCAATATTACCCCAGTCTTAATATGACACCAATATTACCCCAGTCTTAATATGACACCAATATTACCCCAGTCTTAATATGACACCACCAATATTGCCCCAGTCTTAATATGACACCAATATTACCCCAGTCTTAATATGACATCAATATTACCCCAGTCTTAATATGACACCAATATTACCCCAGTCTTAATATGACACCAATATTACCCCAGTCTTAATATGACACCAATATTACCCCAGTCTTAATATGACACCAATATAACCCCAGACTTAATATGACACCAATATTACCCCAGTCTTAATATGACACCAATATTGCCCCAGTCTTAATATGACACCAATATTACCCCAGTCTTAATATGACACCAATATTACCCCAGTCTTAATATGACACCAATATTACCCCACTCTTAATATGACACCAATATAACCCCAGACTTAATATGACACCAATATTACCCCAATCTTAATATGACACCAATATTGCCCCAATCTTAATATGACACCAAGATTACCCAGTTTAACCCAGTCTCTAACTCGTTAGTTACTTTAGTATTAGTTGGTTATGTTATACTTCTAATGCACTATTATCTTCACACTTCACTACCTACATTTCATTGTCTAACCAAACTTGTCTTGAATTTCCACACAAAATTATTTTACTTTATTTATTAACCCAAACTTGTTAACCCTTTAGCATTTACATTACTCTATAATATGCTCTTGTATTTTGATGGTAAATGCTTTATCTCACATAATATCGAATCTATGAGATGTTGATATTATTTATTTTGAGAACAATTACCTTAACCCTTTAGCATTTATTTTATTCTATATATACTATTGTATTTTCGCAGTAAAGGCTTTATCTTACATAATTATCTCACATAATATCAAATGTACAAGATTTTGATGTTATTTATTTTGAGAACAATTCCTTATGTAGGTATGAGCGGCCACTTACAGCGAGTTTGAACAGAGAGAGGTGAGAGTGTTCTAGCCGGATATGGCCGGTTTAAATGCTAAAGGGTTAACATAAGTATGAACGGCCGGTTACAGCCGGTTTGAACAGAAAGAGGTGAGAGAATTCTGGCCAGATATGGCCAGTTTGAATGCTAAAGGGTTAACCATTTTTTTTTTCTGTTCAGATGTCTTGGAACCATTTTGGTTTTTAATGTTGTTGTTGTTGTTTTAACAATTATTTTCCAGTTTTTACAAACAAGCTTCTATAATTCTTGAGTTGTTTTTAATTTTGTTGATGCTTTTCCTTTTTTCTTTTGCTGGTTTTTCAGTCATCAGACTGTGGCCATTCTGGGGCACCACTTTGAAATGTTGTTGATTTATAATACATATAGTATATTGTATCCTTTGTTTCTTACCATATTCCTTATGTAAAACACTGTTTCACATTCTCAAATCATTTTGAAAATAATGAATTTGAAGGGATTTAGTGCGATAACTTTCTTATTATGAAGGTGGTGTTGATTGACAGTATCGGTAGAGTGTCAAACAATATGCTTTGTGGCATATAGTTACAACGCTTTGCAATCTGAGTTCAAATCCCGCCGAGGTTAGCTTTGCCTTTCATCTTTACGGGGTCGATAAAATTAAGTACCAGTAATACACAGGGTTGATTTAATCAACTTTCCCTTTCCCTAAAATTGTTGGCCTTGTGTCTCAATCAGAAGCCATATGGATTGGCTGTATCAGTGGAGGGTCGGACGTCATGCTTTGCAGCAAAGAGTTGCGGCCCTTTATGGTCTGAGTTTAAATCCCGCCGAGGTTAACTTTGCCTTTCATCCTTACGGGGTCGATAAAATAAAGTACCAGTAATACACCGGGATAATTGCTGGCCTTGTGCCAAAAGTAGAAACAATTATTATGGTAGTATTTGGAACATAACTTAAGAAAGGTTCTTACATGAAATTATTGTAGGTTTTTATATGTGTATAAACACTTTAAAACAAGGTTTAATCCTTTTGATACCAATGATATAAAACTGCCCATTTAAAACCTTCCACCACATAATTTTATGTAAGAACTATCCACCACTACCATTATTGTTTGACATCTATTTTCTCTATTATATTCCAAACACCAACTTAATAATGAAAAAAAGTTAATTAGTTTACTAAATCTTTCAAAATTTTTGATTATTTTCAAAATTATTTGAAACACATTTGCAGTGTCTTTCATTAGAAATATAGTAATGAAAGGGTTAAGCTGGTGTTAAGAACATAACTTAACAAAGGTTTTACATTCATTTGATATTATTTCATTACTAAGACAGTACCCTACTAAAGGGTTCTTATATAAAATTATGTTGGAATATTTTAATTTAACCCTTTAACATTTACATTACTCTATATTTACTATTATATTTTCACGGTAAAATTTCATAGATTCGATATTATGTGATATCTCACATAATATCGAATCTATGAGATTTTGAGAACAATACCTTAACATGAGTTTGAGTGGCCGGTTATGGCCAGTTTAAACAGAAAGAGGTGAGAGAATTCTGGCCAGATAGGGCCGGTTTAAATGCTAAAGGGTTAAATAGACACTGCATTTCATTATAAATTTGGTAACAAAAGAGCTAAAACAATCTCTCTTTTTCTCACTCTCTCTCTGTCTCTCTCATTCACACACATACTTTCTGTCCTTGTTCCTGTAGTTTGGTGGTAAATGCTTCAGTGGTAGTCCAAGCCCTGCCCGCAGTGATACTGCTTGTGCTGGGGATGACTGTGACTATGACAATACGAGTTGTGTGAGCAACAGCAGAAAGAATTCTCAGTGGTAAGTCATCCCCTTTTGCTCTTTTTTTGTATTTTTTCACAGAAGAGTTACTGCCTGTAATAACACATGCATTCTTCCTCTCTCCTCTTCCTTTTTACAGGTATTGAAGGGGTCCTGTTGGTGTAGCCAGTACCTTAGACAGGGCTTGATTTTATGTATGGACCTGTAACACTTGAATGTCATAGGGGCTCTTATCCCTCCTGTGAGATATAACCTTTTAGGAGGCCATCTACACCTCCAAAAGTGTGAGTTGTAATAACAATATGGTAGAACTGGAGCCCCTATCATTAAAACACAAGAGACCCCCTATGAAATACAACCTTGTATGAGACCATCTTTGCAAGTAGGAGTGTATGTACCCCAGTCTTAATATGACACCAATATTGCCCCAGTTTTAATGACACTCATATTACCCGTCTTAATGTGTCATCAATATCACCCCAGTATTAATATGACACCAGTATTACCCCAGTATTAATCACACCAGTATTAATATGACACCAGTATTACCCCAGTATTAATGACACCAGTATTACCTCAGTATTAATGACAACCAATATTACCCCAGTATTAATATGACACCAATATTACCCCAGTATTAATATGACACCAGTATTACCCGAGTATTAATGACACCAGTATTACCCCAGTATTAATATGACACCAATATCACCCCAGTATTAATATGACACCAGTATTACCCCAGTATTAATATGACACCAGTATTACCCCAGTTTTAATGACACCAGTATTACCCCAGTATTAATATGACACCAGTATTACCCCAGTTTTAATGACACCAGTATTACCCCAGTATTAATGACACCAGTATTACCCCAGTATTAATATGACACCAGTATTACCCCAGTTTTAATGACACCAGTATTACCCCAGTATTAATGACACCAGTATTACCCCAGTATTAATATGACACCAGTATTACCCCAGTATTAATGACACCAATATTACCCCAGTATTAATATGACACCAGTATTACCCCAGTATTAATGACACCAGTATTACCCCAGTATTACCCCAGTTTTAATATGACACCAGTATTACCCCAGTTTTAATGACACCAGTATTACCCCAGTTTTAATATAGACAACCTTGTACAAGCTGTAACTTCAACTAACTTCTGCAACTTTGTTCTGTTCAACAGCGACAGCCACAAAAGCTCATTACAGAGCATTAGTGAAACTGTTCCATTGAGATTTAGCCCTGCTGTGTATGAAGATATTGGAGCTGATAGCCAGGGTTTACCCACCCAGGACGAGGTCGTTAAGAAAACAGAAAGGATCACACGTAAGATCCAACAGCTCCTGCAATCAGCACAAGAGGGAAAATTTGAAAGGTTTGCTTGTTTTTATTTACTATAATTTTTTTTAAAATTTGGTATGGTGGTGGTGGTGTTGAAGGTGGTAGTGGTGATGATGATGATAATAATGTTGGTAGTGGTGGTGGTCTTTGATGATGTTGATAATGTTGATAGTGGTGGTGATAATGTTGATAGTAGTGGTGTCTTTGATAATGTTGGTGATAGTGGTGATAATGATAATGGTGGTGGGTGTTGATAATAGTGGCGTCTTTGATAATGTTGGTAATGGTGGTGATAATGATAATGTTGATAATGGTGGGTGGGGGGTAGGGGGTCTTTAATAATGTTGATATTAGAGATGGTAGTGGTGTTGCTGATGGTAGTGGTGTTGATTATGTTTATAGTGGTTCTGGAATGTTACTGTCATTGTTGTTGCTGTTGTTGTAGTGGTGTATGCTACTGTGTTTGGGAATGTGTTACTGTGTATGTTACTGTGTATGCTACTGTGTATGTTACTGTGTATGTGAGTTGTATAACCCACAGTACCTCTGTCATCATCACCGTTTTACGTCCGTTCTTCCACGCTAGCATGGGTTAGACGGGTTGTCCTGTTATGGGCAGTGTCCGGCCGGCAGACCATGCCTTGCTCATATGAGAACTGATTCTGGCTTGATTTCTACAGCTGGATGCCCTTCCTAACACCAACCTCATTTACAGTGAGTGCTGGGTGCTTTTTTTCCGTGGCGCCTACACGTCCACTTTACAGTGGGAGGGTGTGGGGGGCATATTGTCTATATGCTTCAGCTTGTACCCATGGGAGGTCGGGTACTCTGTATTACTGCGTGACGCCAGAGGTGTAATTGGGTCGGCTTTTATCACCTCATCCCAGGTCTTCAAACTCTTCTCCTCTCTCTTTCAGTTTTGCTCCATGTTCTGATAAGATATACTCGGCTGTTATAGACATGGCCGCCCTCTTCCCGAAGGTAAGTCTTACACAACACATCCTGTAGAACACATCCTACACAACACATCCTGCTCTATCATCCTTTTTTTGTCTTCTTTTACTCACACACAAACATACATAAACATACACACTCACATAAACATACACACACATAAACACACACACATATAAACACACACAAACATATATACATAAACACACAAACATACATACATACACACAAACATACATACACATACATAAAAATACACACACATATAATCACACGCACACACACACCCACACCCACACACAATTGCTGGCCTTGTGCCAAAATGAGAAACCATTCTATTGGGTTGTCAAGTATGAAATTTGGAGCAAAAAAAACAAATTTCTACAAATTTCATACTTGACCCAATATATCTCTCTCTATATAAAACGGAAGATGTCTGTCTGTGTGTGTGTATGATTTTTATGCATTTCCACATTTCTCTACCGATTTTGATGATTCTTTTTCCAATGTGCTCCAAATTTACCAAGGATGATCAACGTGTAATAAACTTTGCCAAAAATTTCCTGCTTCTATGTAAAAAAAATCGATAAAACTGAATACATGCTGTAACCCTCTCTCTTACACGCTTAATTCCTCTCACTACTACCATAAAAAAATCTATGAAACTACATACATGTTGCAACTCTCTCTATATATATATCACACACACACACATATACATCTAAAGAGAGAAAGGGAGAGAGTGAGATAGGTCGTTATACAGAGAGAGGTACAAGATAATCAGATAGAGAGAGTGAGAGAGAGAATGGGGACGAACGCTGGTTCACAGACACACGCACATAAACATCATCATCATCATCGTTTAACGTCCATCTTCCACGCTAGCATGGGTTTGGACGGGAGTTTTCCCACTTGAGGCAAGACTGGTTGTCTTGCTCGTATAGGACTGTCTGGCAGGTTTTCTACGGCTGGATGCCCTTCCTAACACCAACCATGTTTACAGTGTGGACTGGGAGGTTTTTACCGTGTTACCTACACAGCCACATTACAGCGTGGACTGTGTGTTTTTTTGTCGTGACACCTACACGATCTCATTTATTTAGGACTGGATGTTGTGGTACCAACATAACTTTACAGAGAAAGGGGTGGTGTGGATGGGGTGGGGGTAGCGGGACGGGGGTGTATTTTTGTTAAGAGGTGCCTACTGACTGTAGGTTTTGCTTTGTACTTAGGCAAGGCGGGTCTTCTGTATTACTGTGTAGCGCCAAAGATCTCAGTCCAGTGACATTGTCTTGGAGAGGTGTAAGTGTGTGAGGTCGGAATTTATCAAGTCGTCCCAGGTTTTTCTGGGTCTGCCTACTCCGTGGCTACCGTCTTTTTTTATCGCCCTGCACTTTTTTATACAGCTGTCGTCTTTCATGCGAATCACGTGACTATACCAACGTAGTCTTCTCTCGAGTAAACAACATCTGATCCCTCTTATTCCTAATTTCTCTCCTAGTTCATTTATGCTTTGCCGTTCACGTATATTACTATTACACATCCAACGGAACATGCAAGCTTCATTCCTCTCCAGTCTGCGTATATCCTCTGCACACAATGCTCAGGTCTCACTGCCATGTAACATTGCTGTTCGTATGCAGGCATCATACAGCCTGCCTTTCATTTTTAGAGAGAAACCTTTAGCGGCCAATAGTGGTATAAGCTCTCTGAACTTTTTCCATCCCGTTCTGACTCTAGCTACTGTACTTTCCGTGCACCCTCCACCACTGCTCATTTTGTCACCCAGGTAACAGAAGGTATCCACTATTTCTATAGAACCATCTGTGCAATGGAATGAGCTAGTATTCTGTGGGCACTTGCTGCTACTTATTGCACCGGAGCACCGGCCACATATAAAATCTATATTCTTAGTTAGCTTACCTGTGATCCCACTACATCTTTTATGCAGCCATACTTTGCATTTGGGACATAAAATGGAGTTTCTGCCTACTTCTTTCCTACACACTGAGCATGGCCATTTCCCAGATGGGACTGGTCCCTATTTTCCTTCCTACAAACTAGAACTTTAGTCTTAGACAGGTTAATTTTAAGGCCTTTTGATTCTAGGCCATGCTTCCATGTTTGGAATTTCTTCTCTAGTTCAGCCATTGATTCAGCTATGAGCATTAAATCATCTGCGTATAGGAGTTCCCATGGGCAGCCGGTCTTCAACTCCGCTGTTATAGCCTGAAGGGCAATAATAAATAGGAGGGGGCTAAGGACGGAGCCCTGATGAACACCAACTTTTACGCTAAACTCTTCACTATATTCGTTGTTAATTCTAACCTTGCTGACTGTTTCTTTATACATGGCTTATATAGCTCTCACAAGCCATTCATCTACACCTAATTTTCTAAGAGCCCACCAGATAATGGAGCGGGAGACTCTGTCAAAGGCTTTTTCCAGGTCTACAAAAGCTAAGTAGAGGGGTTTACTTTTAGCTAGGTTGTAGTTGTCGTACAAGGAAAAGAGCATCTGTGGTACTTTTACCTGACACAAACCCGTTCTGCATTTCATCTAGATCAGTTCGCTCTCTGATTAGTTGCGCTATAACTTTTTCTGTGACCTTCATGACCTGGTCAATTAATTTAATGCCTCTATATTTTCCCCTATCTAGAGCATCTGTAGCAGTTAATGATGATGCTGCTACGCCAGTCCTTCGGAACGATCCCATTCTGCTTGACTTGGTTTACTATCCGGGTGACCATAGTGTGTCCCATCGTTCCAGATGCTTTCAGCATTTCAGCAACTATTTCCGAAGGCCCAGTCGCCTTGCCTGTCTTCATATCTTTGATCGCCTTACTTATTATACTACCTTCAACCAGCACTGCTGCTCCCTCTATTGGATCGATGTGGGGGAGACTGTCTTTCTCCCATTTATTCTCTTCATTTAGTAGCCTTTCGTAGTGACACTTCCAAGCTACCTTCTTATCAGCATCAGTGATGGCAAGTACACCATCATCATTAAGGACACACTTCTCCCCGACAATATCACGGTTTTCCTTAACACATTGCCTAGCAATCCTGAACACCTCACGTTTGTGGTCCTCAGGTTGTAGAACATGCTTGAACTTGCTTTCCTCTGCTTCCCTTCTTGCGAAGTACACTTGTCTCCTAGCTTCCCTCCTGGCCACTTGATAGTCTTCTCTACTTCCCCCATCCCGCCATACTTTCCAAGCCTGCTTTTTGGCCTTGATTGACTCCTCCACCTTACTGTTCCACCACCAAGTTACTCTCCTCCTGCCTATAGGTTTGCTCCGGCCACAGATTTCATCTGTCGCCTTCAGCAGGTTAGCTTTCAGGAATTCCCACTGTTCCTCTATATTGTACGACTCTAATTGCTCTTCCTTACTATCAAAAGCATCAAGTAATATGCTTTTAAATTTATTACTGGCTGTGGGGTCCTTTAGCTTCCATATTTTTCTCCTGAGGATAGTGCTCCTCTGTTGTCGAGTACGTCTTGTCCTGACTATTAGGTCGCTAATTATGAGTCTATGTTGAGAGGTGCATTCTTCATGGGGGAGGGATTTAGTGTTTACAACAGACACTCTGTCACGTCTTCTGGTAAGGATATAATCTATCTGGCTGGTGTATTCCCCTGATCTATAGGTGATCAAGACACAGGTGATCAAAACACATATATATATATAAAGACAGAGAAAGAGAGATCTGCGCATTCTTTATTGTTCTCCATTCTGTAGAGGAACAGAGATAGAGGGGGTATGAGTGAGAGAGAGAAAGAGAGAGAGGGTATGAGAAAAAAGGGAGAGGGGTTAAGAAAGAAAGAAAGTTTAAGCAAAGAATCGCTGCTTTCAACATTAACGGGATCTTCTTAAACTAAAAAATTCAATCTGTGAACGCAGAATTAAATATTTCGAGAAACGTTGCAACCGTAGGAAAACAGGAAGACGATATTTTGGTTCGTGAAGATGTTCCCTGGCAATGAATGGAAAAAAAGCGAGGATAATACGTTGTTATGTGGACTGAGAAGAACAATTTCAGGCAAAGACAAGACCAAGTTTATGGTGTAAATGGAGTCGTTAGACTAATATTCTATTTAAAATAACAGAATGATTTCCAGCCCCGGAGTTTAAGAATGATGTAAATAAAATTGTAAACAAAAATGACAGAGGTTATTAAAGTAGTTGTTTCTACTTTTGGCACAAGGCCAGCAATTACCCAGTACATTACTGGTACTTTATTTTATCAACCCCGTAAGGATGAAAGGCAAAGATAACCTCGACGGGATTTTAACTTTTCCTTAAAATAGTAAAAGTAATACACATACACATACATATGCACACACAAATACATACACGCACACAAACACACACACACGCGCGCGCGTGTGTAAACCTTATGCATTTCTACAGTATTTTCACCAAACTTAAGACATAGGTTACTTATGTACTCTGGATGGTCATGGGCACTTTCATTTTTCCAGATATTGATTATAGGGCCTCCCGGCAGATAACCCCCTTTAACCACTTCCTTGGAGTCGACTGAAGTACTGCAGTGCAATGCAACACATGTCATAACTTCTGGAGTTTGCAACTGATTTTCACAAAACTTGACACATGGGCTACGTTTGTTCTACAGATGAATGTGAGAGGAACTTAACATTGTAACTTTAACACAGCTACTGAGCAGCCCCGAGCAACGCCGAGCTTTACTGCTATAGGCGATAAAGTTGACAGACAGACAGTCGTTCAGAGAGGTGATATAGGTGATAAAGTTGTGCAGACAGACAGTCGGGCTGATAGACGATGGAGGCCTGCAGACAGACAGTCATGCAGAGAAGTGATGTAGGAGATAAAGTTGTGCAGACAGACAGTCGTGCAGAGAGGTGATATAGGCGATAAAGTTGTCCAGAGAGGTGATAGGCGATGAAATTGCATTTTTTTTTTGTTTTTCATATCCATCCAATTTCTTTGTTTCAAAATAACTGATAGTTTGGTTACGCTGATGTTTTTCTCTGAGACAAGTGTTGCAGTGTTTACATTTTCGATTTTTGTTAATAGATTACCAGTGCAGTTTTTATCCCCAGCATCCTCTTTTGTTTTAACATTCGAGGTATGGTTATGTTTTCTTAACTTCATAAGGCATACTGTTGGTTGAGGGAATATTAATCAAAAGTACCACATGAAAGTCTACACTGTAGACTCTACAGTTTTTAAGCCAAGAAAGGAACTTAACATTGTAACTTTAACACAGCTACTGAGCAGCCCCGAGCAACGCCGGGCTTTACTGCTAGTATATATATCATTTTATTCACTGTTTCTGTCTTTCTATCTTTTGTTTGTCTAGACGCTGCAAAAGGCTGAGAATGTTCAGTATGCACTGACTCTGTTAACAAGCAGTGCCACCCAGCTAGCTGAGTTCTGCAAGACCTGTTCCCCAGGGCAGGAGCACAGCTCCTCACCCAACCGACCAG
>OZ024761.1:13585234-13607734 GCA_964016885.1 Eledone cirrhosa | reverse complement strand
CACACTATAAAGTGGTTGTGTAGGTGTCACAACAAAAAGCACCTAGTCCACACTATAAAGTGGTCGTGTAGGTGTCACAACAAAAAGCACCGAGTCCACACTGTAAAGTGGTTGTGTAGGTGTCACAACAAAAAGCATCCAGTCCACACTATAAAGTGGTCGTGTAGGTGTCACAACAAAAAGCACCTAGTCCACACTATAAAGTGGTCGTGTAGGTGTCACAACAAAAAGCACCCAGTCCACACTGTAAAGTGGTCGTGTAGGTGTCACAACAAAAAGCACCCAATCCACACTATAAAGTGGTTGTGTAGGTGTCACAACAAAAAGCACCTAGTCCACACTATAAAGTGGTCGTGTAGGTGTCACAACAAAAAGCACCCAGTCCACACTGTAAAGTGGTCATGTAGGTGTCACAACAAAAAGCATCCAGTCCACACTATAAAGTGGTCGTGTAGGTGTCACAACAAAAAGCACCTAGTCCACACTATAAAGTGGTCGTGTAGGTGTCACAACAAAAAGCACCTAGTCCACACTATAAAGTGGTCGTGTAGGTGTCACAACAAAAAGCACCCAGTCCACACTGTAAAGTGGTCAGGTAGGTGTCAACAAAAAGCAACTAGCAGCTCACACCGATCTTAAGATATCGTTCTTAAAATTAAATAATAACATCATCATAATCTCATAGACTCGAGATAATTATGAGATAAAGCTTTAGGAAATTAGTATCAGTATATAAATATTATCAAGAATGACAATAAATGCAGGTGTGAGTTGTGACATGGTTTTACTTCACAGAAGTCAAATAAATTGTTATAAAGAATTGTTACCACATGTTGATGTTCAGGTGGTCACAACTCCCAGACTGGAGTGTGTGGAGGAGAACAGAAAATCTTCTCTTGGTAAGGTTCAAGTGTTTCTTTAGGCTGCCAGTGTTCTTCTTGGGTGCGAAGGAAGTGAAACAGGAGTCATCTCTTGACAAGGTCTCAGGTGTTCTTGTCCCTTCGACGTTCAGGAGTAGAGTGTTTTATGGCTTGATTGTCCTCGACTATATAGTCCCCAGGGGGACGCAACTCCGTTTAGTACATGAATCTGCCGCTGGGAGTCGCGCCCGCCGCAAAGGGACGTAACTCCTATACATGCTGAGTCACAGCCGTAAGGGGCTGCTACAGTACCCTCCTCCAGGCGCTTGGCGAAAAGCCCGAAGGTAACTGTAGCGAACCCACAAGCATGGCTCCCAGCACAGGCATGAAATATCAACGCAAGGGGTTCATATATGAAATGGTAAAGAAAAGGTACATAGTAATACAATAAAGAGAAAAACAAAAAAAAGGCTCCAGTGACCAGTTCACATGAAAACAGTTTGGCAGAGTTTGTTTCCCAAAAAGGCTCCAGTGGCCAGTTCATATGATTAAAGTTTGGAAGAGTTCCTTGGGCCAGTGGACTCTTCGACTGGAACGGGTCGTGGTCCTGTTTCTTTTACCATGAAAACACAATAGTATATATATATACTAATATAAATGCTATGTGAGTTAAATCCTTTACCACAAAAATACAATAGTATATATAGAGTAATGTAAATGCTAAAGAGTTAGTCAACCATATCCACCTATACAACTATAGCTGTTAAAAGCTTCACCGGTAGCAACTAAGATTTTTTTTCACCTGCAGCTGAGATCTACCTTAGAAATCAGTCACATATAAAATGAAATCATGTGCTAGTCATCATAGCTATCTCTAGATAAGAGGATTGCCCTCTTAATGGTTTCTTAAATGAAATTTGGCCAGGACTTTTGTTGGCTCATTGAGAGGAATTAAATATTTTCTGATGAGGTGTGTGGTGGTGGGGGTGGGGGACGACTATGTCTTACCTTGTGACCATAGGATATTTAATTCTTTAGCATTTAAACCGGCTGTATGCAGCCAGAATTCTCTCACCTCTTCTGTTCAAACTGGTTGTATCTGGCCGCTCATACTAATGTTAAGTTATTGTTCTCAAAATAAATAACATGAAAATCTCATAGATTCAATCGATATACACACATACACACACAGATGTATATATATATATATAATTAAAAGTTTAACAAGGTTCAATGAATAAAGTTACACAATAGATTAGAAGCACTCTACCGTAAGGTTTTCTGTTGACTGCCATGACTAAATTATAACCATCAACATAGTCAAGGTATGTCAGGCATCAAGTTATTTTATCTGATGAGGACGTACTGTTGAAATAGCTCAGTACCTCTGAAATATGTATAATAAAATATATTTGATCACATGAATGTCTATATTTATTAATATCTTGAAGTAATATATATATATGTTTGTATGTATGCAAAAGGCAAACAACACAGTACAATGAAGAAATATATTAGTTTTACACTTGATATAGTAGGAAAAGAGTCTTAACCCTTTAGCATTCACATTACTCTATATATCCTATTATATTTTCATGGTAAATGCTTTATCTCACATAATATCGAATCTATGAGATTTTGAAAGTATTTATTTTGAGAACAATACCTTAACATCTGTTTGAGTGGCCAGTTTCAATAGAAAAAGGTAGAGAATTCTGGCCAGTTTTGGTCGGTCTGAACATTAAAGGGTTAACGTTTTGGATGCTAGTCCTTCATCAGAAGAAAGAGAAAGACAGGAGAAGGGGCAGGATGGAAATGGAAAACATTTTATTTAGAGAAAAAAGATATAAATGTGGGTGTGTGATCTCCATATGTGAGGAGTTAATGCTGTAGACATAGGTGAGTGTCTTGTCACCTGAGTGACAAGTTATGACGTACTCTTATCACAATACATCCATTGTGTCTCTCTATGGTGCCAACAAATATGACTAGCCAGCCTCTCCTCTCACCACCACCACAAAACTACCACTCCTACAGCAACCACCACCACAAAACTACCACTCCTACAGCAACCACCACCACTACTACTACCACTCCTACAGCAACCACCACCACTACTACTACTATTAATATTACCTGTGCTACAACTACCACTACCACTACTACTACTACTATTATGACTATTACCTGTGCTACTACTATTACTACTATTACTATTACCTGTGCTACCACTACTACTACTATTACTATTACCTGTGCTACAACTACCACTACTACTACTATTATGACTATTACCTGTGCTACCACTACTACTACTATTACTACTACTACTATTACCTGTGCTACAACTACCACTACCACTACTACTACTATTACCTGTGCTACAACTACCACTACCACTACTACTACTATTACCTGTGCTACAACTACCACTACCACTACTACTACTATTACCTGTGCTACAACTACTACTACTATTACTACTACTACTATTACCTGTGCTACAACTACTACTACTATTACTACTACTACTATTACCTGTGCTACCACTACTACTACTACTACTATTACCTGTGCTACAACTACTACCACTACTACTACTATTACCTGTGCTACAACTACTACTACTACTACTATTACCTGTGCTACAACTACTACCACTACTACTACTATTACCTGTGCTACAACTACCACTACTACTACTATAACCTGTGCTACAACTACTACTACTACTACTACTACTATAACCTGTGCTACAACTACTACTACTACTACTACTACTACTATAACCTGTGCTACAACTACTACTACTACTATAACCTGTGCTACAACTACTACTACTACTATAACCTGTGCTACAACTACTACTACTACTACTATAACCTGTGCTACAACTACTACTACTACTACTACTACTATAACCTGTGCTACAACTACTACTACTACTACTACTACTATAACCTGTGCTACAACTACCACTACTACTACTACTACTACTACTATAACCTGTGCTACAACTACTACTACTACTACTACTACTACTACTACTACTATAACCTGTGCTACAACTACTACTACTATAACCTGTGCTACAACTACTACCACTACTACTACTACTACTACTACTACTATAACCTGTGCTACAACCACTACTACCACTACTACTACTACTACTATAACCTGTGCTACAACTACCACTACTACTACCACTACTACTACTACTACTATAACCTGTGCTACAACTACCACTACTAGTCACAACTCCATTTTACATACAACATTTATAGTGTGCCATATATTAAGAATTGAGGTTTTGTATTTCAGATAGATAATCTTCAGGTATTTTACTAATTACTATACACACACACACATACACACACACACACACACACACACACACACACACATATATATATATATATATATAAGTTTATCCTGGGTTCAATCGGGGGTAACCACAGTAAGTAAGGTACTCAATACAAAGCAGAGTATAAATATTTAATATAGAAAGGCTTCTACAGGACTAGAACTGTTTCATTCCGGAGAAATCATCAGGAAGCCCTGCCCTGGCCTTTCTGAGTCCTGTAGAAGCCGTTCTATATTAAATATATATATATATAGAACGGCTTCTACAGGGCTTCCTGGTGATTTCTCCGGAATGAAACAGTTCTAGTCCTGTAGAAGCCGTTCTATATTAAATATATATATATAGAACGGCTTCTACAGGGCTTCCTGATGATTTCTCCGGAATGAAACAGTTCTAGTCCTGTAGAAGCCGTTCTATATTAAATATATATATATAGAACGGCTTCTACAGGGCTTCCTGATGATTTCTCCGGAATGAAACAGTTCTAGTCCTGTAGAAGCCGTTCTATATTAAATATATATATATAGAACGGCTTCTACAGGGCTTCCTGATGATTTCTCCGGAATGAAACAGTTCTAGTCCTGTAGAAGCCGTTCTATATTAAATATATATATATATAGATAGATACGTACCGATAATGGCCTCGAATACCCATAACCTAAAGATGATATATATAGATATACACATGCCAGGCCCACGCTGTAAAGTGATTGTGTTGGTGTCACCTTAGAAAGCATCCTGTACACACTGTAAATGTGGTTGGTATTAGGAAGTGCAAGTAGATATAGAGACCAAGCCCAAATCAGTTCGGTATGAGCCAGACATGGTCATCCAATTTGGCTTGTTTCACAATGGGTAAACACGTCTAACCCATCCTAGCATGGAAAATGGACGGTAGCGGTGATTATATATATATATGATATATATAAGATATATATAATATATGTATATATATATGATATATATAATATATGTATATATATATATATAATATATGTATATATATATATATATATATATATATATATATATATATGATATATATAATATATGTATATATATATGATATATATAATATATGTATATATATATAATATATGTATATATATAATATATATATATATATACTTAGGTTAATAGGAGTTAGGTATTATATACCCGTGTCCCATTAAGGTATTGGCAGCATAATAATTAGCTCTATGATATATATAATATATGTATATATATATAATATATGTATATATATATGTATA
Organism: Eledone cirrhosa; assembly: GCA_964016885.1. Lineage (NCBI taxonomy): Eukaryota > Metazoa > Mollusca > Cephalopoda > Octopoda > Eledonidae > Eledone > Eledone cirrhosa. The sequence continues at coordinate 13,602,254 of OZ024761.1, read as the reverse complement.
TATATATATGATATATATATGTATATATATATGATATATATATATATATATATATATATATATATATATATATGATATATATAATATATGTATATATATATATATATATATATATATATATATATATATGATATATATAATATATGTATATATATATATATAATATATGTATATATATATATATATATATATATATAATATGTATATATATATATAATATATGTATATATATATATATATATATAATATATGTATATATATATATATATATATATATATATATATATATATATATATATATTCCTGGACTGGGTTGTGTGTTGTATTGTGTTTTTGAGCAAAACAAAAAACACTTCGTTTCATGTTGCTCCAGTATACTCAGCTGAAAATGAGTACCAGTAATAGCTGGGGGTTTAACCCTGTGATTGACTGGTGTCCTGTCCAGTGGTGAGGCAGGTCTTGTACTCTCAGTTGCTTCATGCCATGTAAACTAGGATAATTACTGGTTTGATAAGCATCCAGGCTTGTGAGAGACTTTAACCCTGCGATGGACTGGCATCCTGTCCAGGTGGGTATTCTTGACCTCTCAGTCACTCCACACCATGGAAACTGGGATAATCACCTATACTTTCTAACATATATTTACAGCCCTTTACGTTCTGAGTTCAAATCCCTCCAAAGTTAGCTTTGCTTTTCATCCTTAAGTGATCTATAAATTAAAGTGACAGTAATGTACTGGGGTCAATTTAATCAACTTTCTCCTCTCCCCAAATTATTGAGCTTATGCCGCCTAAAGTAGAAACCACGGCGGACGATAAAATAAAGTACCAGTAATACACTAGGGTATTTGCTGACCTTGTGCTAAAAATAGAAACTATTATTATGTCATCGCCAAGACAGGTTTTTCCTCGTAAAGCTGACAACTTACTTAACTTAAGGGAAATAAAAATATTCAGGAATGTATATATAGTATTGTATATATTTGATGACATGGAAAATATAGAATTCTTTATAACTGACATAATTTCATAATTGGTACACGTCACAGGACCAACAATAAATAAATAGTTTAAGATGGTGGTTAGTGAGGAAGGTGTTTAATATGTGGTGTTTTTTTTAATGTATACAAATAGTTATAACGTTTGTTAGTGGGAAAAGTATTTAATACGTGGGAGGGGGGGTTAACCCATTAGCATTCACATTACTCTAGATATACTATTACATTTTGGTAGTAAACACTTTATCTTACATAATTATCTCACATAATCTCGAATCTATGAGATTTTGATGTTATTTATCTTGAGAACAATACCTTAACATCAGTATGAGTGGTCAGTTCCAGCCGATTTGAAGAGAAAGCGGTCAGACATTTCTGGCCGGATACGTCCGGTTTGAATGCTAAAGGGTTAACTTTGCCTTTCCTCCTTATGGGGTTGATAAAATAAAGGACCAGTAATACACTAGGATAATTGCTGACCTTGTGCTAAAAATAGAAACAATTATATATACTATTGTATTTTCACGGTAAACACTTTATCTCATATTGAATCTATGAGATTTTAATATTATTAATATATAACCTTTAGCATTTAAACCAGTCATATCCAGCCAGAATTTTTTCACCTCTTTCTGTTCAAACTGGCCGTAACTGGCCCCTCTTAATGTTATTAAGGTATTGTTCTCAAAATAAATAATATCAAAATCTCATAGATTCAATATTACTGTGAAAATATGATAGTAAATATAGAGAAAGTGAAAAAATAGATATTAATAATTGTTCCTACTTTTGGCACAAGGCCAGCAAATACCCAGTACATTACTGGTACTTTATTTTATCGACCCCCGTACGGATGAAAGGCAAAGTTAACCTTAGAGGGATTTGAACTCAGATCATATAGGGACGTAACTCTATGCTGGAAAGCATGTCAGACCCTCTACCGATACTGCCAATTAATAATGGTATATTATAATAATTTTTATGCAGGGGTTCCCTGAGACATGAAAATTATTTCAAGGGTTCCACAAGGGTAAAAAGGTTGAGAAACGCTGGTCAAGATACTGAGAGTGAAAGCTCTGAAGATTCTAGAATGGTTCAGTAATGAATGAGAAATATATAGAAAGGCATCTTAATGTTTTATCCAGCCCGACCAGATGTTAATTAAACAATGAAGGAAAGGGAGGGACAGACTTTACACCCCAGTCTGAGCGGTGATTCAGCTGTGCCCTGTGGACAGACTGTTGACCCCAGTCTGAGCGGTGGATCAGCTGTCCTCTGTAGACAGACTCTAGACCCCAGTCTGAGCGGTGGATCAGCTGTCCTCTGTAGACAGACTCTAGACCCCAGTCTGAGCGGTGGATCAGCTGTCCTCTGTAGACAGACTCTAGACCCCAGTCTGAGCGGTGGATCAGCTGTCCTCTGTAGACAGACTCTAGACCCCAGTCTGAGCAGTGGATCAGCTGTCCTCTGTAGACAGACTCTAGACCCCAGTCTGAGCGGTGGATCAGCTGTCCTCTGTAGACAGACTTTATACCCCAGTCTGAGCTGTGGATCAGCTGTCCTCTGTAGACAGACTCTAGACCCCAGTCTGAGTAGTGGATCAGCTGTGCCCTGTAGACAGACTTTACACTCCAGTCTGAGTAGTGGATCAGCTGTGTCCTGAAAACAGACTTTACACCCCAGTCTGAGTGGTGATTCAGCTGTTCCCTGCAGAGAAGATGGTGAAAGCATTGCCACAAAGAATGGCCAATGACACCCCTGCTGTAACAACCACTCCAACTTCACGCATGTTATACCAATGGTTCTCAAATGGAAGGTATTTGACTCTTCGGGAAGAAATTTTTATTACAAGAGGGAGAATTTTAACCAAGGTAAGAATTATGTTTATATACATTGTTTGTTTTTTTTAAAAAAAAAGAAGAAAAAACTTTATGTGTGTAGAAATCCTGCTAACCCTTTTTCGGTTGAAACTGGCTGTAACTGGTCACTTAAACTGATGCTAAGGTATTGTTCTCAAAATAAATACTTTCAAAATCTCACAGATTCGATATTATGTGAAAATATAATAGTATATATAGAGTAATGTAAATGCTAAAGGGCTAAAGATAGCATAAGATTGCAAGTTGAAGTATCAGGGACATGTAGTGAGACACTCCAAGGATTTGAGACTGGAGAGCTCTGTAATACATGGTCATGTACCAGGCACTAGGAAAGAGAGGGGACCCCCAAGGATTTGAGACTGGTGAGCAGTGTAATACATGGTCATGTACCAGGCACTAGGATAGAGAGGGGACCCCCAAGGATTTGAGACTGGTGAGTAGTGTAATACATGGTCATGTACCAGGCACTAGGATAGAGAGGGGACCCCCAAGGATTTGAGACTGGTGAGTAGTGTAATACATGGTCATGTGCCAGGCACTAGGAAAGAGAGGGGACCCCCAAGGATTTGAGACTGGAGAGCTCTGTAATACATGGTCATGTGCCAGGCACTAGGAAAGAGAGGGGACCCCCAAGGATTTGAGACTGGAGAGCTCTGTAATACATGGTCATGTGCCAGGCACTAGGAAAGAGAGGGGACCCCAAGGATTTGAGACTGGAGAGCTCTGTAATACATGGTCATGTGCCAGGCACTAGGATAGAGAGGGGACCCCAAGGATTTGAGACTGGAGAGCTCTGTAATACATGGTCATGTGCCAGGCACTAGGATAGAGAGGGGACTCCCAAGGATTTGAGACTGGAGAGCTCTGTAATACATGGTCATGTGCCAGGCACTAGGATAGAGAGGGGACCCCCAAGGATTTGAGACTGGAGAGCTCTGTAATACATGGTCATGTGCCAGGCACTAGGATAGAGAGGGGACCCCCAAGGATTTGAGACTGGTGAGCAGTGTAATACATGGTCATGTACCAGGCACTAGGATAGAGAGGGGACCCCCAAGGATTTGAGACTGGTGAGTAGTGTAATACATGGTCATGTACCAGGCACTAGGATAGAGAGGGGACCCCCAAGGATTTGAGACTGGTGAGTAGTGTAATACATGGTCATGTGCCAGGCACTAGGAAAGAGAGGGGACCCCCAAGGATTTGAGACTGGAGAGCTCTGTAATACATGGTCATGTGCCAGGCACTAGGAAAGAGAGGGGACCCCCAAGGATTTGAGACTGGAGAGCTCTGTAATACATGGTCATGTGCCAGGCACTAGGAAAGAGAGGGGACCCCAAGGATTTGAGACTGGAGAGCTCTGTAATACATGGTCATGTGCCAGGCACTAGGATAGAGAGGGGACCCCAAGGATTTGAGACTGGAGAGCTCTGTAATACATGGTCATGTGCCAGGCACTAGGATAGAGAGGGGACCCCCAAGGATTTGAGACTGGAGAGCTCTGTAATACATGGTCATGTGCCAGGCACTAGGATAGAGAGGGGACCCCCAAGGATTTGAGACTGGAGAGCTCTGTAATACATGGTCATGTGCCAGGCACTAGGATAGAGAGGGGACCCCAAGGATTTGAGACTGGAGAGCTCTGTAATACATGGTCATGTGCCAGGCACTAGGATAGAGAGGGGACCCCCAAGGATTTGAGACTGGAGAGCTCTGTAATACATGGTCATGTGCCAGGCACTAGGAAAGAGAGGGGACCCCCAAGGATTTGAGACTGGAGAGCTCTGTAATACATGGTCATGTGCCAGGCACTAGGAAAGAGAGGGGACCCCAAGGATTTGAGACTGGAGAGCTCTGTAATACATGGTCATGTGCCAGGCACTAGGATAGAGAGGGGACCCCAAGGATTTGAGACTGGAGAGCTCTGTAATACATGGTCATGTGCCAGGCACTAGGATAGAGAGGGGACTCCCAAGGATTTGAGACTGGAGAGCTCTGTAATACATGGTCATGTGCCAGGCACTAGGATAGAGAGGGGACCCCCAAGGATTTGAGACTGGAGAGCTCTGTAATACATGGTCATGTGCCAGGCACTAGGATAGAGAGGGGACCCCAAGGATTTGAGACTGGAGAGCTCTGTAATACATGGTCATGTGCCAGGCACTAGGATAGAGAGGGGACCCCCAAGGATTTGAGACTGGTGAGCAGTGTAATACATGGTCATGTACCAGGCACTAGGATAGAGAGGGGACCCCCAAGGATTTGAGACTGGTGAGTAGTGTAATACATGGTCATGTACCAGGCACTAGGATAGAGAGGGGACCCCCAAGGATTTGAGACTGGTGAGTAGTGTAATACATGGTCATGTGCCAGGCACTAGGAAAGAGAGGGGACCCCCAAGGATTTGAGACTGGAGAGCTCTGTAATACATGGTCATGTGCCAGGCACTAGGAAAGAGAGGGGACCCCCAAGGATTTGAGACTGGAGAGCTCTGTAATACATGGTCATGTGCCAGGCACTAGGAAAGAGAGGGGACCCCAAGGATTTGAGACTGGAGAGCTCTGTAATACATGGTCATGTGCCAGGCACTAGGATAGAGAGGGGACCCCAAGGATTTGAGACTGGAGAGCTCTGTAATACATGGTCATGTGCCAGGCACTAGGATAGAGAGGGGACCCCCAAGGATTTGAGACTGGAGAGCTCTGTAATACATGGTCATGTGCCAGGCACTAGGATAGAGAGGGGACCCCCAAGGATTTGAGATTGGAGAGCTCTGTAATACATGGTCATGTGCCAGGCACTAGGATAGAGAGGGGACCCCAAGGATTTGAGACTGGAGAGCTCTGTAATACATGGTCATGTGCCAGGCACTAGGATAGAGAGGGGACCCCCAAGGATTTGAGACTGGAGAGCTCTGTAATACATGGTCATGTGCCAGGCACTAGGATAGAGAGGGGACCCCCAAGGATTTGAGACTGGAGAGCTCTGTAATACATGGTCATGTGCCAGGCATTAGGATAGAGAGGGGACCCCCAAGGATTTGAGACTGGAGAGCTCTGTAATACATGGTCATGTGTCAGGCACTAGGATAGAGAGGGGACCCCCAAGGATTTGAGACTGGAGAGCTCTGTAATACATGGTCATGTGCCAGGCACTAGGATAGAGAGGGGACCCCAAGGATTTGAGACTGGTGAGCAGTGTAATACATGGTCATGTGCCAGGCACTAGGATAGAGAGGGGACCCCCAAGGATTTGAGACTGGAGAGCTCTGTAATACATGGTCATGTACCAGGCACTAGGAAAGAGAGGGGACCCCCAAGGATTTGAGACTGGTGAGTAGTGTAATACATGGTCATGTGCCAGGCACTAGGATAGAGAGGGGACCCCCAAGGATTTGAGACTGGAGAGCTCTGTAATACATGGTCATCTGCCAGGCACTAGGAAAGAGAGGGGACCCCCAAGGATTTGAGACTGGTGAGTAGTGTAATACATGGTCATGTGCCAGGCACTAGGATAGAGAGGGGACCCCCAAGGATTTGAGACTGGAGAGTTCTGTAATACATGGTCATGTGCCAGGCACTAGGAAAGAGAGGGGACCCCCCAAGGATTTGAGACTGGTGAGCAGTGTAATACATGGTCATGTGCCAGGCACTAGGATAGAGAGGGGACCCCCCAAGGATTTGAGACTGGTGAGCAGTGTAATACATGGTCATGTGCCAGGCACTAGGATAGAGAGGGGACCCCAAGGATTTGAGACTGGAGAGCAGTGTAATACATGGTCATGTGCCAGGCACTAGGATAGAGAGGGGACCCCAAGGATTTGAGACTGGAGAGCAGTGTAATACATGGTCATGTGCCAGGCACTAGGATAGAGAGGGGACCCCCAAGGATTTGAGACTGGAGAGCTCTGTAATACATGGTCATGTGCCAGGCACTAGGAAAGAGAGGGGACCCCCAAGGATTTGAGACTGGTGAGCTCTGTAATACATGGTCATGTGCCAGGCACTAGGATAGAGAGGGGACCCCAAGGATTTGCGACTGGAGAGCAGTGTAATACATGGTCATGTGCCAGGCACTAGGATAGAGAGGGGACCCCCCAAGGATTTGAGACTGGTGAGCAGTGTAATACATGGTCATGTGCCAGGCACTAGGATAGAGAGGGGACCCCAAGGATTTGAGACTGGAGAGCAGTGTAATACATGGTCATGTACCAGGCACTAGGAAAGAGAGGGGACCCCCAAGGATTTGAGACTGGTGAGCAGTGTAATACATGGTCATGTACCAGGCACTAGGAAAGAGAGGGGACCCCCAAGGATTTGAGACTGGAGAGCTCTGTAATACATGGTCATGTACCAGGCACTAGGATAGAGAGTGGACCCCAAGGATTTGAGACTGGAGAGCAGTGTAATACATGGTCATGTGCCAGGCACTAGGATAGAGAGGGGACCCCCAAGGATTTGAGACTGGAGAGCTCTGTAATACATGGTCATGTGCCAGGCACTAGGAAAGAGAGGGGACCCCCAAGGATTTGAGACTGGAGAGCTCTGTAATACATGGTCATGTGCCAGGCACTAGGAAAGAGAGGGGACCCCCAAGGATTTGAGACTGGAGAGCTCTGTAATACATGGTCATGTGCCAGGCACTAGGAAAGAGAGGGGACCCCCAAGGATTTGAGACTGGAGAGCTCTGTAATACATGGTCATGTGCCAGGCACTAGGAAAGAGAGGGGACCCCCAAGGATTTGAGACTGGAGAGCTCTGTAATACATGGTCATGTGCCAGGCACTAGGAAAGAGAGGGGACCCCCAAGGATTTGAGACTGGAGAGCTCTGTAATACATGGTCATGTGCCAGGCACTAGGAAAGAGAGGGGACCCCCAAGGATTTGAGACTGGAGAGCTCTGTAATACATGGTCATGTGCCAGGCACTAGGAAAGAGAGGGGACCCCCAAGGATTTGAGACTGGAGAGCTCTGTAATACATGGTCATGTGCCAGGCACTAGGAAAGAGAGGGGACCCCCAAGGATTTGAGACTGGAGAGCTCTGTAATACATGGTCATGTGCCAGGCACTAGGAAAGAGAGGGGACCCCCAAGGATTTGAGACTGGAGAGCTCTGTAATACATGGTCATGTGCCAGGCACTAGGAAAGAGAGGGGACCCCCAAGGATTTGAGACTGGAGAGCTCTGTAATACATGGTCATGTGCCAGGCACTAGGAAAGAGAGGGGACCCCCAAGGATTTGAGACTGGAGAGCTCTGTAATACATGGTCATGTGCCAGGCACTAGGAAAGAGAGGGGACCCCCAAGGATTTGAGACTGGAGAGCTCTGTAATACATGGTCATGTGCCAGGCACTAGGAAAGAGAGGGGACCCCCAAGGATTTGAGACTGGAGAGCTCTGTAATACATGGTCATGTGCCAGGCACTAGGAAAGAGAGGGGACCCCCAAGGATTTGAGACTGGAGAGCTCTGTAATACATGGTCATGTGCCAGGCACTAGGAAAGAGAGGGGACCCCCAAGGATTTGAGACTGGAGAGCTCTGTAATACATGGTCATGTGCCAGGCACTAGGAAAGAGAGGGGACCCCCAAGGATATGAGACTGGAGAGCTCTGTAATACATGGTCATGTGCCAGGCACTAGGATAGAGAGGGGACCCCAAGGATTTGAGACTGGAGAGCAGTGTAATACATGGTCATGTGCCAGGCACTAGGATAGAGAGGGGACCCCCAAGGATTTGAGACTGGAGAGCTCTGTAATACATGGTCATGTGCCAGGCACTAGGATAGAGAGGGGACCCCAAGGATTTGAGACTGGAGAGCAGTGTAATACATGGTCATGTGCCAGGCACTAGGATAGAGAGGGGACCCCCAAGGATTTGAGACTGGAGAGCTCTGTAATACATGGTCATGTGCCAGGCACTAGGATAGAGAGGGGACCCCAAGGATTTGAGACTGGAGAGCAGTGTAATACATGGTCATGTGCCAGGCACTAGGATAGAGATGGGACCCCAAGGATTTGAGACTGGAGAGCAGTGTAATACATGGTCATGTGCCAGGCACTAGGATAGAGAGGGGACCCCCAAGGATTTGAGACTGGAGAGCTCTGTAATACATGGTCATGTGCCAGGCACTAGGATAGAGAGGGGACCCCAAGGATTTGAGACTGGAGAGCTCTGTAATACATGGTCATGTACCAGGCACTAGGAAAGAGAGGGGACCCCCAAGGATTTGAGACTGGTGAGCAGTGTAATACATGGTCATGTACCAGGCACTAGGAAAGAGAGGGGACCCCCAAGGATTTGAGACTGGAGAGCTCTGTAATACATGGTCATGTACCAGGCACTAGGAAAGAGAGGGGACCCCCAAGGATTTGAGACTGGAGAGCTCTGTAATACATGGTCATGTACCAGGCACTAGGAAAGAGAGGGGACCCCCAAGGATTTGAGACTGGAGAGCTCTGTAATACATGGTCATGTACCAGGCACTAGGAAAGAGAGGGGACCCCCAAGGATTTGAGACTGGAGAGCTCTGTAATACATGGTCATGTACCAGGCACTAGGAAAGAGAGGGGACCCCCAAGGATTTGAGACTGGAGAGCTCTGTAATACATGGTCATGTACCAGGCACTAGGAAAGAGAGGGGACCCCCAAGGATTTGAGACTGGAGAGCTCTGTAATACATGGTCATGTGCCAGGCAGTTGCGGAGAGATCGTAGCGTCAATTTCGAGAATCTGTGCTCTATATGGTTACTCACCCCGCTAGAAATAGCAGTCAAATCTACCTCGCTGTCTTAAACGGAGAAGAATGGCCCATCTTTTCCGACTAATATACAAAAAGATAGGATAGTCATGTGAATATATAGATTTGCTGAATAAGAGCTGACCTCTTGTTGAACAATAACTACTACTAGTCTATATAGAGTATGATTACCAACTCCAGCACAGGCTACTGACATATAATATTGTAATCATTAGCAACACCCCACCACCATCACAACCACCAGCACCATCACCACCAGCGCCTTCTAATATCTACATCACCACTACCACCACCACTAACACTAAATACCACTACTGTCACCACCACAAAAACCATGACTACCTCACCACTAACACTGACACTACCACTACTACCGCCACTACCACACCACAACTGGCACCACCACCACCACAACCACCACCACAACCACCAACACTACTACCACACCACAACCACCACCACTACCACCACTAACACCACTACTACCACCACCACCACCACAACTACCACCACAACCACTACTAGCACCACCGCCACTAACACCACTACTACCACCACCACTAACACCACTACTACCACCACCACTAACACCACTACTACCATCACCACTATCACCACCACCACCGCTACTAACACCACAACTAACACCATTACTACCATCACCACCACAACCACCACCACCACTAACAGCCCTACTACCACCACCACTACCACCACCACTACTAACACCACTACTACCACCACCACTAACACCACTACTACCATCACCACTATCACCACCACCACCGCTACTAACACCACAACTAACACCACTACTACCATCACCACCACAACCACCATCACCACCACAACCACCACCACCACTAACACCACTACTACCACCACCTCTATCACCACCACCACCACCACCACTACCACCACCACTACCACCACTGTCCTGTGTTGTCCTGTGTTGTCCTGTATCATCCTGTGTTGTCCTGTGTTGTCCTGTATCATCCTGTGTTGTCCTGTATTGTCCTGTATCATCCTGTGTTGTCCTGTATTGTCCTGTATTGTCCTGTGTTGTCCTGTATTGTCCTCTGTTGTCCTGTGTTGTCCTGTATTGTCCTGTGTTGTCCTGTGTTGTCCTGTATTGTCCGGTGTTGTCCTGTATTGTCCTCTGTTGTCCTGTATTGTCCTCTGTTGTCCTCTGTTGTCCTGTATTGTCCTGTGTTGTCCTCTGTTGTCCTGTGTTGTCCTGTATTGTCCTGTATTGTGCTATACCATCCTGTATTGTACTGTATTGTCCTGTACCATCCTCTGTTGTCCTGTATTGTCCTGTGTTGTCCTGTATTGTCCTGTGTTGTCAGGAATTGTCCTGTATTGTCCTGTATTGTCCTGTGTTGTCCTGTGTTGTCCTGCATTGTCCTGTGTTGTCCTATATTGTCCTGTATCATTCTGTGTTGTCCTGTATTGTCCTCTGTTGTCCTGTATTGTCCTCTGTTGTCCTGTGTTGTCCTGTATTGTCCTGTATTGTCCGGTGTTGTCCTGTATTGTCCTGTGTTGTCCTGTATTGTCCTGTATTGTCCGGTGTTGTCCTGTATTGTCCTCTGTTGTCCTGTATTGTCCTGTGTTGTCCTGTATTGTCCTGTGTTGTCCTGTATTGTCCTGTATTGTCCGGTGTTGTCCTGTATTGTCCTCTGTTGTCCTGTATTGTCCTCTGTTGTCCTGTATTGTCCTCTGTTGTCCTGTATTGTCCTGTGTTGTCCTCTGTTGTCCTGTATTGTCCTGTATTGTCCTCTGTTGTCCTGTGTTGTCCTGTATTGTCCTGTATTGTCCTGTGTTGTCCTGTATTGTCCTGTGTTGTCCTGTATTGTCCTGTATTGTCCTGTGTTGTCCTGTATTGTCCTGTATTGTCCTGTATTGTCCTGTGTTGTCCTGTATTGTCCTGTGTTGTCCTATATTGTCCTGTATTGTCCTGTATCATCCTGTGTTGTCCTGTATTGTCCTGTGTTGTCCTGTATTGTCCTGTATTGTCCGGTGTTGTCCTGTATTGTCCTCTGTTGTCCTGTATTGTCCTCTGTTGTCCTGTATTGTCCTCTGTTGTCCTGTATTGTCCTGTGTTGTCCTCTGTTGTCCTGTATTGTCCTGTATTGTCCTCTGTTGTCCTGTATTGTCCTGTGTTGTCCTGTATTGTCCGGTGTTGTCCTGTATTGTCCTCCGTTGTCCTGTATTGTCCTGTGTTGTCCTGTATTGTCCTGTATTGTCCGGTGTTGTCCTGTATTGTCCTATGTTGTCCTGTATTGTCCTGTGTTGTCCTGTATTGTCCTGTATTGTCCTGTATTGTCCTGTGTTGTCCTGTATTGTCCGGTGTTGTCCTGTATTGTCCTCTGTTGTCCTGTGTTGTCCTGTGTTGTCCTGTATTGTCCTGTATTGTCCGGTGTTGTCCTGTATTGTCCTCTGTTGTCCTGTATTGTCCTCTGTTGTCCTGTATTGTCCTCTGTTGTCCTGTATTGTCCTGTGTTGACCTCTGTTGTCCTGTATTGTCCTGTATTGTCCTGTATTGTCCTCTGTTGTCCTGTATTGTCCTCTGTTGTCCTGTGTTGTCCTGTATTGTCCTGTATTGTTCTGTGTTGTCCTGTATTGTCCGGTGTTGTCCTGTATTGTCCTCTGTTGTCCTGTATTGTCCTCTGTTGTCCTGTATTGTCCTGTATTGTCCTCTGTTGTCCTGTATTGTCCTCTGTTGTCCTGTATTGTCCTGTGTTGTCCTGTGTTGTCCTGTATTGTCCTGTGTTGTCCTGTATTGTCCTGTATTGTCCTGTATTGTCCTGTGTTGTCCTGTATTGTCCTGTATTGTCCTGTGTTGTCCTGTATTGTTCTGTATTGTCCTTTATTGTCCTGTGTTGTCCTGTATTGTCCTGTGTTGTCCTGTATTGTCCTGTATTGTCCTGCATTGTCATGTGTTGTCCTGTATTGTCCTTTATTGTCCTGTGTTGTCCTGTGTTGTACTGTATTGTCCTGTATTGTCCTGTATTGTCCTGTGTTGTCCTATGTTGTCCTGTATTGTCCTGTGTTGTCCTGTATTGTCCTCTGTTGTCCTGTATTGTCCTGTATTGTCCTGTATTGTCCTGTGTTGTCCTGTATTGTCCTGTGTTGTCCTGTATTGTCCTGTATTGTCCTGTATTGTCCTGTGTTGTCCTGTATTGTCCTGTATTGTCCTGTGTTGTCCTGTATTGTCCTGTATTGTCCTGTGTTATCCTGTATTGTCCTGTGTTGTCCTGTATTGTCCTGTATTGTCCTGTATTGTCCTGTATTGTCCTGTACCATCCTGTGTTGTCCTGTATTGTCCTGTGTTGTCCTGTATTGTCCTGTGTTGTCCTGTATTGTCCTGTATTGTCCTGTGTTGTCCTGTATTGTCCTGTATTGTCCTGTGTTGTCCTGTATTGTCCTGTGTTGTCCTGTTTGTCCTGTATTGTCCTGTATTGTCCTGTGTTGTCCTGTATTGTCCTCCGTTGTCCTTTATTGTCCTGTGTTGTCCTGTGTTGTCCTGTATTGTCCTGTATTGTCCTGTACCATCCTGTGTTGTCCTGTATTGTCCTGTGTTGTCCTGTATTGTCCTGTGTTGTCCTGTATTGTCCTGTATTGTCCTGTGTTGTCCTGTATAGTCCTGTATTGTCCTGTATTGTCCTGTTTGTCCTGTGTTGTCCTGTATTGTCCTGTATTGTCCTGTATTGTCCTGTACCATCCTGTGTTGTCCTGTATTGTCCTGTGTTGTCCTGTATTGTTCTCTGTTGTCCTGTATTGTCCTGTGTTGTCCTGTGTTGTCCTGTGTTGTCCTGTATTGTCCTGTGTTGTCCTGTATTGTCCTGTATTGTCCTGTATTGTCCCGTGTTGTCCTGTATTGTCCTGTATTGTCCTGTATTGTCCTGTGTTGTCCTGTGTTGTCCTGTATTGTCCTGTATTGTCCTTTATTGTCCTGTGTTGTCCTGTGTTGTCCTGTATTGTCCTGTATTGTCCTGTATTGTCCTGTACCATCCTGTGTTGTCCTGTATTGTCCTGTGTTGTCCTGTATTGTCCTCTGTTGTCCTGTATTGTCCTGTATTGTCCTGTGTTGTCCTGTATTGTCCTGTGTTGTCCTGTATTGTCCTGTGTTGTCCTGTATTGTCCTGTATTGTCCTGTATTGTCCTGCATTGTCCTGTGTTATCCTGTATTGTCCTGTGTTGTCCTGTGTTGTCCTGTGTTGTCCTGTACCACCCTGTGTTGTCCTGTGTTGTCCTGCATTGTCCTGTGTTGTCCTTCATTGTCCCGTATTGTCCTGTATTGTCCTGTGTTGTTCTGTGTGGTCTTGTATTGTCCTGTATTGTCCTGTGTTGTCCTGTATTGTCCTCTATTGTCCTGTGTTGTCCTGTACCATCCTGTGTTGTCCTGTGTTGTCCTGTTTTGTCCTGTATTGTCCTGTATTGTCCTCTGTTGTCCTGTGTTGTCCTGTATTGTCCTCTGTTGTCCTGTATTGTCCTGTGTTGTCCTGTGTTGTCCTGTGTTGTCCTCTATTGTCCTGTATTGTCCTGTATTGTCCTGTATTGTCCTGTGTTGTCCTGTATTGTCCTGTGTTGTTCTGTTTTGTCCTGTATTGTGCTCTGTTGTCCTGTGTTGTCCTGTATTGTCCTGTGTTGTCCTGTGTTGTCCTGTATTGTCCTGTGTTGTCCTGTGTTGTCCTGTATTGTCCTGTGTTGTCCTGTACCATCCTGTGTTGTCCTGTGTTGTCCTGTGTTGTCCTGCATTGCCCTGTGTTGTCCTGCATTGTCCCGTATTGTCCTGTATTATCCTGTGTTGTTCTGTGTGGTCCTGTATTGTCCTGTATTGTCCTGTGTTGTCCTGTATTGTCCTGTATTGTCCTGTGTTGTCCTGTATTGTCCTGTACCATCCTGTGTTGTCCTGTTTTGTCCTGTATTGTCCTGTATTGTCCTCTGTTGTCCTGTATTGTCCTGTGTTGTCCTGTATTGTCCTGTGTTGTCCTGTATTGTCCTGTATCATCCTGTGTTGTCCTGTACCGTCCTGTATTGTCCCGTATTGTCCTGTATTGTCCTGTATTGTCCTGTGTGGTCCTGTATTGTCCTGTACCATCCTGTGTTGTCCTGTGTTGTCCTGTTTTGTCCTGTATTGTCCTCTGTTTCCCTGTGTTGTCCTGTATTGTCCTGTACCATCCTGTGTTGTCCTGTTTTGTCCTGTATTGTCCTCTGTTGTCCTGTGTTGTCCTGTATTGTCCCGTGTTGTCCTGTGTTGTCCTGTCTTGTCCTGTGTTGTCCTGTGTTGTCCTGTACCATCCTGTGTTGTCCTGGCTTGTCCTGCATTGTCCTGTGTTGTCCTGCATTGTCCCGTATTGTCCTGTATTGTCCTGTGTTGTTCTGTGTGGTCCTGTATTGTCCTGTATTGTCCTGTGTTGTCCTGTATTGTCCTGCATTGTCCTGTACCGTCCTGTATTGTCCCGTATTGTCCTGTATTGTCCTGTGTGGTCCTGTATTGTCCTGTGTTGTCCTGTATTGTCCTGTATTGTCCTGTGTTGTCCTGTGTTGTCCTGTATTGTCCTGTATTGTCCTGTATTGTCCTGTGTTGTCCTGTATTGTCCTGTATTGTCCTGTGTTGTCCTTAATGTTATACTTTGTGTCAACCCTTGTGGTTAATAAAGAAAGAAAGCATTGAAAGCATTATTATTATTATTAGTGAATTTTATAATAATAATAATAATAATAATAATCGTTTCTACTTTTGGCACAAGGCCAGCAAATACCCAGAGTATTACTGGTACCTGATTTTATCGACCCCGTAAGGATGAAAGGCAAAGTTAATCCCAACGAGGTTAACTTTGCTATTCATCCTTACGGGGCCGATAAAATAAAGTACCAGTAATGTACTGGGTAATTGCTGGCCTTGTGCCAAAGGTAGAAACAATTATTAGGGCAGTGTATTAGCAGAATTGGTAGAGCTTTGCAGCCTAGAGTTATGGCCTTTTACATTCTGAGTTAAAATCCTGCCGAGATTAGCTTTATTTTTCATCCTTACGGGGTCGATAAAATAAAGTACCAGTAATACTCTGGGTAATTGCTGGCCTCGTGCCAAAAGTAGAAACAATTATTATTATAATAAAATTCACCATAAAAAATTTTTTTGGCAGGATGGTGGCGACCCTGGTGAATAGAGCCAAGTGCTTAAACACACCTGAGCACAGTGGTAAATCTAGCTCTGATCAATAGCCATATGTTTATCAGTGTTAGCATCCTCAACATCATCAGTCATCAATCATCTATTTACGGATGTTTGTTTTTCAACTTTTACTATCACTACCACCACCACCACCACCATACCGCCACCACCACCAACACCGCCACCACCACTATACCGCCACCACCACCATACCGCCACCAACACCATACCGCCACCACCACCATACCGCCACCACCACCATACCGCCACCACCACTATACCGCCACCACCACCATACCGCCACCAACACCATCACCAACACCGCCACCACCACCATACCACCACCAACACCATACCGCCACCAACACCATACCGCCACCAACACCATCACCAACACCGCCACCACCACATACCACCACCAACACCATACCGCCACCAACATCATCACCAACACCACCAACACCACCGCCCACCACCACCAACACCACCAACACCGCCACCACCACCACCACCGCCAACACCACCATCACCACCACCACCAACAACAACAACAACACTACCAACATAACCACTACCACCACCACCAACACCACCACCACCACCACCACCACCACCACACCACCACCACTACTACAACACCATCGTCACTATCACTAATACACCACCAACACCACCACTACACCACCACCACCACCACTACCACAACAGCACCATTACACCTCCACCACCACCATTACCACACCATCGTCACTATCACTAATACACCAACACTACTACACCATTTTCACTATCACCACCACCACCACCACCACCACCACCACCGCCACCACTATCACTGCCACACCATTTTCACTATCACCACCATCACCACCACCACCACCACCACCACCACCACACTACACCACCGCCACCACTATCACTACCACACTATTTTCACTATCACCACCACCACCACCACCACCACCACACTACACCACCGCCACCACACTACACCACCGCCACCACTATTACTACCACACCATTTTCACTATCACCACCACCACCACCACCACACTACACCACCGCCACCACTATCACTACCACACCATGTTCACTATCACCACCACCATACTACCACTACACCACCACCACCACACTACACCACCGCCACCACACTACACCACCGCCACCACTATCACTACCACACCATGTTCACTATCACCAC
>OZ024761.1:13579606-13582534 GCA_964016885.1 Eledone cirrhosa | reverse complement strand
ATCTGTGTATATATACATACATATATATTTATATATGTATGTGTATGTATGTATATATACATATATATGTGTGTGTATATGTATGTGTATATACATATGTGTGTATATATATATGTATGTGTATGTATGTACATATCAGCTATGAAACTCTACCAGAGAGTTGGTGTATATATATATATATATATATATATATATATATATATATATATATATATATATATATATGCATGTGTGTGTGTTTATGTATATATATATATGTGTATGTATGTATATATATACATATATATGGGTGTGTCAGGTCACCAGTTGGTGCTACTGGT
Organism: Eledone cirrhosa; assembly: GCA_964016885.1. Taxonomy (NCBI): domain Eukaryota; kingdom Metazoa; phylum Mollusca; class Cephalopoda; order Octopoda; family Eledonidae; genus Eledone; species Eledone cirrhosa. The sequence goes on along the minus strand of OZ024761.1, from coordinate 13,582,214 downwards.
AACATGTATCCCAGTACAACCTGTCTCATGGTCGGGTCGTTGGCGACTAAACTGGCAACCCCACCAAGGTTTCTTGGTGAGGAGGGTGACTTTGGACATCCTGCAGGACTAAAAACAAAACCTGTCAAAGGGCAAAGGAGCTCTTAAGAGTCAATGGCCATCCAAAATCATAGGGAGAGATGACCCCTTAGCCTTTGTCAAGGCAGAATTATAGGAGAAGGAAAACTCTGATATAACACCTGCAACCCTGATGGTATCCAATGATGTTGACTTGTTCTTCTTTTTGGTAAATATCATCTTGGTTAAGAGAGTGGGACTGGCTTTGTGCAGTGCCTTTCTCACTATGGGGAGCTTGACGGCACAGGCATTGCTTTATATCTGGAGATCTCTCTGCACTTGTCGTCACATGGTACCATGGGCCCCAGCACTATGTGTCAATAGTTGTCACAGGTGTAGTGTTTGTACCAGAGTTTTCAAGTCGCTGGCGGGACTAAAAAGTCACACTCGTTCAGCGCATCGGTAGGGGTTCTCCTACATGGATATAAAGTAGTGGCCGTACTCGAAACGAGTTGGCAGCCACCACCATGTATGTATATATGTATGTATATATATATGTATGTATATATATATCATCATCATCATCATCATCATCAGGTTTAGCGTCCGTGTTCCACGCTTGCATGGGTTTGGACGGGGGTTTTCCCACTTGAGGCAAGAGTGGTTGTCTTGCTCGCATAGGACTGTCTGGCGGGGTTTTCTACAGTTGGATGCCCTTCCTAACACCAACCACATTTACAGTGTGGGGCTGGGAGGTTTTTACCGTGTTGCCTACACGGCCACATTACAGCGTGGACTGTCTGGCGGGTTTTCTACAGCTGCATGCCCTTCCTAACACCAACCACATTTACAGTGTGGGGCTGGGAGGTTTTTACCGTGTTACCTACACGGCCACATTTACAGCGTGGACTGTGTGTTTTTTTGTCGTGACACCTACACGATCTCATTTGTTTCGGCCTGGATGTTGTGGGGACCAACATAACTTTACATTGAAAGGGGTGGTGTGGATGGGGTGGAGGTGGTGGGACGGGGGGGGGGTGTTTTGATAGAGATGCCTACTGACTGTAGTAGGTTTTTACTTTGTATTTAGGTAAGGCGGGTCTTCTCTATTACTGAGTACCGCCAAAGGTCTCGGTCCAGTGACATTGTCTTGGAGAGGTGTAAGCGTGTGAGGTCGGAATTTATCAGCTCGTCCCATGTTTTTCTGGGTCTGCCTACTCCGTGGCTACCGTCTATCTTTATTGCCCTGCACTTTGTTATACAGCTGTCGTCTTTCATGCGCATCACGTGACCGTACCAACGTAGCCTTCTCTCGAGTAAACAACATCTGATCCCTCTTATTTCTAATTTTTTCCTTAGTTCGTTTATGCTTTGCCGTTCACGTATATTACTATTGCACATCCAGCGGAGCATGCAAGCTTCGTTCCTCTCTAGTCTGCGTATATCCTCTGCACACAATGCCCAGGTCTCACTGCCATGCAGCATTGCTGTTCGTATGCAGGCATCGTATAACCTGCCTTTCATTTTTAGGGAGAACCCTCTAGCGGCTAATAGTGGTATAAGCTCTCTGAACTTTTTCCATCCAGTTCTGACTCTAGCTACTGTACTTTCAGAGCACCCTCCCCCACTGCTGATTTTGTCACCCAGGTAACGGAAGCTGTCCACTATTTCTATAGAACCCTCTGCGCAGTTGAAGGAGCTAGTATTTTGTGGGCACTTGCTGCTACTTATTGCACCAGAGCACCGGCCACATGTAAAATCTATGTTCTTAGTTAGCTTACCTGTGATCCCACTACATCTTTTATGCACCCATACTTTGCATTTGGGACTTAAAATGGAGTTTCTACCTACGCATTTCCTACACACTGAACATGGCCATTTCCCAGATGGGACTGCCGCCTTATTTTCTTTCCTACAAACTAGAACTTTAGTCTTAGCCAGGTTAATTTTAAGGCCTTTTGATTCTAGGCCGTGCTTCCATGTTTGGAATTTCTTCTCTAGTTCGGCCATTGATTCAGCTATGAGCGTTAGATCATCTGCGTATAGGAGTTCCCATGGGCAGCCGGTCTTGAACTCCTCTGTTATAGCCTGAAGGGCAATAATAAATAGTAGGGGGCTAAGAACAGAGCCCTGATGGACACGTATATATATATGTATGTATATATATATGTATGTATGTATATATATATATGTATGTATGTATATATATATGTATGTATGTATATATATATATGTATGTATGTATATATATATGTATGTTATGTATATATATATGTATGTATGTATATATATATGTATATATATATATGTATATATATATATATATGTATCATCATCATCATCATCATTTCATTTTACGTCCGCTTTTCCTGCTTGCAAGGGTGGGACGGGAACTGATTCTGGCTGATTTCTACAGCTGGATGCCCTTCCTAACACCAACCTCATTTACAGTGAGTGCTGGGTGCTTTTTTTCCGTGGCACCTCCACGACCACTTTGCAGTGGAATGATAGGGACCCCAGTCCCTATCATCTCATTTCTACAGCTGAGTAA
>OZ024761.1:13567106-13569606 GCA_964016885.1 Eledone cirrhosa | reverse complement strand
GCATCACTTGCTTTCCTAATCCTAAGTGAGATTTCACTGTCAAGGTTGCCGTATCGATTGACAGTGCTTCCCAGGTAGACAAACTGATCAACCACTCCAAGTCGTTTGCCATACACATAGATGTTTGGTTCAGTGTACTGCCTACCAGGTGCAGGTTGGTACATGACGACGGTTTTCTTGAGACTGACAGTCAAACCCAGGGCAGTGCAAGCGTCAGAAAATACATTCAAAATGTGCTGCATATCACTCTCTGTGTGCGCTACAAGATCGCAATCATCTGCATACAAGAGGTCTCTTATGACTGATGTAAATACTTTTGTCTTCGCAGCAAAGCGCCTGATGTTAAATATGCTGCCTGAGGTTCGATATCGGATGTAAACACCATGCTCGCAATTCCTGAATGCAATACAGAAAACCATTGCAAAGTATATGGCAAACAGGGTCGGTGCTGGAATATCCCCCTGTTTCACTCCATTTTTTACTGAGATAGGCTCCGACATGTTACCTCCGACATTAACCCAAGCCTTCATGTCGTCATGGAAAGACCTAACTAAAGCAAGGAACTTATCAGGGCAACCAAGTTTCTGGAGAACCTTCCATAATGCATCTCTGTTGACAGTATCGAAAGCCTTTGTCAGATCGACAAAAACCTGATACAGATCCAAGCCCTGTTCAATGCACTTCTCCTGGAGCTGTCTAGCTGAGAAGATCATATCAGTAGTGCCGCGTCCAACACGAAAACCAGATTGACTTTCAGGAAGGACACAATCTGCAATGTGTGTCAGCAGACGGTCCAGAAGCACCCTACATAAAACTTTCCCCACGACAGAAAGCAATGATATACCTCTGTAGTTCCCACAATCATTCCTGTTACCCTTTCCCTTGTACAAGACCACCATTACTGCATCTCTCCAGTCCTCAGGCACGGATTCATTAGCCCATATCCTTCCAAACAGAGAGTGAAGATGTTGCAGGAGTCTCTCACCACCATATTGTAGGAGCTCAGCATGTATGCCATCCATACCTGGAGATCTTCCACTGTTCAGCTTCGAAATAGCCACTGCAACCTCCACAAGTGTCGGAGGCTCTGCGAGAGCTACTTTCACAGGACTTTCCGGAATGAGATTGAGGAAATCTTCACTGACGACAGACGGCTGATTCAAAAGATCATCAAAGTGCTCCCGCCACCTTCGTAGAATTCCCTGTGAGTCACGAAGAAGTTCTTTGCCATCCTTGCTGCGAATCGGTGTCACCAGAGAAGAAGACGGTCCATAAACCTCACGCAAGAGACTGTACAACAGCTTTGTGTTATTGCAATCAGACGCAGTTTGTATCTCACCAGCCTTCTCACTCCACCACTGATCCTTCATCTGAGAAAGACTCCGCCTAACACGTGATTTTACATCCCTGAGCTCCTCATGCAACGTATTCCTCTCCTGTGGTCTTGCCGTCAAGTAGCGTGACAGAGCGCGCCTCCTATCAGCCAACAAGTCATCTATATGCACATCTTTCTCATTAAACCAGTCCTGATGTTTTCTCTGCACCAATCCCAGAACACGTCTGCCTACATCATAAACCGACTTTTTAAGGGTCGGCCAATCCTCACCAAGATCTGCAGCCTGCATCTCTTCTTCCAATGTCCTCTTCACATTTTTATCCTTAAGACGAGCAGCATTCAATCTTTTGGGCAGGGTAACACCAGGAGCCCGGATTTTACGTTTGGTGATTAGATTCACTTTTGCGCGTACCAGGCGGTGGTCCGTCCAGCACTCAGCTCCACGAAGAACACGAACACACCGCACATCCTGTCTGTCACGCATCCTGACTAGGACGTAGTCCAAAAGATGCCATTCCTTAGATGCAGGATGCATCCATGTGGTCTTGAATTTGTTCTTTTGTTGGAACATGGTGTTGGTAACACACAGATCCAGCTCCTCACACATCTGCAGCAAGAGCATACCATTGCTGTTACACTTTCCCACCCCATGCCTTCCGATTACATTCCATGTGTTAAAATCCCTACCCACTCTAGCATTAAAGTCACCAAGCACGATGACTTTGTCTGCCTGAGGGATATTTCTTAAAACACCTTTCAAGGCATGGTAAAAGGACAGTTTTTCTTCATCGACAGAATTCATAGTTGGAGCATACACACTCACCAGGGTAGCATATCTTCCCTTGTCCAGCGGAACTCTCATGGACATAAGACGCTCACTAATCCCCACTGGGAATTCTTCCAATTTATTCACCAGTACAGTCTTAACAGCAAATCCTACCCCAGCCTCTCTTCTGGTTCCTTCATCTCTTCCTTTCCAGAAGAATGTATATTCTCCACAAAATTCCGTAAGATGACCATCTCCAGCTAACCTCGTCTCAGACAAAGCCACGATGTCAAGATCGTAACGTCGAAGCTCCTTCGCAACAAGAGCGGTCCTTCGTTCAGGACGCTCCAAAGAATCCCTGTCAAGCAGCGTCCGTACGTTCCAGCAGCCAAGACTAA
>OZ024761.1:13527106-13557106 GCA_964016885.1 Eledone cirrhosa | reverse complement strand
GATGATGATATATATATAGATAGATAAAGGACAAAGAAAGTGTGGTAAGAAACCAGGTGGACCATAACACACCAGAGTACTCGATACTTAGGGTAGTAGAGTGGATAGTAGGAAAAGAGTCAGGACCCCGACGGCTAAGCTCTGGCCATTTTGACAGCTAGATCTGAACAGTTTGGATCTAGCTGTTGAAACGTCCGGAGCTCAGCTGTCGGGGTCCTGACTCTTTTCCTATATAGATATAGATATCCCGGCTCCAATTGGAGGTAACCACAGTAAGTAAGGTAATCAATACATGAGGAAAGCGAAAGAAATCATCAGGAAGGCTTTCCTGATGATTTCCTTCGAATGAAACAGTTCTAGTCCTGTAGAAGCCATTTCTATATTAAATAATACATATATATATATATATATGTCTAACCCATGCTAGCATGGAAGATAGATGTTAAACGATGATGATGATGATATATATATATATATATATATATATATGCAGAGGTTATATTTAATTTGTTGGGATTCAACAAGCTTAAACATTTTAAAACTGATATAAAGCACTCAACAAATTAGTTTCCATTTATTAATATATTGTATATATATATATATATATATATATATATATAAATAAATATACACGGGTGTGTATGATTGTGTATAGAAGATTATATTAATAAAAGGAATTCCAACTTTGTCTGATTTACTCGTTTTATTTACAATCCTTTTAAATTTATAATGGTATTAGAATGAAATAGTATGGTAGAATATTAAATGTTAAGTGTTAATTGAACAAGTACTTTCATGCTTTCGCAATCTTCAGGTTCATATTCTGTGGTGACAGTCAAGTTTGCAATTTTCAACTGTAAAAATTGCAAACTTGACTGTCACCACAGAATATGAACCTGAAGATTGCGAAAGCATGAAAGTACTTGTTCAATTAACACTTAACATTTAATATTCTACCATACTATTTCATTCTAATACCATTATAAATTTTAAAGGATTGTAAATAAAACGAGTAAATCAGACAAAGTTGGAATTCCTTTTATTAATATATATATATATATAGATGTATTTAAGCATTGAAATATGTTAATATCTACATTCTATCTCTATTTCAGAAATGTCTTATTTAATATTACCAGAATTATTGTTCTTATTGCTGTTATCTCCCACATGTCTTTCCCTCACTGAAATACTGCCAAAGGTATACAATTTACTTCATCAATTATTTTATTCTCTCATCTTTTTGTATATTTTTTATTGTCTCTTTCCTTTTCTCCTTTTTGATCACCCTCTCTTTTGATCATCTTCTCTCCTTTGATCTTCTGTCTTGATCATCTTCTCCTTTGATCATCTTCTCTCCTTTGATCTTCTGTCTTGATCACCCTCTCTTTTGATCATCTTCTCTCCTTTGATCTTCTGTCTTGATCACCCTCTCTTTTGATCATCTTCTCTCCTTTGATCTTCTGTCTTGATCATCTTCTCCTTTGATCATCTTCTCTCCTTTGATCTTCCCGTCTTGATCTTCTGTCCTTATCATTCTGTCTCAATCTTCCTCTCTCTCAATCGTCCTTTCTCTCAATCATCCTCTCTCAATCTTTCTCTGCCCTGATCTTCCTCTCCCTCAATCTTTCTCTGCCCTGATCTTCCTCTCCCTCAATCTTTCTCTCTCCTGATCTTCCCCTTCCCTCATCTTTCTCTGCCCTGATCTTCCTCTCCCTCAATCTTTCTCTGCCCTGATCTTCCTCTCCCTCAATCTTTCTCTCTCCTGATCTTCCCCTTCCCTCATCTTTCTCTGCCCTGATCTTCCCCTTCCCTCATCTTTCTCTCTCCTGATCTTCCCCTTCCCTCATCTTTCTCTGCCCTGATCTTCCCCTTCCCTCATCTTTCTCTCTCCTGATCTTCCCCTTCCCTCATCTTTCTCTGCCCTGATCTTCCCCTTCCCTCATCTTTCTCCTGTCTTTGTTCCTTCTGCTTTGTCTTGAGCTTCCTCAATCTTGATTCTTGATCTTAAAAAAAAATTACTATATGTGAAATATAGAAATGTAAAATAATGAGAAGGCCCGCAAACAGTTACTTAAGCAACCCACAACTTCGAGTTTTCCTCTTTGTTTTATTATTATTGTTATTGTTATTTTATTTATTTATTTAATGTGGCTTTCTGCCTGAATTTAGAAATAAGTTAAAAAAAAAAAAATCATTTATGTTTTGCCATTTTTGTTAATTATTGTAGCAGCAGCAGCAGCCTTGTATTTTTCTTAGAGAAACCTTTGCTATTATTATATTGGCAGCAGAATCGGTAGAGCGTCAGACACCATGCTTTGCAGCATAGAGTTAGGGCCCTTTATGTTCTGAGTTCAAATCCCGCCGAGGTTAGCTTTGCCTTTCATCCTTACGGGGTCGATAACATAAAGTACCAGTAATACACTGGGGGTTGATTTGATCAACTTTCCCCTCTCCCCAAATTTCTGGCCTTGTGCCTAAAGTAGAAATTATTATTATTGGTTGATTGGCAGAATCGGTAGAACGTCTGACGCCATGCTTTGCAGCAAAGAGTTTCGGCCCTTTATGGTCTGAGTTCAAATCCCGCCGAGGTTAACTTTGCCTTTCACCCTTACGGGGTCGATAAAATAAAGTACCAGTAATACACTGGGATAATTGCTGGCCTTGGGCCTAAAGTAGAAACAATTATTGTTATTATCATTCTTTGAGTCTCAGTCATTGATGTTATTTAACTGGAAAGTTTATTCAAATGAACATCAAACCGCTACCTGCAGCCTTAGATATTCAGGACGTTTCACAGGGTTCTTGCTGTTCCCAGCAAGCAAGCCTTTTGAAGTGGTTCCAAAAAACAAGGCTGGACTAATGTTCTTTAACCATCCTTGAAAACTCTTTGAGATAGTACCTAGTGTTCCTATGACAATCAGGACGACCTTGATCTCACGACAGCCCCAAATCCTTTTTAACTCCTTCTTTAAATCCTGGTATCGGTTTATTATTGTTATAGGTATGGATCAATGAGGTGTACAGGAGTAACAATCCACTGGAGGATTTTATAGAAATCTATGACGGTGGCAGTGGAAATGTCTCATTGACAGATATCTCGTTACAAATAAGCAACGGTAGCATGTAAGTCTTTAATTTATTAGTAATGTGTTGTTCTTGTTGTTGTTGTTGTGGATTTGGCAGAATCGGTAGAGTGTCGGACAAAATGCTTTGTGATATTTTTTCCGGCTCTTCATGATCTGATGTCACCTTTGCCTTTCATTCTTTCAGGGGTCAATAAAACCTGTTGATTGACCAATCAGATAGGTTCATGTCTGCATAGTACATCATGTGGCAGAGGTGTATCTAGGGTATGGTGGCAAGCATGGCACGTGCCATGGGTGTCACTTGAAAGGGGGCGCTACCTGGACTAGGAGCACTTTCTATTAAAGCCAGATAAGCTATCGTCAGAGAGTGAAAAAAGAAACTTCTTCTTCAGATGTATTGATCTGTCTTTGATTACCATGGGTGAGAAACACTACGGTGGCTGGTTCATTAAACCATTTATATAAATTATTAGACCTCCATAGGTAAAAATACATTGGTGGGACTTACATGACCACAGAGGCATACCTCATAGTATGACTTGTCAAATATTTTAATAGCGTTTTAATATTTGTTAAAGATCAGTATTACACAGATCACTCCCTTAAAATATACTATAAATGTTAGTCCTTTTTTCTGTGAAATTGATGTATTCATGTGATTTATTATATTATATGTATGTATGTGTGTGTATATATATATATATGGAGGCACATGGCTTAGTGGTTAGAGTATTGGCCTTGCAATTGAAAGGTTGAGTTCAATTCTCAGACCGGGTGATGTGTTGTTTCCTTGAGCAAGACACTTTATTTCACATTGCTCCAGTTTACTCAGCTGTAGAAATGAGATGATGGCGACTGGGGTCCCTATCATTTGCAGTGGAATGATAGAGACCCCAGTCGCCATCATCTCATTTCTACAGCTGAGTAAACTGGAGCAATGTGAAATAAAGTGTCTTGCTCAAGGAAACAACACATCACCCGGTCTGAGAATTGAACTCACAACCTTTCGATTGCAAGCCCAGTGCTCTAACCACTAAGCCATGTGTTTCCAACTGTTTTATAAATAAATATTGACAGACCTGGAAAAAAAGGCAACCTTAACGGTTGGAGCTTCCTGGATAGTGGAGATATTACATTTATTGAGGGTGATATATTTAATTTGTTGAATCCCAACAAATTAAATATAACCTCTGCATATATATATATATATATATATATATATATATATATATATACATATTTATATATTATACATATATTCCAGATCTAACAATATGTCATTAGATGGACTGTACACCAACAGTAAGGGTTTTTTTGTACTTAGCCCCACCAACAGCAGTAAGATGATGGAGAATTTAAAGATGTACCACAACATGACATTCACTCTGACCTTGTCAAATAAATCGCAGGTAACTATGTCAACTGCTTATCTTCTTCAGACTGGTTTTTTACTAAGTGGGTCAGTGTGTGTGTGTGTGGGGTGGGGGTGGTAGATGGTCATCCTGGCCTGTCTGGTCTCAGACCAACATGCTAATCTGTTCAACCCATGCCAGCATGGAAAAACAAACATAAGATGTTGATGATGTATATATGTATCTGTAACTACAGTGTCTTTCATTAGAAATATGGTAATGAAAGGGTTAATGACATAGACAGTGTCTTTCATTAGAAATATGGTAATGAAAGGGTTAATGACATAGACAGTGTCTTTCATTAGAAATATGGTAATGAAAGGGTTAATGACATAGGTAGTGTCTTTTATTAGAAATATGGTAATGAAAGGGTTAATGACATAGACAGTGTCTTTTATTAGAAATATGGTAATGAAAGGGTTAATGACATAGACAGTGTCTTTCATTAGAAATATGGTAATGAAAGGGTTAATGACATAGACAGTGTCTTTCATTAGAAATATGGTAATGAAAGGGTTAATGACATAGACAGTGTCTTTTATTAGAAATATGGTAATGAAAGGGTTAATGACATAGACAGTGTCTTTCATTAGAAATATGGTAATGAAAGGGTTAATGACATAGGTAGTGTCTTTTATTAGAAATATGGTAATGAAAGGGTTAATGACATAGACAGTGTCTTTCATTAGAAATATGGTAATGAAAGGGTTAATGACATAGACAGTGTCTTTCATTAGAAATATGGTAATGAAAGGGTTAATGACATCGACAGTGTCTTTTATTAGAAATATGGTAATGAAAGGGTTAATGACATAGACAGTGTCTTTCATTAGAAATATGGTAATGAAAGGGTTAATGACATAGACAGTGTCTTTCATTAGAAATATGGTAATGAAAGGGTTAATGACATAGACAGTGTCTTTTATTAGAAATATGGTAATGAAAGGGTTAATGACATAGACAGTGTCTTTCATTAGAAATATGGTAATGAAAAGGTTAATGACATAGGTAGTGTCTTTCATTAGAAATATGGTAATGAAAGGGTTAATGACATAGGTAGTGTCTTTCCTTAGAAATATGGTAATGAAAGGGTTAATGACATAGACAGTGTCTTTTATTAGAAATATGGTAATGAAAGGGTTAATGACATAGACAGTGTCTTTCATTAGAAATATGGTAATGAAAGGGTTAATAACATAGACAGTGTCTTTCATTAGAAATATGGTAATGAAAGGGTTAATGACATAGGTAGTATCTTTCATTAGAAATATGGTAATGAAAGGGTTAATAACATAGACAGTGTCTTTCATTAGAAATATTGTAATGAAAGGGTTAATGACATAGGTAGTGTCTTTCATTAGAAATATGGTAATGAAAGGGTTAATAACATAGACAGTGTCTTTCATTAGAAATATTGTAATGAAAGGGTTAAATAAAAATGTTAAATTTGGCATTTGTTTTATTATTTTTTCTAGATTCTTCAGAGTTTTACTAAAAGGGATTGTAAGTACTATTTCTCTCTCTCTCTCTCTTTGTATCTCTCTATTGCCCCCCCCCCCCACTCTCTCTCACACTTACTCCTTCTTGTACTGCTCTCTCTCTCTCTCTCTCTCTCTCTCTCTCATTCACACACACACTTCTGCCAATCTCTCTCCCATCTCAAGACAGTACCCTTAGAAATCCATTAAAGACCTTTACTTTTAAAGACCTTTACGTTTACTTTACATCTCACAGAAGATTTCTTGGGTGTTTTAATAATGAAGTGCCTGGCTCTATTATTATTTTTTTGTTACAGATCACATTTAAGTAAGTTTAGCTGGTTGGCTTGGACCCTGCAGGCTTCCCTTCCCAGCTCGAGCCGGTGGGACTGGATCGAGGGGACGGCAAAAGGCCAGATGGCATGACCATCTTCCTTTCCGCGGTGGCAAACCCCTCGTCTGGGATGCCACTTGCACCGACACTTTCTGTAGCCGCAACCTGGTGCAGTCTGCGACTGACCCAGGTTCTGCTGCACGTCGGGCTGAGGGGACCAAACTCCTCAAATACCGGTCGCTCTCCGACACGTTTGCGGTCGTACCCCTGGCAGTGGAGACTTCTGGTGTCCTCAGCCCCAGGGCTACCTCCTTACTCACCACCATAGGCGCTGAGCTGGCCAGCTGCAGGTGTGAGCCCCGCGAGTTGGAGTGGTTCTTCCAGCGTGTCTCCCTCGCCTTCCTCCAGGGAAACGCCTTCTCCATTCTGTCCGCCGGGGCTGTGGGTGGCCCCCATCGCGTACCGTTGTAGTTGTTGTAGAAGAAACAGGAAGACAACAACTGGAAAGTTTGATTATCAGTAAGAACTGCTGCTGAAAAGGAGGTTCCATATGTCTTTTAATGATAGGGGTCCTCGGTCCTATCATGTTATTACAGCTCACACTATGTAGGTTTAGCACGCCTCCTACACTAATAGGATGTTTTAAGGGTGTTTTAATGATAGGGGACCTCAGTCCTATCATATCATTACAGCTCACACTATGTAGGTTTATCTGGCCTCCTACAAGGTTATATAAATAGGAAGTTTCAAGGGTGTTTTAATGATAGGGGACCTCAGTCCTATCATGTTATTACAGGTCTCACTATGTAGGTTTAGCTGGCCTCGTGCACTAATAGGATGTTTCAAGGGTGTTTTAATGATAGGGGACCTCAGTCCTATCATGTTATTACAGGTCTCACTATGTAGGTTTAGCTGGCCTCCTACAAGGTTATATAAATAGGAAGTTTCATTTATAAAATTTTTTTTTTTTTCATTGTTTATTTTTACATTTTCTCTTCACCAGTTCAATCCAATGTTATTATTTGTTACGAAGAAGTCCACCTAATTCCATTGGCCAGCAGTTCCCCAACAAGAGGAAGGGTCAACAGTTGTCCCCTATCACCAGTTCATATTGAGCAAGTGTCATTTCTCAAAAGTTCTAACCTTAATGTAACTCTGCACAGTAGTGGCTTGCCAAAATGGAAGTTGAAGTCCCTCATGATTGCTGTGTATATTAATAACGAAAGCTCATCTAATACATCGCTAGATCAATTTACCACTGATGAGAAGGAATATTACAGTTTGGAAATCCCCTTCAATGCAACAGCAAAGGTTTGGCACTTCACCATTTTTACTCCATTGGAATTTTCTGCATGGTTCACACAACCCTTTAATAAATAAAACATCATCATCATCATTTCATGTCCGCTTTTCCATGTTGGCATGGGCTGGACTGGTTATAATGGATCAAGTCACTACTTATCTGTTTTGATATCAAACCATCTGAAACCAGCCTTTATTTCACAGGGCAGAGCTCATCATCATCATCACCATTTTATGTCAATGTCTCCATGTTAGCATGGGTTAGACAGGTTGTCCTGTTGTGGGCCAAGTCAGGTGACCATGTCTTGCTCATACAGAACTGATTTTGGCTTCATTTCTACAGCTGGATGCCCTTCCTAACACCAACATCATTTACAGTGAGTGCTGGGTGCTTTTTTACCATGGTGCCTACATGACCACTTTACAGTGGGAAGGGCGTGGGGGCATATTGTCGATATGCTTCAGCTTCGGCTTGTACCTGTGGGAACTTGGGTCTTCTGTATTACTGTGTAACACCAGAGGTCTTGGTCCTGTGTCATCACCTTTGAGAGGTGCAATTGAGCAAGGTCAGCTTTTATCACCTGTTTGTTTTAAAGTATTTATCATCATCATTATCACTTAACATCCACTTTCCCTGCTAGCAAGCATTGGACAGGTCTACATAGACAAAGTCAGTACTGATGTAGGGATACTGACCTTGCAGACAGGCTGAGGGATCTGCATTTCGCTTACGTAGGGTGTCACATTCTACCAGGTGCATTAGGGAAGTTGTTATGTCCTTGACACAGCTGAAGGGTCCACCCAACCCTTTGTTTGACAGGCTTTCTACAGCTGGATGTCCTTCCTATCACCAACCACTTTACAGCGTGTACTGGGTGTATTTATTGTGATGACCAGCAACACTAGAGAGGCTGTTGTGTCCTTGGCATCAGGGCAGCAAGAAGCTGACTATCAATCCCATACTCCTGTAGAACCATGTGTTAAGTTACTATCTTCGTAATGAAATAATTAATAAATTTAATAAATCCCTCAAAATTCTTCAGTAACTAATTGAAATAGAATTTAAATCTTCCAACATAATTTTATGTAAGAACCACGTGTTAAGTTACTATCCAAGTCGATAATCAATCGACAAGATCCCAGGGTGGAGCTCATCGAATCGGACCGAGGAAACAATGTTTCCATTGGTCTTTCCAATTGCGAATACTATCTACCGGTCGCAACTCCAGGCAGAAGGAGTAACATGAAATGCAGAAGGATATAACGCATCGCTGTGTCCGGGAATCAAACTCACAACCTCACGATTGTGAATCCAATTCTCTAACCACTCAGCCACACGACTTCACAAATGAAATAATAATTCTAAGAAATCACTCAAAATTCTTCAGTAACTAATTGAAATAGAATTTAAATCTTCCAACATAATTTTATGTAAGAACCATGTGTTAAGTTACTATCTCATCATCATCATCATTTTATGTCCGCTTTTCCCTGCTTGCAAGGGTGGGACGGGTCCTATTCAGCGATCTGAGGTCTGCTCTCACCACCTCTGCCCATGTTTTTGGTGGTCTTCCTCTACAGCATCTTTCTTCTACTGGGATTTCTTGGCACTTCTTTACTCACCGGTCATCCTCCATGCGCATCATATGTCCATACCATCGCAGTCTTCTCTCCCGCACACACACATCTCCTCCGCCAGCTTCAGCGATCTGAGGTCTGCACTCACCACCTCCGCCCATGTTTTTCATGGTTTTCCTCTACTGCATCTTCCTTCTATATATATATATATATATATATATATATAATCAAGGTTTAGCAAATAAGAAAAAGTTTCAAAATAAATTTTAAAAAATTAACTTTACTCACTATGGTTACCTTTACCGAATCGGTTTCGAGTTTCAAAAATAAATGGACAGTCCTTACGGCATCCATTGCAAAGAAAAACTCTCGTCAGAAGGATCTTTTCACTCGGAGAATATAAAATTCCCAAGTTCAAATTACGAACTGGCGCTATTCAAAATTTTTTTTAATTTTTTTATTTTTTTTATTTTTTTTTTATTTTTTACGTCCGCTTTTTCCCTGCTTGCAAGGGTGGGACGGGAACTGATTCTGGCTTGATTTCTACAGCTGGATGCCCTTCCTAACACCAACCTCATTTACAGTGAGTGCTGGGTGCTTTTTTGATGTGGCACCTCCACGACCACTTTGCAGTGGAATGATAGGGACCCCAGTCCCTATCATCTCATTTCTACAGCTGAGTAAACTGGAGCAATGTGAAATAAAGTGTCTTGCTCAAGGAAACAACACATCACCCGGTCTGAGAATTGAACTCACAACCTTTCGATTGCAAGGCCAATGCTCTAACCACTAAGCCATATATCATCATCATCATCATCATCATTTTACATCCGCTTTTCCCTGCTTGCAAAGGTGGGATGGGTCCTATTCAGCACAGCATCTCTCCACTTGTCACAGTCCTTCGTCATCTCCTCCGTGAGTTTCAGCGATCTAAGGTCTACTCTCACCACCTCCGCCCATATTTCAGTAATGAAATAATAGTTCTAGGAAATCTCTCAAAATTTTTCAGTAATTTATTGAAATAGAATGTTATTTCATTCCAAATATGGCCATGAAAGGATTAAAAGTGAAATTATTTTCTTTATCAATTGTCCAAATACAGACTGTTACAGTTGTCTTGAATTTTACGTCCAACACATCACAGTCAACTGTTATTGATGGGGTGGTTATTGGTAATAATCACAGTCAACCAATAAATACCAGGCTGAAAATGTGGGTAAGTTTTGACCAATAACAATGGAACGAGTGGTGGGACATTCTCTTTTTTAAACTTCTATTTATGAAATTTTTATTTTTTATTCTTTGTATTTTTTTGTTTTTGTATAATTTCATACTAATTGTTCCTTCTCCCTCCTTCCCTCACTCCTCCTTCTTCTTTTCCTCATCCTCCTCCTCTGCCTTCTTCTTCTTCTTCTCCCCCTCCCTTCTTCTTTTCCCCCTTTTTCTTCTTCTTATTATTATTTTTCTCCTCCTCCTCTGCCTTCTTCTTCTTCTTTTTCTTCTTTTTCTTCTTTTTCTTTTTCTTCTTCTTCTTCTCATTGTGAAGATGTTGAAATGCTTTATTTTTCAGACCTACCCAGAGCTATATCCTCCCCAACAACAAGATATACAGTATGTCTACCGGGTAATTAGTTTTTCTCTTCTTCTCCTCCTCTTTCCTGCTTTTAACCTTGTCTATACCGTCATTCTTCCATGTCTATACCGTCATTCTTCCATGTCTATACCGTCATCCTTCCATGCCTATTAACATTCCATGTCTAATATTTCAGAATACCAACATCAGTAGCCTTGTAAGATTCTGTCATTGCGACTTATTCTCAAAGTTCTACCCTGCTTCTGCCCGGACGAATTGTTCCTTTCTCTGTTTGCAATCATACATACAGCTGCCAGATGACATGGCTGCATTTGGTGTTGCAACAAGTCCTACTACATCACCATCAACATTATCACCACCATCATCAACATCATCACCACCATCAACATCCTCACCATCATCAACATCATCATCACCATCAACATCATCACCACCATCATCAACATCATCACCATCATCCTCATCACGACCATCAACATCCTCACCACCATCAACATCCTCACCATCATCAACATCATCACCAACATCAACACCACAATCATCATTGTCGTCAGCGTCATCATCATCATCATCATCAGTAGCAACATTGACCACTACTGTTTCCCTGGAGACAGCATCAAATGGTTCTTCAACGACGTCAATTTCACTGCCAGAAAGTTCTTCCCAAGAAGTGACGGAGATGCTGACAGATATGGTGAGCACTGGCATGACGACGGCCACCACCACCACCACCACCACCACCACCACCGACGACACTACGTCCGTTCCCGTGATAACAGGAACAGCACCGAGTGACACTGTGGTGACATCTACGGAGGAATCATCCTTGATCCCAGATACAACAACAGAAATTACAACACCACCACCAACAACAACATCATCACCATCATCATCACCACCAACATCATCACCATCATCACCACCATCATCATCAACATTACCAACATCATCACCATCATCACCATCACCACCAACATCATCACCATCATCACCACCATCATCATCAACATTACCAACATCATCACCATCATCACCATCACCACCAACATCATCACCATCATCACCACCATCATCATCAACATTACCAACATCATCACCATCATCATCACCATCACCACCAACATCAACATCACCAGCATCAACATCATCATCATCATCGTCAACATCATTACCATCATCATCATCAACACCTGTCAGCAGCAATACTCTAAGAATTAATGAGATATTGGTGGGTAAGATCAAGATGTCAGATAACTGGATTGAATTGAAAGGTGAGTTGATTTTAATGATCTGTTGTTGTTTCTGTATCCAGGGGCTCTTATGTTCTACCTCCACTTACGCATCTGGCCAGAATTCTCTCACCATTTTCTGTTCAAACCAGTCATAACTGGCTGCTCATACCAGCATTAAGGTATGGTTATCAAAATAAATAATATCAAAATCTCGTAGATTCGATATTATGTGAGGTAAAGACTTTTCTGTTAAAATACAATAGTAAATATAGAGTAATGTGAATGCTAAAGGGTTAAAATACCCAAGAAACCACCTATGAGATACTATGTTGAGGGAAGCCAGCTAACCCTACATGTGTGTGAGATGTAACAGCATTATAGGTCTGGTGCCTTTATCAGTAAAACACCCAAGAAACCTCCTATGAGATACAACCTTATAGGAAGCCAGCTAAACCTACATAGGTGTGAGATGTAACAACATTTTAGAACTGGCATCCCCTATCATTAGAACACCCAAGAAACCTCCTATGAGATGCAACCTCGAAGGAGGGCAGCTAAACTTACATAGGTGTGAGATGTAACAACATTGTAGAACTGGCATCCCCTATCATTAGAACATCCAAGAAACCTCCTATGAGATCCAACCTCGAAGGAGGGCAGCTAAACTTACATAGGTGTGAGCTGTAACCACATTACCCCTTTAGCATTTACATTACTCTATATTTACTATTATATTTTCACAGTAGGGGCTTTACCTCACATAATATCGAATCTATGAGATTTTGATATTTTCTTTATTTTGAGAACAATAACTTAACATAAGTATGAGCATCTGGTTACAGCCAGTTTGAACAGAATAGGTGAAAGAATTCTGGCTGGATATGGTTTGTTTAAATGCTAAAGGGTTATAGGACTGGTGTTTTTATCATTAAAACAGCCAAGAAACTTCCCGAAATACAACTTTGTAGGAGGCCATGCTAACTCGACAGTCTCGTTCTTGTCTCTTCTTACAGACACTGCAATATCTCCTGTTGGTCAGTACACACTTGTCTATTCTGCACTTGATAATGTCATGATTGCCGTAAACTTTAATACTTCATCGATCAACAGGGAACATCTTATGTATCTGAGTGTGAAAAACACAGCCTACAAAGAATTATTCAAGGTTCGTTAATCAAAACTAATTTTATTAATTAAATGAAGCCTCATCATCATCATCGTCATTGTTATCACCATCATTATCATCGTTGTCATTGTCACTGTCATCACCATCATCATCATCACAATCACCACCCTACAGCATGCTTGCTTCATTTCTCTCCTGCATTTATTGCCCATTACTCACTACCATGCAACATCACACACAGGCATCATATAGTCAATTTTTTGTTCATAGAGAGAAATCTTTTATTGTCAACAGAATCAGTAGCTCCCTGAACTTTTTTCATCTTGTTCTCATTCTGGCCACTATGCCCTCAAAGCAACCACCTCAACCGCTAATTAGATCATCTAGGTAGCAGAAGCTATCACCCACTTCTGTGGATCCTTCCTGGGATTGGAAAAAGTATATTTTACAGATGCCCTTACTATCAACAACCCCAGTACATATACAACATACAAAGTCTACCTTTTTTGTTAGTATACCTTCTATCCCACAATACCTTTTGTGTACATCATATAGAGTTCCTATTTATTAAGTAAAGCCACTGCCCTGAAGAGATCAGAGCTCTGTCCTATTTTCTTTTTAATAAAACTTTATTCTATCCCAAAATTGCTCCAAGCCCTTTTGATTCTAAGTTCTGTTTCCAAAGCTGGAATTTCTTTTATAGTTGGAGACACATGGCTTAGTGGTTAGAGCATTGGCCTTGCAATCGAAAGGTTGTGAGTTCAATTCTCAGACCGGGTGATGTGTTGTTTCCTTGAGCAAGACACTTTATTTCACATTGCTCCAGTTTACTCAGCTGTAGAAATGAGATGATAGGGACCCCAATCCCTATCATTCCACTGCAAAGTGGCCGTGGAGGTGCCACGGCAAAAAAGCACCCAGCACTCACTGTAAATGAGGTTGGTGTTAGGAAGGGCATCCAGCTGTAGAAATCAAGCCAGAATCAGTTCCCGTCCCACCCTTGCAAGCAGGGAAAAGCGGACGTAAAATGAAATGATGAAATGATGAGTTCTTCTACAGTTTCAGTTACAAGAACCAGGTCATCAGCATATAGAAGTTCTCATGGACTTAAACTCCTCTGTAATGGCCTCTGTTTTAAACTCCTCTGTTATGGCCAGGAGAATTATAATAAACAGGAGTGGGCTGAGGGTTGAGTCCTGATGGACACATACCTGTACATTGAATTCCTCCCTAAACTTATTACCTACTCTCACTTTACTGACAGCTCTTCTGAACATGGCTTGCCCTCTTATTAGACTATTTGGTTCAGTCAAAAATACAGCAAAATCTGTTAACCTTTAACACGTTATTGGCAACACGAAGCACCTTAGAGTGATCTACCCTTAATACATAATTCAGTGTTATGGAAAACAACTCATAAAAAATACTAGCACGCTAAAGATTAATTCAATTTTCAAATTCCACTCACCATTTTCTATGTTTATTTACTTTTAATTTATTTATTCATTTGTCTATTTTGCCAGCGCTTGGGTAACACAGGTGTCCTGAGGTTATACACAGCCGGAGCCCCCAAAGATTCTCCACCAATTGACTGTGTTGCCTATATGATGGCAGATATTCCGATGAAGAAAAACAACACTAAACCCAAAATAAAGCTGTGTGATTCACACAGACCAGTGGAAATAAGCCCTAGGTATGTTGGATTAGAACAACAAGCTTTCTTAACCCTTTTTCATACTAACCCACCTGATAAACATGCTCCCCCTCATTTTACAATACAAATTTTCATTAACATATATTTAATCAACCCTTTAGTATTTATATTACTCTATATTTACTATAGAAGGCACATGGCTTAGTGGTTAGAGCATTGGGTGTGCAATCGAAAGGTTGTGAGATCAATTCTTGGACCGGGTGATGTGTTGTTTCCTTGAGCAAGACACTTTATTTCACGTTGCTCCAGTTTACTCAGCTGTAGAAATGAGATGATAGGACTGGGGTCCCTACCATTAAATTACCCAAGACACCTCTAACGAGATATACCTTGGAGGAGGCCAGCTAAACCTGCACAGGTGTCAGCTGTCACAAATACACACATATCTACTATTGTATTTTCACGTTAAACACTTTATCTCACTTAATATCGAATCTATGAAACTTTGATATTAGTTATTTTGAGAACAATACCTTAACATAAGTATAAGCAACCGGTTACACCAGTTTGAACAGAAAGAGGTGAGAGAATTCTGGCCGGATATGGCTGGTTTGAATGCTAAAGGGTTAAAGACACTGCTTAGAAATTTCATATCATTTTGAAAATAATCCAGAATTTGTACCACTTAAGTTGTTGTTGGTGTTTTATTGTTGGTGTTGGTGTTGATACTGTTTTTTCTTGTTGTTGTTGTTGGTATTGTTTTTGTTGCTGTTATTGTTGTTGGTATTGTGTTTGTTATTGTTTTTGTTGAATGTTGTTTTTGTTATTGTTGTTGGTACTGTTTTCATTATTGTTGGGTGGTCGATTGGCAGAATCGGTAGAGTGTCAGACGCCATGCTTTGCAGCACAGCGTTACGACACTTTATGATCTGAGTTCAAATCGCGCCGAGGTTAACTTTGCCTTTCATCCTTACGCGGTTGATAAAATAAAGTACCAGTCACGCAATGGGGTCGATTTATTCGACTTCCCCTCCTCCCAAATTGCTGGCCTTGTGCCTATATGAGAAACCATTATTGTTGTTGTCGGTGTTGTTGTTGTTGGTGGTGGTGTTATATATATATGTTGTTGTAATTGTTGTTGTTGTTGGTGGTGGTGTTATTTATGTTGCTGTTGTAATTGTTGTTGTTGGTGGTGGTGGTGTTATTTATATATGTTGTTGTAATTGCTGCTGTTGTTGTTGGTGGTGGTGTTATATATATATTTATGTTGCTGTTGTAATTGTTGCTGTCGGTGGTGGTGGTGGTGGTGGTGGTGTTATTTTTACATATATATATATATATATATATATATTCTCAGACCGGGTGCTGTGTTGTTTCCTTGAGCAAGACACTTTATTTCACATTGCTCCAGTTTACTCAGCTGTAGAAATGAGATGATAGGGACTGGGGTCCCTATCATTCCACTGCAAAGTGGTCGTGGAGGTGCCACGGCAAAAAAAGCACCCAGCCCACACTGTAAATGAGGTTGGTGTTAGGAAGGGCACCCAGCTGTAGAAATCAAGCCAGAATCAGTTCCCGTCCCACCCTTGCAAGCAGGGAAAAGCGGACGTAAAATGATGATGATGATGGTGATGATGATGATGTTTGACTCAACAAGAGCTTTCCTTAGTTAGGTAGCGAGTTTGCGAGAATTCTCATGTAGGTTATTCTTGGAGTAATTGTACTATTTATTTATATATATATGTTGTTGTAATTGTTGCTGCTGCTGCTGCTGTTGTTGTTGTTGGTGGTGTTCATTATCATCATCATCACCATCGTTTAACATCCATCTTCCACGCTAGCATGGGTTTAGACGGGAATTGTCCCACTTGAGGCAAGATTGGTCGTCTCGCTCGTATAGGACTGTCTGGCGGGTTTTCTACGGCTGGATGCCCTTCCTAACACCAACCACGTTTACAGTGTGGGGCTGGGAGGTTTTTACCATGTTACCTACATGGCCACATTACAGCGTGGACTGTGTGTTTTTTTGTCGTGACACCTACACGACCTCATTTGTTTAGGACTGGATGTTGTGATACCAACATAACTTTACAGAGAAAGGGTGGTGTGGGGTGGTAGGGGTAGGGGTAGTGGGATGGGGTGTATATTTGGTTAAGAGGTGCCTACTGACTGTAGGTTTCTCTTTGTACATAGGCAAGGCGGGTCTTCTGTATTACTGTTATTACGGTGGATTGGCAGCATCGGTAGAGGGTCGGATGCCATGCTTTGACGCATAGAGTTACGGCTCTTGCCATTCTGAGTTCAAATCCTGCCGAGGTTAACTTTGCCTTTCATCCTTACGGGGTCGATAGAATAAAGTACCAGTAATGCACTGGGTAATTGCTGGCCTTGTGCCAAAAGTAGAAACAATTATTTATATACATATATAAGATCGTGTAGGTGTCACGACAAAAAACACACACAGTCCACTCTCTAATGTGGCCGTGTAGGTAACACGCTAAAAAGTTCCCAGTTCCACACTGTAAATGTGGTTGGTGTTAGGAAGGGCATCCAGCCGTAGAAAACCTGCCAGATAGTCCTATACGAGCGAGACACGGTCACCCGACCAGCCTTGCCTCAAGTGGGACAACTCCCGTCTAACCCATGCTAGCGTGGAAAATGGACGTTAAACGAAGATGATGATGATGATGATATGTTGTTGTTGTTGTTGTAATTGTTGGTGTTTACTTTCTTTCAGAGAGTTATCTGCTGACTGGAGTCTGAACTTATGTGAAGACAAGGAAATTAAAGTTTCTGCCCCGAGTTTCAACAAATTGAATAAATGTCCAGAAATGAAGCATCATAAGCAACTAAAGATGGTGGTAGTTTTGAAGGAGAAAATTGATAGGTTTAAGGAAATGTTCATATATGAGCTTGTTGATAAGATCAGTAGCAAACCTAATTGCATGTTATCGAAAGATTTCTTTAAAGGTAAATTAACTGGTTTTTTGGGGGGTCTGGTTCCTGTTCTTCTTGTTTTCTCTCAACTTTGCTTTTCGTGGGTCAATTTAATTGACTTAACCCCCCTGCCGCTCCCTAACAATATTATTGACCCTTATGCCTAAATCAGAAATCATGGATTGGCAGTATCAGTAGAGCGTCGGACACCATGCTTCGCGGCATAAAGTTACGGCCCCTTACATTCTGAGTTCAAATCCCGCCAAGGTTAACTTTGCCTTTCATCCTTACGGGGGTCGATAAAATAAAGTACCAGTAATGTACTGGGGTCGATTTAATTGACTATCCCCTCCTCCCAAATTGCTGGCCTTGTGCCTATATAAGAAACCATTATTTGGCAGAATCGGTAGAGCGTCGAGCACCATGCTTTGCGTCATAGAGTTACGGCCCTTTACGTTCTGGGTTCAAATCCTGCCAAGGGAGCATGTAGGCTGGAAAGATGGAGGGAGAGAGTAGCACCTTTCCAGGGTGCTCTTGCAGATGAGGGTGGGTTGGGATTTATGGGGTTGCTGACATCATCCTCCCCCTCCGGGTGGTACCCACCCACCCCACCCCATTTATTGGGGAATTCTGTTGTTGATATTTTTTTTCGTTTATTTGTTTTTAATTTTTTCTACCTGATTGCATGTAACCCCCCCCCCTACCTATCCCGTCTTTATATTGTCCTCAATATTGCCCACTGTCCCCTGTATTGTCCTCAATATTCCCCACTGTCCCCTGTCCTTGTATTCTCTATATTCCCCACTGTCCCCTGTCATATATTGTCCTCTATGTCCCGTCATATATTATCTTCAATGTTCCCCACTTTCCCTGTCTTTCTATTGTCCTCCATATTCCCCACTGTCCCCTTTCATATATTCTCCTCTATGTTACCCACTCTCCCCTATATTGTCCTCCATATTCCCCACTGTCCCCTGTCATATATTCTCCTCTGTTACCCACTGTCCCCTATATTGTCCTCCATATTCCCCACTGTCCCCTATATTGTCCTCCATATTCCCCACTGTCCCCTGTCATATATTCTCCTCTATGTTCGGCCCTTGTGACTAATAATAAAAAAATTATTATTATTTTTATTATTATTGTTTTATATGTTTCTAGATATTTCCACGAACCTCACGAAACACATGGCGGTAGTGAATATTACCTTGCTGGGTTATAACGCAACTAACCTAATATCACTTTTTAAATGCTACACATCTCTATTTACACCAAATTATGCGAACTTCACAGTTGGCGAGAAACACATCGCTGTGTATCGACAGTCAACCTTTACACCGGACAAACTGTCTAAAGGTAAGAACAAAATTATTATAAATTATTTTTTTTACTACTGTCACGCAGTAATACAGAGTACCCGACCTCCCATGGGTACAAGCCAAAGCTGAAGCATATAGACAATATGCCCACATACCACCCACCGTAGGGTGGTCGTGGAGGTGCCACGGCAAAAAAGCACCCAGCACTCACTGTAAATGAGGTTGGTGTTAGGAAGGGCATCCAGCTGTAGAAATCAAGCCAAATCAGTTCCTGTATGAGCAAGAGAAGGTCAGCCGACCAGACACTGCCCACAACAGGACAACCCGTCTATCCCATGCTAGCGTGGAAGAATGGACGTAAAACGGTGATGATGATGATAATGATGTCTCAGTTATTGATGATATTCAATTGGAATAATTACCCTAATGAATATCTGAGGCTGCTGTTACCCACAGCCTCAGATGTTCAGGTCACATGAGAGGCTCCTTGCTGTTCCAAGTAGGTATATTATTGTTGCAGCATCGGTAGAGAGTCGGACGCCATGCTTTCTAGCATAGAGTTACGTCCCTTTACATCTGAGTTCAAATCCTGCCGAGGTTAACTTTGCCTTTCATCCTTACAGGGTCGATAAATTAAAGTACCAGTAATGTACTGGGGTAATTGCTGGCCTTGTGCCAAAAGTAGAAACAATTATTATTATTAATATATGGGCGGTGGATTGGCAGTATCGGTAAAGGGTCGGACGCCATGCTTTCCAGCATAGAGTTACGTCCCTTTACGATCTGAGTTCAAATCCTGCCGAGGTTGACTTTGCCTTTCATCCTTACGGGGTCGATAAAATAAAGTACCAGTAATGTACTGGGGTAATTGCTGGCCTTGTGCCTAAAGTAGAAACAATTATTAATATTAAGGGAGACCATGCTTCGCGGCAGAGTTACGGGCCTTTACAGTCTGAGTTCAAATCCCGAAGTTAGCTTTGTCTTTCATCCTTATGGGGTCGGTCGACT
Source organism: Eledone cirrhosa (assembly GCA_964016885.1). NCBI lineage: Eukaryota > Metazoa > Mollusca > Cephalopoda > Octopoda > Eledonidae > Eledone > Eledone cirrhosa. Next base: position 13,537,043 of record OZ024761.1, on the reverse strand, counting down.
GAATAAAGTACCAGTAACTCACTGGGGTCGATTTAATCGACTTTCCCCTCCCTTCAAATTGTTGGCTTTGTGCCTAAATCAGAAATCATTTTAAAGGGCGGTGGATTGGCAGTGTCGGTAGAGGGCCGGACGCCATGCTTTGCAGCATTGAGTTACAGTCCTTTATGATCTGAGTTCAAATCCCGCCGAGGTTAACTTTGCCTTTCATCCTTACGGGGTCGATAAAATAAAGTACCAGTCATGCACTGGGGTCGATTTAATCGACTTTCTTGTCCCCCTCCCCTCCTCCCAATTGCTGGCCTTGTGCCTAAATCAGAAACCATTGTTGTTGTTGTTGTTGTTATCGCTCTGTCATGCAGTGCAGATTGATAATGCACTGGGGTATTTAGTCATGTGTCATGTCACAACAAGGACCTCACACAGATAATACTTTCCTCAAAATGTGCGCAGGCACCTTTTGTACAACATCCAACCTGTATGGTGTTCCCAGTCGCTTTAGAAGAAATCTTAACGTTTCAATAACATTGACCCTAATGCCCTGATCTCAATTGGCATTACCCCCTTGCATTCCAAATAGTCTTACCAGCTGTCAGATGTTTGATCTACTGCGACCACTTGGGACAACATCAATGACCTCATATTCAGGCAAGTTGGCGCCCCTCATCATTTTGCAGGCACCGTCCTGGTGTGGCTTGATATCCAATTTTCAGGGCATTGGTTGGGTCATCGAGGTTCACCAGAATGGACAGCAAGAGGCCCTGACTTAACCCTTTAGCATTTAAACCGGTTGTATCTGACCAGAATTCTCTCACCTCTTTCTGTTCAAACCAAATACCGATGTTAAGGTATTGTTCTCAAAATAAGTAACATCAAAATCTCATAGATTCAATATTATATGATATGCAAGGCAAAGTCTATTCAAACCAGCTGTAACTGGCTGCTCATACTGATGTTAAGGTATTGTTCTCAAAATAAATAAGATCAAAATCTCATAGATTCAATATTATATGAGATATTATGTGAGGTAAAGTCTGTTCAAACCAGCCATAACTTTACTGTGAAAATACAATAGTATATATAGAGTAATGTAAATGTTATGTGAGATATTATGTGAGGTAAAGCCTTCACTGTGAAAATACAATAGTATATATAGAGTAATGTAAATGTTATGTGAGATATTATGTGAGGTAAAGCCTTTACTGTGAAAATACAATAGTATATATAGAGTAATGTAAATGTTGTGAGATATTATGTGAGGTAAAGCCTTTACTGTGAAAATACAATAGTATATATAGAGTAATGTAAATGTTATGTGAGATATTATGTGAGGTAAAGCCTTCACTGTGAAAATACAATAGTATATATAGAGTAATGTAAATGTTATGTGAGATATTATGTGAGGTAAAGCCTTTACTGTGAAAATATAATAGTATATATAGAGTAATGTAAATGTTATGTGAGATATTATGTGAGGTAAAGCCTTCACTGTGAAAATACAATAGTATATATAGAGTAATGTAAATGTTGTGAGATATTATGTGAGGTAAAGCCTTTACTGTGAAAATACAATAGTATATATAGAGTAATGTAAATGTTGTGAGATATTATGTGAGGTAAAGCCTTTACTGTGAAAATACAATAGTATATATAGAGTAATGTAAATGTTGTGAGATATTATGTGAGGTAAAGCCTTTACTGTGAAAATACAATAGTATATATAGAGTAATGTAAATGTTATGTGAGGTAAAGCCTTTACTGTGAAAATACAATAGTATATATAGAGTAATGTAAATGTTATGTGAGATATTATGTGAGGTAAAGCCTTTACTGTGAAAATATAATAGTATATATAGAGTAATGTAAATGTTATGTGAGATATTATGTGAGGTAAAGCCTTCACTGTGAAAATACAATAGTATATATAGAGTAATGTAAATGTTATGTGAGATATTATGTGAGGTAAAGCCTTTACTGTGAAAATACAATAGTATATATAGAGTAATGTAAATGTTGTGAGATATTATGTGAGGTAAAGCCTTTACTGTGAAAATACAATAGTATATATAGAGTAATGTAAATGTTATGTGAGATATTATGTGAGGTAAAGCCTTTACTGTGAAAATACAATAATATATATAGAGTAATGTAAATGTTGTGAGATATTATGTGAGGTAAAGCCTTTACAGTGAAAATACAATAGTATATATAGAGTAATGTAAATGTTGTGAGATATTATGTGAGGTAAAGCCTTTACTGTGAAAATACAATAGTATATATAGAGTAATGTAAATGTTATGTGAGATATTATGTGAGGTAAAGCCTTTACTGTGAAAATACAATAGTATATATAGAGTAATGTAAATGTTGTGAGATATTATGTGAGGTAAAGCCTTTACTGTGAAAATACAATAGTATATATAGAGTAATGTAAATGTTATGTGAGATATTATGTGAGGTAAAGCCTTTACAGTGAAAATACAATAGTATATATAGAGTAATGTAAATGTTGTGAGATATTATGTGAGGTAAAGCCTTTACTGTGAAAATACAATAGTATATATAGAGTAATGTAAATGTTATGTGAGATATTATGTGAGGTAAAGCCTTTACTGTGAAAATACAATAGTATATATAGAGTAATGTAAATGTTATGTGATATATTATGTGAGGTAAAGCCTTTACAGTGAAAATACAATAGTATATATAGAGTAATGTAAATGTTGTGAGATATTATGTGAGGTAAAGCCTTTACTGTGAAAATACAATAGTATATATAGAGTAATGTAAATGTTATGTGAGATATTATGTGAGGTAAAGCCTTTACTGTGAAAATACAATAGTATATATAGAGTAATGTAAATGTTATGTGAGATATTATGTGAGGTAAAGCCTTTACAGTGAAAATACAATAGTATATATAGAGTAATGTAAATGTTATGTGAGATATTATGTGAGGTAAAGCCTTTACTGTGAAAATACAATAGTATATATAGAGTAATGTAAATGTTATGTGAGATATTATGTGAGGTAAAGCCTTTACTGTGAAAATACAATAGTATATATAGAGTAATGTAAATGTTGTGAGATATTATGTGAGGTAAAGCCTTTACTGTGAAAATACAATAGTATATATAGAGTAATGTAAATGTTATGTGAGATATTATGTGAGGTAAAGCCTTTACTGTGAAAATACAATAGTATATATAGAGTAATGTAAATGTTATGTGAGATATTATGTGAGGTAAAGCCTTTACTGTGAAAATACAATAGTATATATAGAGTAATGTAAATGTTATGTGAGATATTATGTGAGGTAAAGCCTTTACTGTGAAAATACAATAGTATATATAGAGTAATGTAAATGTTATGTGAGATATTATGTGAGGTAAAGCCTTTACTGTGAAAATACAATAGTATATATAGAGTAATGTAAATGTTATGTGAGATATTATGTGAGGTAAAGCCTTCACTGTGAAAATACAATAGTATATATAGAGTAATGTAAATGCTACGTGAGATATTATGTGGGGTAAAGCCTTCACTGTGAAAATACAATAGTATATATAGAGTAACGTAAATGCTACGTGAGATATTATGTGGGGTAAAGCCTTCACTGTGAAAATACAATAGTATATATAGAGTAATGTAAATGTTATGTTAGGTAAAGCCTTTACTGTGAAAATACAATAGTATATATAGAGTAATGTAAATGTTATGTGAGGTAAAGCCTTTACTGTGAAAATACAATAGTATATATAGAGTAATGTAAATGTTATGTTAGGTAAAGCCTTTACTGTGAAAATACAATAGTATATATAGAGTAATGTAAATGTTATGTGAGGTAAAGCCTTGACTGTGAAAATACAATAGTATATATAGAGTAATGTAAATGTTATGTGAGGTAAAGCCTTGACTGTGAAAATACAATAGTATATATAGAGTAATGTAAATGCTAAAGGGTTAATGCCATGCAAATTTTTCCTATGAGGTGTGGGCGAAAGGAGAAGTTTATAATTCAAAACCAAAATCTCTGATTCAATTGGACAAATACATTTTTTTTGTTTTACAGAGGATACTTCAAATGGCAACGTAACACTAGCCGTCCTACTTAGTCTGTTGGCAGTGTTTGTGATTATTGTTGCCATTGTTTTTATTTACATGAAATATAAACGGAAGAACCTGAGGTGAGTTACTTCTTCACCCTTCTTCTCTTCCTCTCTTTCTCCCTCATCCTCTCCACCCCCTTCTCTTCCTCTCTCCACCCTCCTTCTCTTCCTCTCCCTCATCCTCTCCACCCTCCTCTCCACCCTTCTCTTCCTTTCCCTCATCCTCTCCACCCTCCTTCTCTTCCTCTCCCTCATCCTCTCGACCCTTCTCCCTCATCCTCTCCACCCTTCTCTTCCTTTCCCTCATCCTCTCCACCCTCCTTCTCTTCCTCTCCCTCATCCTCTCCACCCTCCTTCTCTTCCTTTCTCTCTCCACCCTCCTTCTCTTCCTCATCCTCTTCACCCTCCTTCTCTTCCTCGTCCTCTCCACTCTCGTCTTCCCCTCCTTCTCTTCCCCCTTCTCTTCCTCTCACTTCTCCACTTTCCTTTCACCCCACTTCCTTTCCCTTATTCTCTTCACCATCCTTCTCCTTTTGCCCCCCCCCCTCCGTTCAGTAAACTCTCTAATTCTGTTCAGTAAGCTCTCTATTTCTGCTGTTCTATTATAGACACCTGTTCAGTAAGCTCTCTAATTTTGTTCTATTATAGACACCTGTTCAGTAAGCTCTCTAATTTTGTTGTATTATAGACACCTGTTCAGTAAGCTCTCTAATTTTGTTCTATTATAGACACCTGTTCAGTAAGCTCTCTAATTTTGTTGTATTATAGACACCTGTTCAGTAAGCTCTCTAATTTTGTTGTATTATAGACACCTGTTCAGTAAGCTCTCTAATTTTGTTGTATTATAGACACCTGTTCAGTAAGCTCTCTAATTTTGTTGTATTATAGACACCTGTTCAGTAAGCTCTCTAATTTTGTTGTATTATAGACACCTGTTCAGTAAGCTCTCTAATTTTGTTCTATTATAGACACCTGTTCAGTAAGCTCTCTAATTTTGTTGTATTATAGACACCTGTTCAGTAAGCTCTCTAATTTTGTTGTATTATAGACACCTGTTCAGTAAGCTCTCTAATTTTGTTCTATTATAGACACCTGTTCAGTAAGCTCTCTAATTTTGTTCTATTATAGACACCTGTTCAGTAAGCTCTCTAATTTTGTTGTATTATAGACACCTGTTCAGTAAGCTCTCTAATTTTGTTCTATTATAGACACCTGTTCAGTAAGCTCTCTAATTTTGTTGTATTATAGACACCTGTTCAGTAAGCTCTCTAATTTTGTTGTATTATAGACACCTGTTCAGTAAGCTCTCTAATTTTGTTCTATTATAGACACCTGTTCAGTAAGCTCTCTAATTTTGTTCTATTATAGACACCTGTTCAGTAAGCTCTCTAATTTTGTTGTATTATAGACACCTGTTCAGTAAGCTCTCTAATTTTGTTCTATTATAGACACCTGTTCAGTAAGCTCTCTAATTTTGTTGTATTATAGACACCTGTTCAGTAAGCTCTCTAATTTTGTTGTATTATAGACACCTGTTCAGTAAGCTCTCTAATTTTGTTCTATTATAGACACCTGTTCAGTAAGCTCTCTAATTTTGTTCTATTATAGACACCTGTTCAGTAAGCTCTCTAATTTTGTTGTATTATAGACACCTGTTCAGTAAGCTCTCTAATTTTGTTGTATTATAGACACCTGTTCAGTAAGCTCTCTAATTTTGTTCTATTATAGACACCTGTTCAGTAAGCTCTCTAATTTTGTTGTATTATAGACACCTGTTCAGTAAGCTCTCTAATTTTGTTGTATTATAGACACCTGTTCAGTAAGCTCTCTAATTTTGTTCTATTATAGACACCTGTTCAGTAAGCTCTCTAATTTTGTTCTATTATAGACACCTGTTCAGTAAGCTCTCTAATTTTGTTGTATTATAGACACCTGTTCAGTAAGCTCTCTAATTTTGTTGTATTATAGACACCTGTTCAGTAAGCTCTCTAATTTTGTTCTATTATAGACACCTGTTCAGTAAGCTCTCTAATTTTGTTCTATTATAGACACCTGTTCAGTAAGCTCTCTAATTTTGTTCTATTATAGACACCTGTTCAGTAAGCTCTCTAATTTTGTTCTATTATAGACACCTGTTCAATAAGCTGTATTACAGATCAGACCAAGACGATCTTTTAGTGAATATGGATGATGTAAATGTGCAACAGAGTCATTTCAACAATCCATTCTACAACCAGCCGTCCATCTATTAATTGAAGGTGGACCTCAACAACAGGAGACATTGTAGCCCAGCTTCTATCTCACACCGACAAACCAATTACCCAGGCGTACATACTGAGTGCATACCCTATATAATAATGACCACTGTATTTATTCATGTGTGTGTGTGTGTGTGCACGTGTGTGTGTGTGTGTGTATATATATTTATATAAATATATCTGTATATGTATATACATATGTACATACATCTGTATATGTATATGTACATATGTATATACATATATATATGTATATGTATATACATATGTATATGTATATACATATGTATATGTACATACATATGTACATGTGCATATACATATGTATATGTGCATATGTATATCATCATCATCATCATCATCATCACCGTTTTACGTCCGTTCTTCCACGCTAGCATGGGTTAGACGGGTTGTCCTGTTGTGGGCAGTGTCTGGTCGGCTGACCATGCCTTGCTCATACAGGAACTGATCTGGCTTGATTTCTACAGCTGGATGCCCTTCCTAACACCAAAATAGATATGTATATGTACATACATATGTATATACATATCTATATACATATACATATGTATATACATATCTCTATACATATACATATGTATATGTGTATGTATATGTATATACATATGTATATATGTAATACAACATAGATAATTGTGAAGGTCAGATGTAGATATTCACAAATTCTTTATTCATAATCATCTGTAATACATATTTCTGTGGTGTCATGATTACATGATTCTATGATCACACAACCATCAACACGACTTCATCAGCCAGCATCTTAGGTAATAAGATTGTTATGTTGCTAATATTATACAAGCTAATGGACAAGAGGTTGGAACAATTTGATGTTTTCATTACTGAGATCCACTTCCTTGTCCTTAGCTTACTTTCATCATCATCATCATCATCATCATTGTTTTACGTCCATTTTTCCATGCTTGCATGAGTCAGATGGGTCACCCATGTCGAGAGACAAGTCTGTGCAGGATTGGCTATGCTGTACCTTGCTCTGATGGGACTGTAAATTTGGCCGGGTGGGGTTTTACAGCTGTAAGCCCTTCGTAACACCAACCGCATTTACAGTGTAGGACTGGATGGGACAGGTCGGTTGGCCGCAACAAACCGTTTTCCCAGGGGCACCACAGTTTGGAAGCCTGGAACTGGATGGCTCAGCTACGAGGACAGACAGGCTAGTTGGCTGCACTGAAACTTTCTCACAGTGAAGCCATTATTTTGAATATCTATCTATTTATTATGTGTGTTGTATGTCTATCTTTCTATCTATCATTTAAAAGAGTTTTATTATATAAATTTTGTTATATAAATAACATTAACCATTGGTTATAATAATTACAGAATGAAAATATAAACACACAAACACACAAACATTGCCAGGGAAGTCATTTAAACTAACATGGCTCTCTCTAAAATAGACAGAAAGTTGTAAGTGAGGAGTAAGTAGATAGATACACCTGATGTACCCCTTCCATGCACATGCACACATGTGTGTATCATGACTCATGCACTGTTCATTTTACTGATGTTTGTGCATTGCCCTATGTACTGTACATGCACTTTTTTGATGAGTTGTGGTGCACCTGGGCACTGTACACAATATTTCATTATTGTTATTGTTATTATATCATGACTCGTACACTGTTCATTTTCCTGACATTTGTACATTATGCTATGTACTATACATGCACCTTTGATGAGTTGTAGTGCACCTGAGCACTGTACACAATAATTTCATTATTATTATAAGACATTGTGCACACTTATGTGTCTGTCTTTCTTATAGTGTGTAGGACCAACCACCTTAACAATCTATCTGTATGGCTGGCTGTCTGTCTGAATTTCAAGATATATTTATTGTCTGATTAAATAAAGACACACTTTCCACGATTATTCTTTACATATATATATATGAATATGTATACCTGTTTATACGTACATACATATATACACACATATGTATGTACTTGTGTGTATATATATATATATATATATATATATATATATACATATATATACCTATGTATGTACATGTGTGTGTATATATATATATACATATATATACCTGTGTATGTACATATGTATGTATATATATCTATCTATCGTGTGTGTTGTATATCTATCTCTCTACCTAAGTACAAAGTGAAACCTACTACAGTCAGTAGGCACCTCTAACAAAATACACCCCATCCCACTACCCCCACCCCACCCCTTTCAATGTAAAGTTATGTTGGTACCACAACATCCAGTCCGAAACAAATGAGGTCGTGTAGGTGTCACGACAAAAAAACACACAGTCCACGCTGTAATGTGGCCGTGTAGGTAACACGGTAAAAACCTCCAAATTCCACACTGTAAATGTGGTTGGTGTTTGGAAGGGCATCCAGCCGTAGAAAACCCGCCAGACAGCCCTATACGAGCAAGACAACCAATCTTGCCTCAAGTGGGAAAACTCCCGTCCAAACCCATGCAAGCGTAGAATATGGACGTTAAACGATGATGATGATGATGATGATGATGATAGCTGTCGAAATGGACAGAGCTCAGCCATCGAGGTCCTGACTCTTTTCCTATATATATATATATATATATATATATATATATGCACACACACAGTAAACATATCTAAGTGCAATTCTATATGGATTGGTAGAGCGTTTGTTTTCCACAGTGCTTTAACCCTTTAACATTCACATTATTGGTGGATTGGCAGTATCGGTAGAGGGTCGGGCACCATGCTTTGAAGCATAGAGTTACGGCCCTTGCCATTCTGAGTTCAAATCCCACCGAGGTTAACTTTGCCTTTAATCCTTACGGGGTTGATAAAATAAAGTACTGGGTAATTGCTGGCCTTGTGCCAAAAAGTAGAAACAATTACTCTATATTTACTATTGCATTTTCACAGAAAAGGCTTTATCTCACATAATATCGAATCTATGAGATTTGTTATTATTTATTTTGAAAACAATAACTTAATGTCGGTATGAGTGGCTAGTTACGACCAGTTTGAACAGAAAGAGGTGAGAGAATTCTGGCTGGATACGGTCAGTTTAAATGCTAAAGGGTTAAACTATTCCAGACGACCAATTAAGCGAGAAAAACATAATCTGATTTATTTCTGTCTGATTTTTAGCAGTCTTTGTCAACATGGCAATACTGCTGATGTGGTGGGATGGTGTTGTGGTTTGTATATATGTGGTGAGATACTACTGGGGTATGTCTGTGTGTGAAAAGCTGTATGTTTGTGTGTATGGGGCTGAGTAGTGGAGGCTGTATGTCTGTGATGAAGGGGATGGAGTGACCAAGAACTACCATGATCCAAGCAGTACTACGGTTCAAGTGGTTTTATATTATCAAGCAGGTTGAATCAACCTAGGCCTGCAAGTGTCATCATAAGGTGAACTGCCCTACTAAAAATATTCAAGGCAATTTTGAAATTCAGAAAGCCGAATGGGTTGCATGTGGCCCCTGTGCCATATGCAACCCATCACTGATGTAAATAGATATCTGGGTGGCTAGTCAGACTTGTGGTAGAAATATAAATGAATTGAT
>OZ024761.1:13484606-13522106 GCA_964016885.1 Eledone cirrhosa | reverse complement strand
GCTGTTCCACCACCAGGTCACTCTCTGTCTGGTTGGGGCTCTGCTCCAGCCACAAGTTTCATCAGTAGCCTTCAGCAAGTTGTCACGTAAGAACTTCCAGTTATTATCTATGTCATACGTCTCTAAATCGTCTTCTTTTTCGTCATATACATCTTGAAGGGCTTTCCTAAATTTGAATTTTAGTGAAAGGTCTTTTAGCTTCCAGACCTTTCTTCTCCACACCTTCCTATATGGCTCATTCCATCTCTTGCTTACTGAGATATCACTAACAACTAACCTATGCTGTGGGGTACATTCTTCCCCAGGGTATGCCTTGGTATTAGACACTATCTGCCTGTCCCGCTGCCTAACTAGCAGGAAGTCAATCTGGCTTATGTGCTCACCAGATTTGTAGGTTATTAGGTGATTGGCAGGTTTCTGGAAGTTTGTGTTGCAAATAGTCAATGTACTTGCATCACAAAATTCAAGAAGTCTCACTCCTTCTTCATTTCTTGAACCGTAACCATGCCCACCATGTACCCCAGTGTAACCATCCTGGAGCTGTCCAACATGACCATTGAAGTCTCCTGCTAGCATAACGATGTCTCCGTCCTCTGTCATTGTGGTTGTTTGCAAAAGTTGCTCATAAAAGCAGTCTTTCTCATCTTTGCCTAGGCCTGCTTGGGGAGCATAGACCGAGATGATTGTCAGTAGTCTCCTACCTACAACTAATCTAAGCTTAATTATTCGATTACTAACTCGAACTACCTCTATTGTCTTATTGATCCATTTCTCAGCCAGGAAAATGCCTACTCCCCCTAACCCATCATCCTTACCTACCCAGAATAGCTTATAGCTAAGACGCTTGCCTACGACTAGTCTCGCAGAGGCACCTCTCCATCTCACCTCTTGCACGCAGCACACATCCACCTGCCTTCTCTCCAGCATCTCCGCTATTTCAGCAGATCTACCTCTGAGAGTGCCAACATTAAGTGTTGCAACTCTGAGATGCGACGTCTTCATATTTTTTTCTATGCTGTTTTGTTGCTGTGCTGATAAGCTTTTTGGCGTTGATACACTGGTTGGATGCCCTTCCTAACACCAGCGCCACTTTACAGCATGGACTGGGTGCTTTTATTTGTGCCACCAGCACTAGAGAGGATGTCTTACTAGACTCAAGGGCCCTCTCTACCCCTCCATTTTACAGCATGGTCATTTAAAAAAAAACAAAACAAAAAAAAAAACAACTTATTGACACGACTCACACACTAATACTCATGCATACAAACCACAACCACACATACCAACACTCATTCATGCATACAATCACACACACAACTCACAAACACATATATATATATACATATATTACCGACAGTTCTGATACAAAATCAAAATCAAAGTCAAAATCGTCAAAATCACTATCATGTCAACTGTTGACCTTTCCCAGTCCAGTTCGGCTTGTATATAATAACAATAACAATAATAATTGTTTGTTTACGCTGGTAATGGCGGTGGTGGATGGTGTCAGTGTGGTGGTGGTGTCAGTGTGGTGGTGGTGGATGGTCAGTGATGGTGGTGGCAGTTGTTGGTGCTGTAGTTGTTACTGTTGTTGTTGTCCTTCATTTCACTGCTGCTGTTGCTGCAGACAATGGTGTTGATGCTGTTATTGCTGTCGCATATATACAAATACATACACACACATTCAACACAGACGATGGTGTTGTTGCTGTTGTTGTTGTTGTTGGTGTTGCTGCTGTTGTTGTTGTAGTTGTTGCTGTGTTGAAATCTGGTCGCATCCACAGAGATATACACATATACACACACATACACATATGTATATACACATACATACATCAAAAGATAGTCAGCAGTATGTCAACAGGGGACAGGACAGCGACCTTAGAGTAATGTGGTGATGGTGGGGAGCGAGTGTAGGCGTTATTGTTATTGTGGTGACGGGGGGGTCAGTGAGATGTTACAAGTTCATAGATCACTTCTCTCTTTTCCTCTCTCTTCAAAATTTTGAATTTATGGCCTTTTGCAATGGCGGCCAAGTATATATAATATATATGAAGCAAAGAAAAGAAAATTTTCACTGATATGAAAGATTTCCTGGTAGAAGTTCAGGTGTATTCAGTGATTGGTATCCAGTTTCGGGGTATCCAATTAGAAAATCCAACGAATCTTTAAGAGGGGTCCAAGCAACCATTGATATATATATCTATATATGTAAAATGCAAGCAGAAATGACAACGAAAGATTTCCTGGTAGAAGTTCAGGTGTATTCAGTGTTGGTATCCAGTGTTGGGGTATCCAATTAGAAAATCCAACGAATTTTGAGAGGGGTCCACGCAAGCATATATATAGATATATATATGTATATATGCAAAATGCAAGCAGAAATAAAAAGAAATAACAACACATATACTAATGAACATACATTAAACACAGAGGGACTGTAAATGATGATAGCAATATCTAGATATAAATATATAAATGTACATATCTCTATTGGTCTCATAAATTTTAAATTTTCTCTTTCCTCTTGTGTGTGTGTAGCAACACGTGGTTGTGTGTTGCTGCTGACTCTAGCATATATATATATGTGTATATATATATGTGTATATATATATATATATATGTATATATGTGTATATATATATATGTATATATATATGTGTATATATATATGTGTATATATATATGTGTATATATATATGTGTATATATATATATATATATGTATATACAAATAAAATATAGAGTTATTAACTCATATAGATACTTTGCAATTAAAACAAGCTCAAAGTATAAATACCAAGCATTATATAGAAAATAAAGTACCAGTAATGTACTGGCCTTGTGCCAAAAATAGAAACAATTATATAGTAATATATATGTATAAATAAACAGTAAATCACGTGTCTAAAATTACGAGGGTATAAAATACCACTAATGTTTTAAAAATGTAATCTTAACTATACAGTATGATATAGTAATTTGATACTGACAGTATCAAAAACATTTCATCTCTCGGACAGATTTTAGACTCAATCTGTTGAGGTACCTCCGTAAAAACACTTATTAGCAAGACATACCCGTTCCAAAGACCCTCATGTATAGATAAGAAATGTATAACCTGTAAAATAAGCCCCCATATTAACTGTAAAACTAGAAATGTAGTGTATAGCATAAGATGTACTGAAGGACAATGTAGAAACAAAAATATAGTGTACATAGGTGAGACAGCTCGTAGTATAGGGGAACGAATAAATGAACACTGGCGAGACCTCCAAGATAATAAAGAATCATCTGTGCTCTACCAACATGCTAAGATAGAACACAGGGGTAGATTAGAGAGCATAGAAATAAAAATAGAATCCACGCACAGAAAAGACGCAATGTTTAGGCAAATTACAGAGGCAGTAAGCATAAAAGAATTAAAACCAAAATTAAATAGAAAATATGAGTGGAACAGCAACATCACAACTTACAATTAAGGACAAAATGAAAACACACACACACATAGAACAAACAACTTACAATTGAAAACACACACAGGACAAAATGAAAACACACACACACATAGAACAAACAACCAACCAACAATAAATAAATAAACAAATAGAAAAATGAACACAAACACACACAGACACCCGGATGTGGCACATGCGCAAACTGAGCACACAACACACACACAGAAACAAAATGGCGTAGGATAGAAGAAAGAAAAGGCACAGAAACGAAGAAAGGAATCCCCAGTCACTGAAGAGGTCACAGAGTGTGACGAAAGGACTATGACTATATATATAAACAACTATCTGGTTGTGGAACCAACCAACCAACCAGAAATTTATAATTTATAAGTTTGTAGATTTGTAAATTTATGAATTTATAAATATATAATAAATTGAAGTGAAAGCAACTGGTGCGTGTGTTTCTTATTGGCAACATGACCCTCCCAAAGTATAACAATATGTATATATATATATGTATATATATATATGACATCATCTCAGTACCAAAGAAGGGAGATCTTTCTAAGATGAACAACTACAGGGGAATCTCATTGATGTCACTTGTGGCAAAGACCCTCAACGGAATCCAGCCCGAGATGTATATATATATATATTATAAGAATTTTCTGTAATATGGACATATATTGTTTCCTTTATTTAAGTGTTGTGTTTGCACCACCTTAATCCATAAACTTTGGTGTAAGCAGAATTAAGCACTCTATGTATCCAACAGTGGTATCGGATTGCTTATAACACATTGAAGTATCAGTGTATATATATAGTTTTTTTTTTTTTGTCCCTTTCATTTCATAAAACCAAATACCTAGTTAGCTACAACTACACTGTACTAAACACACTATATATATATACTATGTATGATGATGTCCAAGGATGATTCAAGTTGGCATTAGTTACATTCTAGAAATATCCCATATTGCTCACTGCACACTCTGAAGGTTTCCTTTTGTCTTCCTCACATGAAACAGAACTACCAGAGTCATTCTTTTTCACCGATGAATCAAGAACATCATAAAGTTGTACATGAGTTGGCAGTGAATTTTGGTTGCTCCACCAAGTCCTATGATAATGAACCTAACCACAATATCTCGCAGTTCTAGCATCACTTCTTCAAAGCCAGCCTATGAGCTTTTCAGCTGATCCTCTTTTGTAGAGAAGAATGTTTATATAAATGTAGCTTTGTGTGTCTGACTAGAGAAGATTTAGTTGTGTTTATTTGACATGGTAAGTATTTATATATAACTGTATCTATGTGTAAGTCTAGAGTAGGTTTAATTTCTTAGAAGAGGTATATATAAATGTAGCTTTATATGTTATGTGTGTAGAGAGAGAAGATGTTTTTTTAATTAGACAAAGTAAGTATGTATATATGAATGTAACAGAATGCCTTCAGTTCTCTGAATTAAAATCCTGCTGAGGTCAACTTTGCCTTTCATCCATTTGAGGTTGATAAAACAAAGTACCAGTCTAGTATTGAGGTTGATTCTTCTGTTTCTCTGGAAGAAATCTGCTGTATTCAGACCTGGAGAGGAGATGGGTCTGCCAGGTTTTAAAAAGTGCCCTAGAAATACTGTATGTCAATGTGTGGCCTGTATGACTCCCTTAGGAGTTGCAGGTCCATGCATACATGTAACTCTCACAGTTTGGAAGTTCTGCATTCATCACACTGCTCCAGTACTCACAGCCAAGGAGTTAGTCCTGTGGTAGACCAGCGTACTATCCAGGGAGAGTCTTGTACTCTCAGACACTTAACACCAAGCAAACTGGTCATAAGCTGAGAACAGTCTTTATATATTATACTAAATTTTGGTCTAATCACATATCGATGAAGGAAATCATGGTCTTAAGATGCTTATTACCAAAATAGATAATTAGTGATTGATACTAATTACTAAGATCGATGGTTTGCATTTTTTATTTTCTGTATTAACATAAACATTACTATCTTGAAGTAAATATACTTATTGTTCTGTATATATATATGTATTAAATACTAGTAGTTTAAACTTGTTACATATAGAAACGGGATGAAAGTAAGGTAACACGGTCGTGAAAAAGTAATTTCTTTCTGAAAATATTTCGGAGACGAAGTATAATATTGATAATTATTCGGTAGAGATCTCAATTCTCACCATACGAAATTTATTCAGAAAGAGATATTTCTCCACGCCCTCAGTTATCTCGTCTTCATTCCGTTTCTATATATATATTTTTTTAATAAATAAAATTCTAACTATAAGTATGACTAAATTACTCAGTAGAGTTGCGCTCTGTGCATGGCGCTGCACGTAACGTTTCGGGCTTCGCTGTCGTACTTCGGTATGGTATGACCATTCTATGTGTCTGAAGATCGAATCGTTGCGGCGGCAGCCGGCTTTATGCTGGCCTGCGTCCTCACCTCGCATTGAGTTTTACTAAAAAATTCGCCGAGAGTTATCGTTTGAATTACTTGCCCCTGATTGGAACTATTCTCGTTTGTTGTCATTCTTCTTTATTGAATTAAACTGTTAACATCGTTTGGATTTACTCGTGTAATTTGATAGAATCAGTCTGGATATTATACTAATGGTGAGAGGTATGTAATGTTTTATTTGCCGTATATACACTCACAGACATAAATTATTCTATATGCCTTTCATCCTTATGGGGTCGATAAAATAAAGTACCAGTCATGCACTGGATAATTGCTGGCCTTGTGCCAAAAGTAGAAACAATTATTCTATATACAGAAAGATTCTAGAGACGTACATATTGTTTTATTTAAACCTAAATACACACACAAAACTAGATTTATATATATATAAATGTTCTTTAGCTGAGGTAAAATAACCTCTAATTTACCTATACGAACGCTTTATTTGCCATATATATTTTAATTCATTGCTAAACACTCGAAAATACAGTCTTAGATATATATTAACATTCTTTAGTGTATGCATTCACCTCTATAATCCATACACTGGAAGAAACGTTTCCTATCTAGATCAATATACACATATAAAGCTACATTTATATATACACCTTCATTCTTCTAAAGAGGTATGTAATGTTTTAGTTGTCCCTTAAATTCATCGATAAACACGTAGTTATTCCTGAGACACAAGAATATATTTCACTACCCTTCATATACAGGAGGAATGTTAGAGACGTATATGTATAATATAACCGTCTTTTTTCTAAGATTAATAACTAAAACCCCTTCATACTCAGGAAAACTAAACATTCTATCTACATACACCGCCTTCTGTCTTATTCATAGTGGTACATTGTTAGAAGTAACTAACTAAGCCTTCTCTCGACACTATCATTGCATATTTTAAAATCCACTTCTTTATATACTATATTTAGGTTTAATCAATACATATATTGATGATTGGAATCATGGTCTTAAGATTACCCAAATCGATACTAACTATTACAAATACAGATCTCTCTAAGGCTATGTTACCTACATATTAATTGTTCTGAAAAGATGCATCAGTCTTCTCCTCTATGGAGCAGAAACGTGGCCCCTCACAAAGACGATTGACAGCAGTGCACTGAAGACCATCACAGCCTTACTCTCGTTCAACGCAGTAGCACCTGGTCGGCTCTACCCATGATGATGCCGGTCTAGTCTAACAAGAATAGATGTACAAAATACTCGAATATAAGGTGACCCTCCTCCCTATCTTATGTCTGAGAAGTGGGCAAAAATGCGAACCTTATTTACGTAGAATTTGAAGTTGGCGAAAATGGTCAAAATATTGACTCCCTATATAAGTCAATCCCTTACTACATATTCCCTGGCTTCTATTCGTGTATATCCCGTTATATATGTACAAAACCCTAGCAGTTCCTTAATGGCTATATATCCCGTTATATTTATATATAGAGAGAAACGGAAAGAAAGCGAGATAACACTCGGAATATGTCGTGTTATCTCGCTTTCTTTCCGTTTCTTTTTTTTTTTAAAAAGAAGGAAAATGTTAGCTATAAGTATGACTATTTGACTCTGTAGAATTGCGGCTTGTGCGTGGCGCTGCACGTAGCGTTTCTGGCTTCGCTCTCGTACTTAGGTATGGCATGACCATTCTATGTGTTTGAAGTTCGAATCGTTGCGGGGGTCGGCCGGCCTGCTCTCCCCCTCGCATGAGTTTTTGCCAAACAATTTGACGAGAGTTATCTCCCCTTAATTAGAATTATTTGCCCTTTGTTGACATTGAACTACTTCCGGTTTGTGGAACTCTTCTTACTTTGTTGACATTTCTCTTCAGTGTATGGAAGCTGTAACATCATTCTATTTACTCTGGGACTATTAACGATACCGGTTTGGATTTTACGTTCGTGTAAAGAGGTATGTAAAGTTTTATTTGCCGTATTGAGACACAAAAGTAAGTTGCCATGTCTTTTAAAGAAACAAAACTAAATATATACACGCAGCTACCTCTTCTAACTAAACATACATGTTACCCTCCTCCATTATGAAACAAAACTAAGTATGATCTGTATATATACACACCTCTTCTAACATGTTACAACTAAATCTTCTCTCGATACTATATACATACTTGTAAGGAAATATAACCAAGCTTCCTCTCTATACACATTTTATCTTCTGTATATAAACCTTATACCTGAATACACACACAGATATTCTATATACAAGAAGACACTTTTTCACGTAAATACACAAACACTTCAGGCATATTTATGTATTAGCCGTAAATTTATTCTAAACCATGTAGAGGAAGAATCCTGGGGACATACGTACACATGAAGCTATATTCATATACAAACGGTCTCCCTTCTATCATAACAGATACTTATGAGGCGCAATATACAAACTTGTTCATACTGGAATAATAAACATGGAACTAAACCTTCTCTAGACATATAAATATAGAAGCTAAACCATACAGTTATATTTTATATCTCACGAAGCATGGTAGCTCCATTACTCTGCCGTAAGACTCCTTACTACTACTTCTAGCATCCGCACCTGCTTGATAGCTACATCATCCATATATAAACGTTCTTCACTAGATACAAAACTAAACCTTTATATATACACAACTAACCTATTTTATATTCCTAAGGACCAGCACCAGACCTGGAGACTACTACAACCCTATCTCAAGAAGAAAGGTAAATAAATTGTGAAATAAAAGAATAAACCAGTATTTTCTTTTGTTGCCTTATTATTTACTCCCTATATATATACACCCACACTAGACACCTCTTACACTGTAGGAAGACAAAAACCTTCTGTCACTGTATACTAGATTCATATTATATAAATTATTTCCTAGATACACACCTATTAGAAACAAGCCATCTCTATATACAGGTAAATAACATCAATGTAGACATGTCTGTATATAAGAAACTGTATTCTATAGAATATATCTAAACCCACATTGTGTGTGTCTCTTTATATTATACACGTGTATGTAGAAACCTGGAAGTGAACATCATACATATATAAGATAAGAGGTTTTGATCTGTACATACATATCAATACATTCTCGCTAGATACTACACATACGTCTCTTAGGAAACTACTACTATTGTTCTTCTAGTTGTGTATAAGGATCTCACAGTAGAACGTGTACATGCTTCCTAAGAAGCAAGAGAGCTAACTGTATAAATACAAAGAAATTTAGTGTTCTTTACATACACACATATATAGAAAAACTGTATTCAATATGACACACAAAGCTTATTTCATGTCTATAATATACCTTCTTCTCTATATTGGAAGAAGTACCTCCATTATATATTGAAGTTGTGTTCAATAGAGTACAGTATGTAGAACCATATGTACGCAGTTACCCTTTTCTTTAAAGGATACATCAATACCCTGTTCTCCTCTAGGCAGGCATACTCACCATATAAACACTTTTGTGTATATAAAGCATATCTTCATTGTAAATTTGGAAGTTACACTACACAGATATTAAGACAACAACCTACATACATATAAATACCCTTATATCTCTACACTACTGTATTATATAAATATAGCTAAGGAATTAAAGATGTATGTATGTATACATACATATGCATGTATATATATACATACATATGTATATATATATATACATATGTATGTATACATACACATGTAGGTATATATATAAATACATATGTGTATATATATATATACATATGTATATATATACATATGTATGTGTATATACATACATATGTATTTATACATACATAAGTATGTACATATACATACGTATATACACATATGTATGTATGCATGCATACATACGTATGTATATATACATACGTATGTACATACATATGTATATATACATACGTATGTATGCATACATACGTATCTATACATACGTATGTATGTATGCATACATGCGGATATATATATACATACGTATGTATGCATACATACGTATCTATACATACGTATGTATGTATGCATACATGCGGATATATATATACATGCGTGTATATATATATATATACATACGTACGTACGTATGCATACATACGTATGTATGTATGTACATACATATGTATGTATATATACATACGTATGTGTATATACATATGTATGTATACATACATATGTATGTATACATACATATGTATGCATGCATACATACGTATGTATATATACATACATATGTATGCATACATACGTATGTATATATACATACATATGTATGTATGCATACATACGTATGTATGTATGTATGCATACATACGTATGTACATATACATACATATGTATGTATATATACATATGTATGTGTATATACATATGTATGTATATATACATACGTATGTGTATATACATATGTATGTATACATACATATGTATGCATACATACGTATGTATATATACATACGTATGTATATATACATACATATGTATATATACATACATATGTATGCATACATACGTATGTATGCATACATACGTATGCATACATATGTATGCATACATACGTATATATACATACGTATGTATATATACATACATATGTATGTATGCATACATACGTATGTATGTATGCATACGTATCTATATATACATACGTATGTATATATACATACATACGTATGTATGTATATATACATACGTATGTATATATACATATGTATGCATACATACATATGTATATATATATATGTATGTATATATACATATGTATGTATATATACATACGTATGTATGCATACATAAATACGTATGTATATATACATACATATGTATGTATATATACATACGTATGTATGCATACATACGTATGTATATATACATACGTATATATATATACATACGTATGTATGCATACATACGTATGTATATATACATACGTATGTGTATATACATATGTATGTATCCATACGTATTTATGTATATACATACGTATGTATATATACATACGTATGTATGTATACATGTGTATGGATATATACGTACGTATGTATACATATGTATGTACATACAAATGTATATATATATATGTATGTATATATATACATACGTATGTATATATATATACATACGTATGTATATATATATATATATACATACGTATGTATATATATATATACATACATACGTATGTATATATACATACGTATGTATATATATATACATACATATGTATATATATATACATACGTATGTATATGTACATACAAATGTATATGTATACGTACGTTTACATACATATGTATATATACATACGTATGTATGTAAACATACGTATGTATAAATACATACGTATGTATGTATACATACATATGTATGTATACATACATATGTGTGTATACATACGTATGTATGTATACATACGTACGTATGTATATATACATACGTATGTATGTACATACAAATGTATGTATATATACATACGTATGTATATATATATATACATACATATGTATATATATACATACGTATGTATATATATATACACACATACGTATGTATATATATATATACATATGTATGGATATATATACGTATGTATATATATATATACATATGTATGTGAATATATATATACATATGTATGTATATATATACATATGTATATATATACATATGTATATATACATATGTATATATATACATATGTATATATATACATATGTATATATACATATGTATATATACATATGTATATATATACATATGTATATACATATGTATATATATACATATGTGTGTATATATACATATGTATATACATACATATATATGTGTGTTTATATAAATATAGTTAAGGAGTTGAACTTTTTCTCTAGATAGAAGTAAGTATCTGTATTCTATAGGATACTATTACCTTAAAACCATGTGTATATATACACTTACTTCTATAGAATCCATACATATTAACACCCTTCTATCTCTAGGCATATGTATACATACAGAAAGAAATGGCCTCACTAGAATACTGCATTATATACATTACTTTCATGAAAGATGTTTCGAACTGAATTCATACTTCTATTCCTATATACATACTGGGAGAGATATAGAATACAAATCTATTCTATATACAGAAGGAAATAAACTTACTAGAATACTGTATATATACACATTATAAATGTTTATAATATGAAACTTCTTTATTAATACCTATATACTTCCTGGTAAGTATGAGAGAGATATAGAATATCCACATAACCCTGTATATATAGATATTATAACCTCTTACAGGAGATATAGAATACCTATATACACAGAAATAAATAAACTTGCTAGGATTACTGTATTATATATATACAGTTTCCATTCTCAAAGAAACTTTTCTATAGCACCACACTTACTTCTTTCAGTAAGAAGGATGTTTCTTACTGGGATTCTATAGTGTACATACACATTAATTAATCTATTCTATATATACACTTCTTTCAAGAAGGATGTTTCTCACTAATTACATAATAATTGAATTCTCTCGCATGTTAATACCTGTTTATCTTTAGGCATGTGTTTAACAATCCACTAGTTATATATACACAGCTGTTAATTCCTATATATTTAATATGAAAGAAAGTTAAACGATCTACATGTAAGATACTACCTGTGTATATATATAAGAAACGAAAATGTGAAATAAAGATGAATAAATAAACTACATTTTGTTGTTGGAGTTATTTTATTTCTTGAGACGACTGTGTATTTACACACTAAGTTGAGCTGGCGGAGATCTTCAACATACCTGGAAAGAAGCAGAGGGTATTAATAAAAACAATCCAGATTACACAGCTCTAACACCAATACTTTTCTAGAGGCAGAAATTAAAACTCTTTATCATGAACAGTTTAGTTTCTTAGGAGAGTGGGTATAGGGCTGTGAAATACAGTTTCTTATATGCCTCTAGATAAGGTATTACTGTATATATGGGTTTTTTTTTTATTATAGAGAAGGATAGTAAATATAAGCCTTCTAGATGTTACAGTGGAGTCTCTACATACAAAAAGTAGATTCTTTGCTGTGTACACACAATATCTAGTAGTAAGTTTCTATATATATAGAAGTGTATTATATACACACATGTGTACAATATTTATATAACAAGGCAGTGTATTCTATAAAAAACTGTATGTATGGGGAGTTTTTTTCCTCTATTGAGAAGGATAGTGAATATAATGTCTTCTACATACAAAAAATAGATGCCTTGATAAAATATCCAGAGTTTTATGTAAGTATCCTCGGGAAAAGTAGTAGAGATGAGGGTTTTAACTTTGCCTTGTGTGTATGTAGATGCTGCATATATACGATACTTCGAAGTAAGTGTGTTTATGTATAGAGAGAGGGTCTGTATTCTATATACTACAGTTTCTTATATAGCTCCGGATACTGTGTATAATGAGGAGATATACCTTTCTTCTAAGTAAGTATATACAGAGAAGGTGTCATAGAGATACGATTATAATATAAATATATAGTTGATATGATGTGTGCAAGAGAGAATGCTGAGTTGGAGTAAAGGTGGTGATGCCGAGGTAACTCGACGTAGAAATTACGATGGTATAGTATAGAGGAAAGTAACATGTATGTTTAGTTAGAAGAGGTAGCTGCGTGTATATATTATTTGTTTTGTTTTGTTTCTCGGAAGGAGGTTTAGAATAAATTTAAAAGACATGGCAACTAAAACACTACAAGAATGTATTTATATTGAAGAATTAAATGTATGTATATTTCCAAGATAGTGAAATGTATTTTTGTGTCTCAATAATATTCGTGAGTGTGAATAAAACTTTACATACCTCTTTACACGAACATAAAATCCAAACAGATATCGTTAATAGTCCCAGAGTAAATAGAATGATGTTACAGCTTCCATACACTGAAGAGAAATGTCAACAAAGTAAGAAGAGTTCCACAAACCGGAAGTAGTTCAATGTCAACAAAGGGCAGATAATTCCAATTAAGGGGAGATAACTCTCGTCAAATTGTTTGGCAAAAACTCATGCGAGGGGGAGAGCAGGCCAGCATAAAGCCAGCCTGCTGTGGTCCCGGCCGACCCCCGCAACGATTCGAACTTCAAACACATAGAATGGTCATGCCATACCGAAGTACGACAGCGAAGCCAGAAACGCTACGTGCAGCGCCACGCACAAGCCGCAATTCTACAGAGTCAAATAGTCATACTTATAGCTAACATTTTCTTTCTTTTTTCAAAAAAAAAAAAGAAACGGAAAGAAAGCGAGATAACACGACATATTCCGAGTGTTATCTCGCTTTCTTTCCGTTTCTCTCTATATATAAATATAACGGGATATATAGCCATTAAGGAACTACTAGTATTTTGTACATATATAACGGGATATACACGAATAGAAGCCAGGGAATATGTAGAAAGGTGTTGACTTATATAGGGAGTCAATAGTTTAACCGTTTTCGCCAACTACAAATTCTACGTAAATAAGATTCGGATTTTTACCCATTTCTCAGACATAAGATAGGGAGGAGGGTCACCTTATATTCGAGTATTTTGTACATCTATTCTTGTTAGACTAGACTGGCATCATCGTGGGTAGAGCCGACCAGGTGCTACTGCGTTGAACGAGAGTAAGGCTGTGGGCTGATGCGTCACTCTGTTGGAAACGTGGTGGTCCCATCTGATGTTTTAGATGGTCCTCAGGGCTCTGCTATCGAAGCTGTCAATCGTCTTTGTGAGGGGCCATGTTTCTACAATTAATATGTAGTTAAATATACTTCAAGATGGTAACATAGCCTTAGACAGATCTATATATGTAATAGTTAGTGTCGATTTGAGTAATCTTAAGACCATGATTCCAATCATCAATATATGTATTGATGAAACCTAAATATAGTCTGTTCTAGGCTTCTCACCAGTTTCTTTGGAATTAAGTGTCTCAGAGTATAGGACGCTGAGTGTACTAGAGAAATGTGAAATGGTTTTAAAGACTTACATACAGAACTTCCAAGCTGCGAGAGTTACATGTATGTATGGACCCATAACTCCTGAGGGAGGCAACGCATTGACCTACAGTGTTTCTAGGGCTCTTTTAAAAACCTGGCAGAGCCCAGGTCTGAATACAGTGGATTTATTCTAGAGAAGTATAGAGGAAGAATCAACCCACCGAATGGATGAAAGGCAAAGTTGGCCTTGATGGGATTTGAATTCAGACAGCTGAAATGAAGGCATTCTATCTGTTACATTTATATATACATACTTTCTTTGTCTAATAAGCAAAACTAAATCTTCTCTAGACACACACATAAAGTTACATTTATATAAACGTTCTTCTGTACAAAAACGAGGGTCAACTGAAAAGCTCATAGGCTGACTATGAAGGAGTGAAATCTTGCATGCATTAATTTCAACCCTCCTTACTAATAACTGCATTGTTTCTTTCCATTTGGTCAGTCAGCCCTCTTACATAGATACTTCTGATTCTCTTTTTTACTAAGAAACAGAATTAAACCTTCTCTACACAGGAAAATACTACTGCCATCTTCAAAGGAATGTAAATAAACTTCCTTATCTAGCGACGAACATGTGAAATAAACCAAACTTTTGCTTTTTCATTTCTTCTAAGAAACAAGATAGCTAACTCCAATAAGTGTGTATACAAAAAAAATGTCTACACACTTCAGGAAAAGAAAAATTTGTATAAATATATATTTAGCACCCATCCACCATCTGAGTGAATCTCTTGGTCAGTGTCCAAGTCTCAGACCCGTACAGCAACACAGATGAATTTTCAGGTCTTTACGAAGGTCCGATCTCAAACAGTGACAGGCTTTGCTCCAATGCTGAGGATGGCTCTGAACATTAATCAGTATACACTGAGGATGAAGAGCTCTGAGCTGTACAGGAGCCTCTCGAAAGTAACACAGAGGAGATTGAGGTTAGCTGGACATGCTCACTGATATTCAGAGTTGATACTGCACTCAGTGGTCCTGTGGGAGCCCCTCCGCGGACAGAGGGAATTTTACCCACCCTAGATAGATATATACATACAAAAGATGAATTTCCATGTTGAGATATCTTGATTCAAGAAATGTATTATTGAATATATGTATCTTTTCCCGAAGTGTGTATACATTTTATTGGCGGATTCTATATATATATACAAACAAAAGAGTAAACCTTTCAGCAACCAATATACCTTATGAAACATTTCAGCAAGTGGCCTTGGAGTGAAAGGACTGGAGATCAGGAACTTCGAGTCTGGTTGTATCCCTAGGCTGCAACAGGAAGGAGAAAAACATTATCAAAAATACCAGCAACATTATCCTCACCCTTGGCAGGACTAAAATATCATACCCAACATAAACATCCAAATCAAATAGGTTGTTTGGATCCTCATATATATTTATATAACCAAATTTAATATAGAAATATTCTACAGGACTAGAACTGTTTTCCTTCGAATGAAACAGTTCTAGACCTGTAGAAGCCATTTCTATATTAAATGTTGTTGTATACACTCTACTAATGTATTGAGAACTTTACTATGGTTACCCCCCCCCCCCCAATTGAACCCAGGACTCATATATATGGTAGGTAACTATAGTTACAGGTGGTTCACTAGTTGAAGCATTCAATGCTTATTTATGGTTCAACCTTAACTTCATTCCTGCTTACTTGTATATATATTAAAACTTAAGCCCAAATCTCTTTTTGTGAGGATATGAGCTAGACTGACTAAAATAAGTCAGTTTTACTTATAAAGTTCCTCAACCCTGGTTTCCAGACATCAGAAAACAACATTAACCATTCCAATACATTAGAAGAATGACAATTCCATCATCAGGATAAGAAGTCTTTGGAATAACAGGAGTTGAATATATACCATGTCGTTGCCGACTGCATGGTGTCCAACAGGTTGTGATACTGAATTACTATATGAATATATCCCACTCAATGTATGAGGACAACACAACAGGTTTATATTAATGCTAAAAATAGCAACCAAAATCAGCTCAGTATAGATGCCCTTGCTTTGGATGACTTCGGCACATAAAGTCACCATAATATTGAACAGTTTTGGAGTGATAATATTCCACTCTTCCTCATTTGGTCATTCCATGAGAATATCTTGGTCAATCAACCCTCATACATATATAAACTTAATCTTTCTTCTGCTTTACTTTTTTACTGAGAAACAAAACTAAACTTTCACTACACAGGAAGATACTACTCCCATCTTTGAAGGAGAGTAAATAAACTGTCTGGTCTAAAGACGAAAAAAATGTGAAATAAAAGAATTAAATAAACCAAACTTTTGCTTTTTCATTTCTTCTAAAGGACATGACAGCCTCCTAGTGCTGGTGGTCTACACAATAAAAACAACCACTGAATGCTGTAAAGTGGTGGGTGTTCGGAAGGACAAGCAATTGTAGAAAACTTGCCAAACAAGGGGTTAGGGAGATCTTTCAGTTTGTGTCAAAAGATATGACAACTTCTCTGCACTCAAAATGACCATATGTAAGCGAGATACAGAACCCTTGGCTTGTCTGGGAGGTCAGTAGCCCTTCTTCAGTATTGAGTTGGTGTATGTAGACCTCTGGAAGGTCAGTAGCCCTTCTTCAGTACAGAGTTGGTCTATGTAGAACCCTTGGCCTGTGTGGGAGGTCAGTACTGACTTGGTTTATGTAGATATGTCTAACCTTTACTAGCAGGTGTTAAATGATATATATAAAAGAGGTTTAAAGGATCCTTCAGTTGTGCCTCAGTACAGCAACCTCCCTAGTGTTGGTGATCTATACGATAAACGCACCCAGTACATGCTGTAAAATGGTCAGTGATAGGAGGGGCAACCAGCAGTAGAAAGCTTGCCAAAGAAAGGGCTGGGAGGACTCTTCAGTTGTGTCAAAGACATGACAAGCTCTCCTGTACACTCAGTAGAATGTGAAAGTGTACGTAAGTGAGATACAGATCAGTAGCCCCACTTTAGTACTGACTTGGTCTATGTATACCTGTCCAAAGCTTGCTATCACAAAACAATGATGATAAAGATATATATATACCGCCAGAGCTGTTTTACTCTATTTTACCTTTTCTAAGTCATTCTTCTTTGTCTGTAAGTTGGACTGCAGTCCATATTGTTCTCTTCTATTTCTCTCATTTCACTGTATTAGATTTTCTATAAAATGTATTTCTAACACCCGCAGCTAATTTTGAGACACAAAAATACATTTTTCTATATACAGGAATAAATCTACATACACACACAAAGCTAGATTTATATATATATATAAACCTTCTTTACTATATGCATTCTCCTAAGGATAAAAAAACCCTTCTAGACACACACTTATCTCTATATATACATATGTTTGAAGAGGTATGTAATGTTTTATTTGCCATGTCCTAAATTCATTGCCAAACACTGGCAGATATTGAGAAGGAAAAAAAAAACATTTTACTATATTCTATATACAAGAAGAATTTTGTAGACGTACATATATATAAAGCTACATTTATATATAGACATTCTTTATTGTATACACCTTTTATTGAAGAACGAAACCCCCTATATATACATACATCTTCTAAGAAACAAATCTTCTCTCTACATATACTAATATTTATATATACATGTTTATTTTCCTTCTTGTACTTTTTCATTCACTAGACATACTTTCTTTTGAGATAAATGAAAAAAGCAAACCTCTCTATACACACATAGAGCTACATTTTATTATCCTATCTATATCATCATTTTTAAGTCGGGTTGGTTTGTCATCTGTGAATCTCAGCAATTTGAGATCACCACTACCAGGTCTACCTGGCATTTCTTTACCAACTCAAGCCTAGTTATGTAACTGTGTGCTTAGAAGTTTAGCATTTCTTTCTCTAGACAGTATTGATGTTATGTTAGAGCTGTGTAATCTTGCATGTATTAATTTCAATTGTTTTTTTATATTGATTGATATCTACTTTGTTTCTTTCCAGAGGATGTTGAAGAAGTAAACCTGATTTGGTCATTCCGTCCATCTTTCATTTTATGTAACACTTTCTTTCTGTGGGGTGCCCCTTTCATTTTAGGTAGCACTTACTTTCTGTGGGGGTGCTTTTTTCTGGTTGCCTTCACTACAGTTTAACCCTTTAGCATTCTCACACCTCGTTCTGTTCAAACTGGCTGCTTATACCAGCATTAAGGTATTGTTCTCAAAATATATAATAACATCATCAAAATCTCGTAGATTCGATATTATGTGAGATAAAGCTTTTAGCACAAAAATACTGCAAAAAAAATAGTAAATATAGAGAAATGTAAATGATAAAGAGTTAAGGAGCCCACGTGTACCCCCTATATATATATATATATATATATATATATATATATATATACGTAAGGAGGTCAAAAGAAGATGACAAACAAACTCGACTTAAACATGATGATATAGATAGGATAATAAAATGTAGCTCTAAGCATGTGTATAGAAAGAAGGTTTGCTTCTTTTTTTTTTATCTCAAAAGAAATTATGTGTCTAATGATTGAAGAAGGAAAATAAAATGTTTTGGTATCTCCGCTTGTATATATAAATATTGGTATATGTAGAGTTTTGTTTCTTAGAAGATGTATACAGTAAAGAATGTCTATATATAAATATAGCTTTATATATATATATGTACGTCTACAAAATTCTTCTTGTGTATAGAATATAGTAAAATGTTGGTATTTTTTTTTCAATAATATCTGCCAGTGTTTGGCAATGAATTTAAGACACGACAAATAAAACATTACATACCTCTTCAAACATATGTATATATAGAGATAAGTGTGTGTCTAGAAGGAGTTTTTTTAATCATTAGGAGAATACATATAGTAAAGAAGGTTTATATATATATATATCTAGCTTTGTATGTGTATGTAAAGTTATTCCTCCGTATAGAAAAACGTATTTTTGTGTCTCAAAAGTATCGGGGGGGGGCTCTAGAAATAAATTTTATAGAAAGCCTAATATATGGCAAATAAAACATTATATACTTCTTTATGCGAACAGAATATCCATCACGATTTTGTCAAGGTACCGGTGTAAATCGAATGATGTCGCTAGTTCAGTTGAATAAAGTAGAATGACAACATAAAAAGAGAGACTTTTGAGGCTGTCCGGTTACAGTTGTTAGCTGCTGAGACACTGCATCCTTTAAAACCTCCATGGAACAAACTACCTGCATCAGTTGTTAGTTGCTGAGACACTGCATCCTTTAAAACCTCCATGGAACAAACTACCTGCATCAGTTGTTAGTTGCTGAGACACTGCATCCTTTAAAACCTCCATGGAACAAACTACCTGCATCAGTTGTTAGTTGCTGAGACACTGCATCCTTTAAAACTTCCATGGAACAAACTACCTGCATCAGTTGTTAGCTGCTGAGACACTGCATCCTTTAAAACTTCCATGGAACAAACTACCTGCATCAGTTGTTAGTTGCTGAGACACTGCATCCTTTAAAACCTCCATGGAACAAACTACCTGCATCAGTTGTTAGCTGTCGAGACACTGCATCCTTTAAAACCTCCATGGAACAAACTACCTGCATCAGTTGTTAGTTGCTGAGACACTGCTTCCTTTAAAACCTCCATGGAACAAACTACCTGCTGAGACACTGCATCCTTTAAAACTTCCATGCTTCCTGAGATTCGCCAACACTGCACCTAATATTCCCCCCTCCATACACATATATTTCATGACTCGTACACTGTTCATTTTCCTGACATTTGAACATTATTCTATGTACTATACATGCACCTTTGATGAGTTGTAGTGCACCTGAGCACTGTACACAATAATTTCATTATTATTATTATTATATATAGAAGTAATCAAGGAGATGAAGAATGGTAAAACCATCGGCAGAAATAGTAAGACGGGACTATGCAGTAAAACAGAAGACACTCCTTCACTATGTACAAAGTTAAACCTACAGTCAGTAGGTTAACCAAATATACACCCCAACCCACTATCCCTATTCCATCCTTCCACCCCTACCAACACCACCCTTTCTCTATAGAGTTGTGTTGGTACCACAGAACATCCAGTCCACACTGTAAAGTGGTCCTGTAGGTGTCACAACAAAAAGCACCCAGTCCACACTGTAAAGTGGTCATGTAGGTGTCACAACAAAAAGCACCCAGTCCACACTGTAAAGTGGTCATGTAGGTGTCACGACCAAAAGCACCCAGTCCACACTGTAAAGTGGTCAAGTAGGTGTCACGATAAAAAGCACCCAGTCCACACTGTAAAGTGGTCATGTAGGTGTCACAATAAAAAGCACCCAGTCCACACTGTAAATGTGGTCGTGTAGGAGACACGGTAAAAAGGCTCCCAGTCCACACTGTAAATGTGGTTGGTGTTAGGAAGGGCATCCAGTTATAGAAAACCTGCCAGATACAGTCCTAAACGATCGAGACACAGTCACCTGATCAATTTTGCCTAACCCATGCTAGTGTGAAAGATAGACATTAAATGATGATGATGTGAGAGAGCAGACCCAATGACTGGCATAGCAGTACAAGGGTAAAGATGATGCTCTAGAATGGCTTAGGCCACAGCAGAGGAGTTGAATACTGGCTGTCCACTGAAACATCTCTTTCGATTATGGATTCAAAACGAAAGTGCTCAATTTAACCATAATAAACAAATATTTCAACTCTACTTCTGTATTGAGTACTTTTTTCTCTCGTCCATCAACTACATACGGATATATATATATATATAAATGTATATATATAAATGGAAAAAATGAAACGAAATTTCATTTCTCACTCTTAGTACGGCTGTTACTTATATTTATATATATGGCCGAAACAAATGAGAGGCCGAAACAAATGAGATCGTGTAGGTGTCACGACAAAAAAACACACAGTCCACGCTGTAATGTGGCCGTGTAGGCAACACGGTAAAAACCTCCCAGACCCACACTGTAAATGTGGTTGGTGTTAGGAAGGGCATCCAACTGTAGAAAACCAGCCAGACAGTCCTATGCGAGCAAGACAATCACTCTTGCCTCAAGTGGGACTACCCCCGTCCAAACCCATGCAAGCGTGGAACACGGACGTTAAACGTTGATGATGATGATGATGATGATATATATTTATATGATAATTGTTTCTACTTTAGGCACAAGGCCAGCAATTACCCAGTTCATTACTGGTACTTTATTTTATCGACCCCGTAAGGATGAAAGGCGCTGCAAATGGGTTACATATGAAAAAGTTTGTCCTCATCAGTGGCCTTCCAACCGTCGTAGGCATTTCGTCGCATTAAAGGCCATATACCTCAGGTTGGTGCGAGCAACGGCTAAAAAAAGTCGTTGGGACACGTAAATAAAGGGGACGCTAGGGTAAACAAACAAAATGGTTTAAGCAGCAGAAAGTGATGAAGAAGAAAGAAACAAGTCCCAGATATATATATATATATATATATATATATATATATATATATATATATATATGTATATACATGTACATATATATATATATACAGATTTATATGTATATACATGTACATATAGATATAGAAACAGATTTATATATATACACATAAACATACATATATATATATATTTATATATAGTTATAACAAATACAAGCTAGTCACAATTTTAGCCCAGTTTTGATTGAAAACACTTTGAAAATAACAAGAAGAGAAGACTGTATATGCACAGGTGTAGTAGAAGAGGTTGATAGTTTCTGCTACCTAGGTAGCAGCAGAAGAAAGGGCTCCGTGAGATGGAAGAAGTTTAGAGACCTACATTCTATAGTTTTATATATATATATATATATATATATATATATATCATCATCATCATCGTTTAACGTCCATCTTCCACGCTAGCATGGGTTTAGAAGGGAGTTGTCCCACTTGAGGCCAGATTAGTTGGGTGACCGTGTCTCGCTAGTGTAGGACTGACTGGCAGGTTTTCTACGGCTGGATGCCCTTCGTAACACCAACCACATTTACAGAGTGGACTGGGAGCCTTGTTACCGTGTTACCTACACGCCCACATAACAGCGTGGACTGTGTATTTTGTTGTTGTGACACCTACACGACCTCATTTATGGATGTTGTGGTACCAACATAACTTTACAGAAGAAGGGTGGTGTTGGTGGGGGTGGGGGTAGTGGGATGGGGTATATATTTGGTTAAGAGGTGCCTACTGACTGTAGGCTTCGCTTTGTACATATATATATATACATATATACATCTACAGGTATATACCTTAGTTATATATAGTCAAAAGTAAAACAGAGGAGACTGAGGTTAGCTGGACATGCTCACCGATATTCAGAGTTGACACTGCACTCATTGCTCCTGTGGGAGCCCCTGCATGGACACACTATAAGAGGGCGACTGAGGTTGACATATGTTGATAGCCTAAGGACAGACACCGGTCTCTTGGAGACGCAGGACATGACAGGATGATGAGGGACAGAGACTGCTGGAGAGAACTCATCCAAGGATCTCAGAAATTTTACCCGCCCTAGATATAT
This sequence comes from Eledone cirrhosa, assembly GCA_964016885.1. Taxonomy (NCBI): domain Eukaryota; kingdom Metazoa; phylum Mollusca; class Cephalopoda; order Octopoda; family Eledonidae; genus Eledone; species Eledone cirrhosa. The sequence continues at coordinate 13,498,636 of OZ024761.1, read as the reverse complement.
ATATATATAGTCCTATGTACCTTGGAGTATATCATCATCATCATCATCATCACCGCTTTATGTCCATTTTTCCACACTAGCATGAGTTGGACGGCTTGTCCTGTTGTGGGCAATGCCAGGTCAAGTGACCTTGTCTTGATCATATGGGAACTGATTCTGGCTTGATTTCTACAGCTGGATGCTCTTCCTAACACCAACCTCATTTACAGTGAGTGCTGGGTCCTTTTTTGCCGTGGCGCTTACACATCGAATTTACAGTCTGGGCTGGGTGCTTTTTTTGCCGTGGCACCTCCACGACCACTTTGCAGTGGAATGATAGGGACTGAGTAAACTGGAGCAATGTGAAATAAAGTGTCTTGCTCAAGGAAACAACACATCACCCGGTCTGAGAATTGAACTCACAACCTTTCGATTGCAAGGCCAATGCTCTAACCACTAAGTCATATATATATATATTACTCCCTTATATATATATACATACATATATATATATATATATATCTGTATAGGTATGTATATATTACTCCCTTATATATATATATATATATATATATATATATATATATATATATATATATATATATATATATATATCTGTATATGTATGTATATATTACTCCCTTATATATATATATATATATATACGTTATTCCGGGTTGAGTCGGAGGTAACCGCAGTAATTAAGGTACTCAATACATTGCAGAGTATAAAAGTTTTAATATAGATGAGATTCTACAGGACTAGAACTGTTTCATTCTTTAGAAATCATCAGGAATCTGGGTATCAAAAAATAAATATGGTATTTATAGGTCTCTTCAGGTGGTAGGAGAGGGTGGGGAGTGGGATGGGTGGAGGTCATTGGTTGATAGAAAAGGGAATTCATTAAAAGCTAATTCTTCAAAGCTATAGTTTATATTTAGAGTAACAAAGGCAGAAAGAATTCTATAAACAAGTTCAGGATGGGGTGCCACTCCTTATATATATATATATATATATATATGTATATATATATTACTCCCTTATATTATATATATATATATATATATATATATTAATTCAAAATATTAACAAAATAGATATTCTTGTGATCAATTATACTTTATTATACATATTTCAGAGGTACTGAGTTAAGTTTAACAGTACGTCCTCATCAGATAAAATAGGATGATGCATGACATACCCTGACATAGTAGATGGTTAAGATTCAGTCGAAGCTAGGCGACATGTGTACTTTGCAAGAAGGTAAACAGAAGATAAATGGATATTGGATGGTATGATATGGCATGTTGGATGGTATGATATGGTATATTGGATGGTATCATATGGTATGTTGGATGGTATGATATGCCATGTTGGATGGTATGATATGGTATGTTGGATGGTATGATATGCCATGTTGGATGGTATGATATGGCATGTTGGATGGTATGATATGCCATGTTGGATGGTATGATATGCCATGTTGGTTGGTATGATATGCCATGTTGGATGGTATGATATGGTATGTTGGATGGTATGATATGGCATGTTGGATGGTATGATATGCCATGTTGGATGGTATGATATGCCATGTTGGATAGTATGATATGCCATGCTGGATGGTATGATATGCCATGCTGGATGGTATGATATGCCATGTTGGATAGTATGATATGCCATGTTGGTTGGTATGATATGCCATGCTGGATGGTATGATATGCCATGCTGGATGGTATGATATGCCATGCTGGATGGTATGATATGCCATGTTGGATAGTATGATATGCCATGTTGGTTGGTATGATATGCCATGCTGGATGGTATGATATGCCATGCTGGATGGTATGATATGCCATGCTGGATGGTATGATATGCCATGCTGGATGGTATGATATGCCATGTTGGATGGTATGATATGCCATGCTGGATGGTATGATATGCCATGTTGGATAGTATGATATGCCATGTTGGTTGGTATGATATGCCATGTTGGATGGTATGATATGCCATGTTGGATGGTATGATATGCCATGTTGGATAGTATGATATGCCATGTTGGTTGGTATGATATGCCATGCTGGATGGTATGATATGCCATGCTGGATGGTATGATATGCCATGCTGGATGGTATGATATGCCATGTTGGATGGTATGATATGCCATGTTGGATGGCATGATATGCCATGTTGGATGGTATGATATGCCATGTTGGATGGTATGATATGCCATGCTGGATGGTATGATATGCCATGTTGGATAGTATGATATGCCATGTTGGTTGGTATGATATGGTATGTTGGTTGGTATGATATGCCATGCTGGATGGTATGATATGCCATGCTGGATGGTATGATATGCCATGTTGGATGGTATGATATGCCATGTTGGATAGTATGATATGCCATGCTGGATGGTATGATATGCCATGTTGGTTGGTATGATATGCCATGTTGGTTGGTATGATATGCCATGTTGGATGGTATGATATGCCATGTTGGATGGTATGATATGCCATGTTGGATAGTATGATATGCCATGCTGGATGGTATGATATGCCATGCTGGATGGTATGGCATGACATCTTCAATGGTAAAGCCAGTATCTAGGACTACATATATATACATATAAATAGGTATATTAAGATAGTGTTTGACAGAAAACAAGATGGTTCTTACATAAAATAATGTTTTCTTATATAGGCACAAGGCCAGCAATATAGGAGGAGGGGAAAGTCGATTAAATCGACCCCAGTGCGTGACTGGTACTTTATTTTATCGACCACTTCAGGATGAAAGGCCAAGTTAACCTCAGTGGGATTTGAACTCACATCCTGAAGGGCTGTAACTCTATGTTGCAAAGCATGGTGTCTGACCCTCTACCAATACTGCCAATCCACCACCCTCTAGAGTTTCTTTCTACTTTTGGCACAAGGCCAGCGATTACCCCAGTGCATCACTGGTACTTTATTTTATTGACCCCGTAAGGATGAAAGGCAAAGTTAACCTTGGCAGATTTGAACTCAGAACACAAAGGACTGTAACTCAATGCTACAAAGCATGGCGTCCGACCCTCTACCGATACTGCCAATCCACCGCCCTTACATAAAATAATGATGAAAGGTTTTTAATTTCAATGTAAAGACAGACCTTGATATGTGAGATGTTATCTAATATATAAACTGAGGTTAACTCAGTTGAGTTGAAATGGAAAGAATTATTGCTACTTACTTGTGAGATATTGCAATATTGTGGTTAGTTTCATTATTGTAGGACTTGGTGGAGTAACCAAAATGCTCTGTCAACTCATGTACAACCTTACGGTGTTCTCGATTCATCAGTGAAAAGGAATGACTCCGATAGTTCTAATTCATATGAAGAAGGAAACCTTCAGAAGGTGCATTGAACAAAATGGGATATTTCTACAATGTAACTAGTGCCAAGTTGAACCAGCCTTTGCCTTTCCCTTGGACAACATCATATATAGCATAATTATAGTGTGTTTAGTACAGGGTAGTTGTGGATTCCTAGGTATTTGGTTTGAGGAAATGAAAGGGACAAAAAAAAAAAAAAACATTATATATATAACATGAATGGAGCTGTTATTTTTATCTAAAGACATTTTTTCCAATTCCATCTCGCGCGTCCATCAATCTATCTTATTTCTCATTCTTTCTTCTGATGAAGGACTAGCGTCTGAAATGTTAAGACCCTCTTCCTGCTATATCAAGCATTAACCTAATATATACCTTCCATATACTGTACCGATTCTGTTGTTATTTCTGTTTACCTTTTACATATATACATACACATATATATATATATATATATATATATATATGTAAACAGAAATAACAACACAATCAGTACAGTATATGGAACGTATATATTAGGTTAACGCTTGATATAGCAGGAAGAGGGTCTTAACGTTTCGGACGCTAGTCCTTCATCAGAAGAAAGAACTTCATTATGTTATAAGAAATCCCATTAATCCTGCTTACACCATAATTTATGGATTAAGATGGTGGAAACACAACACTCACAAATATACACTGAAACAAAGAAAACAACCGACCAATCTTGCCTCAAGTGGGACAATTCCTGTCTAAACCCATGCTAGCGTGGAAGACAGACATTAAACGATAATGATGATGATGATGATGATGATGGCCATAGTGCAGAAAATTCTTATATATATAAATATATTCACCACACACAAACATATATATATATATATACCACACACAAACATATATATATATATATATATATATATATATATATATATATAGGACAGTTCGGATCTAGCTGTCGAAACGGCTGGAACTCAGCTGTCGGGATCCTGACTCTTTTCCTATTACCCACTCTACTACCCTAAGTATTGAGGACTCTGGTGCATTATGGTCTTACCACATCCTCTTTGTTACATATATATATATGGAGGCACATGGCTTAGTGGTTAGAGCATTGACCTTGCAACCGAAAGATTGTGATGTTCAATTCTCAGACCGGGTGATGTGTTGTTTCCTTGAGCAAGACACTTTATTTCACATTGCTCCAGTTTACTCAGCTGTAGAAATGAGATGATACGACTGGGGTCCCTATCATTCCACTGTAAAGTGGTTGTGGAGGTGCCACGGCAAAAAAACACCCAGCACTCACTGTAAATGAGGTTGGTGTTAGGAAGGGCATCCAGCTGTAGAAATCAAGCCAGAATCAGTCCCCGTCCCACCCTTGCAGGCAGGGAAAAGTGGACGTAATGATGATGATGATGATGATATATATATATATATATATATTAGGTATAGGATTATCCTGGATGCAGTAATGGTTAATTACTACACTGGATAGAGTTGACGTACGGTGAGGGGTTACTCAACAAGTTATGGAAGAATAGTTGAAGAAACTCAGTTCCTGATCCTTCTGTATTCCGGAGTGTAGATAAAGAATGAATAACAACAGGTAGACATCATAAAAAGGTAATTTATTCTGTGTGCTTACAAACGTTTCCACGGTGGTTATACAGCCTAGTTATGCTATGTGTAAATTTATAACTATTTGCAAAACTCAATTATCAAATGCTGTGACCACTGTATCCTCAGAGGAGAATGGTTAAAATGTAAAATGTAAATACCCTTAAGGGAGTAGAAAAGGAAGAGAGATATGCAAGGGTTGGAGAAATGGGAGAGAGTGGTTTGTACAAAACAAAATATTTTAATAACAGATGAGCATAATGTAGTATCGGCCTCCCAACCACTAAATGGGAGACGGGTATTATACAACCCACTTGTACTGTTATCCTAACCTATCCATGGTATACCTGCTACCCACAATAAAAACTGTAACTGCCACCTACCTGAAAGATGTCCATTGAAGAATAAATGCCTAAAGTCCAACATTGTTTATCAATGCACTGTTGAATCGAACGACCAGAAATGGTATTACATCGGGTCTACCACTACCTCCTGTAAATCTCACTGGTATTGTCATCGATTCTCAATTAAACATCCTAATCACCGTTTTGTGACCACGCTCGCCAACAAGACTTGGCAACTCCGTGAACACAACCAACAGTTCACCTTGAAATGGGATATACTTTCCAGCGCTAGTGCATATCGGAGTGGATTGAAGTACTGCAGGTTAGCTAACCTTGAACTCTTTTACATCTTAAAATTCAAAAATAAATTACTAAATGACAGAATCGAATGATCATTATACTGCAACCACAAACTGAAGGCTAAATTCTCTCACTATAAAATAACTTAACATTCGAACCTGTAATTATAACATTGCTTTCTCGCTAACTACTTTATCTCAATAACAACTTCTTAACTATATACCCCACACTACAAGACAATGCCCTGCTTATCACTATAAATGGATACTTAAATGCAATTTGTAGCCTACAACTATGAACTCAATGTACACCCATCCCATAGCTTTCGTCTGTCCCCTCTCTATCTCTCGCCCTCGGTCCACTTCCCTCCCTCTTCACATCTATGAACCTGCCCTCTGTGGCAATAAATAATTCCAACCTTAACTATCAACGCATCGCTTAAGGTTGTCGCTTTAAGAGTAACCAGTATAATGAAACCCCTACCACAACATTTTGATTAAGATATCTGTATTCTACAAACCACTCTCTCCCATTTCTCCAACTCCTGCATATCTCTCTCTCTCCCCCCTTATTTCTCTCTTCCTTTTCTACTCTATCTTCCCCAATAACTTCCCTTAAGGGTATTTACATTTTACATTTTAACCATTCTGCTCTGAGGATACAGTGGTCACAGCATTTGATAATTGAGATTTGCAAATAGTTATAAATTTGCACATAGCATAACTAGGCTGTATAACCACCGTGGAAACGTTTGTAAGCACAGAATAAATTACCTTTTTATGATGTCTACCTGTTATTATTCATTCTTTATATATATATATATATACCACACACGCACATATATATGTATATGTATATACATTGACCTCAAGGAGGTTTAGACCAGTTCTTTTATGATAAAGCCTTTTATGGAATTGCAAACAAGGAGACCCCTATGGCCGTGGGTTCATTGGAAGGGGGGGGGGGGCAGAAGGCAACACATAAGGTAATCGTCATGTGAAGGAGGAAAAGTGGTAGTGCGATGGGCTCCAAGGACACTGGTAAGGGTAACTTGAACAGGGTAGAAAGGTAGCCATGGTGAGTGAAAAGCGTAACCATTGTTTTGTCTACAGAGACGGAGGAACTAAGATACGGTGGGTTTGAAGAAAACAAAGTTGGATGTCGTCAATGTAATGACTATATAGCTCGGGGGTGAATAAATTAGCAAAGCTTTCAACATAGCTGACGAGTGAGTCAGGAGTGTTTCAGTGGAGATCACCAGGCTCTCAAGAGCGGGCACTAGTAGGAGAGATTGAATAGGTAGAGTGGGAACAGTATATTTATCGCTGGGGAGTGCCAGTGATGAACAGAGACCATTGTAGTAGAGGTAGAATATGCAGAATCCAGACGGGGGGCTGGCGTCCTAAACAAGCCCCAACAACGATAAATAATTAAATGAAAAAGATTCTAAAAAGAATATACTTCTTACTAGATATTCACACAAAAGTGACATTAGAATTATTGCTCAACCTGCTAAAAATAGCAGCCAAATATTTATCGCTTACCACGTTTTAAAACAATGGACACATCCGAAGATGTAGTTTTAGATAGACATACATACACATGTTGGTCAACGATAGAATCTCACTGATTCTATATACATATGTCAGGCCTCAGAGGACCTATACAAGCCAAGGGAAATATTCTTTTGTCGAGACAGTATTGTTTTCAAAGTAACGGTGTATAACTTAATTATGTCTCCCGTGTAATAATTTTGTATTATCAATATCTATCAAGATATAAATATATTTAGGTTTGTTGGTTCACCACTGGATAGAACTGGTCATTCCGTATGGTCACCCTCGATGTAATATTATGGAGAGCACTCGACGTAATGCAACTCACCCGTCTTCGTTTGTGTTGTTGGTGGTGCGAGTACGGAGTTAATTAATATAAAATAACAAGAGGCTGGACTGGTGTAATTCCTTAAAAGGTTTATTATACTATTATACTAAACCTTTTAAGGAATTATACCAGTCCAGCCTCCTGTTATTTTATATATATATATATATTATAATAAAATAACAGGAGGCTGGACTCGTGTAAATCCTTGAAAGGTTTAGTATACTATGATCATTTCAATGACCGGGTTCCATATGAATCCGGTGATATCATCAGGTATTCGAAATATAATAAATGAATGTAACAGATAAAATCGATGGGGCTGAAAATCATAGACCCGAGGACGACCGACCATCTAGCATCTTCCACTTTAGCCGGTCGCCCTCAAGAATATATATATATATATATATATATATATATATATATATATATATATATATATATATATATATATATGTGTGTGTGTGAAAACTCATCGATAGATCAGCCGTTAAAACAGCTAAATGCTGTCAAAGACAGCGATAGGCAAAAATGCCTGAGAGGACAGAGACCAGCGGTCAGTGGTCAACAGAGAGAAAATCCACAAGGTGGGTGACAGGTAGAGATTGAAGGAGGAGGAGGACCAGAAGTGTGTTGACACGTAGACGTAACTGGAAGAAGGAAATAAAGAAAGGCGATGTACAAATTCACACACACATCTGTGAGTGTATGAATATATATAATTGCTGTTGTTTATTTTTATTCACAGGTCAGAGCTGGGCGACCAAGACATATATTTATATATTTACATATACTAAGACCCAGACATAATCAAAAGTGAAGACATTGTTAATCTCTTCCTACGCAGTTAAAATATAAAAGGTTGTATTTACATGTGTCACAGCTAATTCGACTGCGTAATTCTTATGAAAATTGGCTGCTGTTTCTAGCAAGTGGGGCGAATACGTAGAGACATGTTGCTGTTGTTTACTTTATTCACAGGTCAGAATCTAACGAACAAGACAAGATGACCAAAAACTACATCGTTGAATGCACCTTTCATTGTTTTAAAAGGGGATATAGAAGACAGAACACGTGTGGGTAAGAGACTGGAGAATGTCTGTGAGTGGCTTTAAATTAATTAGCCACGGTTCTATGAAATAAAAAAGCGAAATCACTTTGAAAAATAGCGGTGCCATAATAATAATTATGAAACCGGTGTAACGTTTACATATTACCCTTTGTTTACATTAAACTCCTCCGGTCCTACGATAATTTGATGTTCAGATTATAGGGAGTATGGAATGGAATTAATTGTTTTCTTTATTTACTTATATTAAACAGCAAACACGTTGCCGAGGAATAAATTAAAAAACTTGCCTTCCTTAAAAAAAAAAGTTCAACCTTAACCTCTCCCATGATGCAACAGTACAGGTAAATAAGTTGACGATTTAGCGACATCAGTTCCTTCAATTTTTCCAAGAGGAAATCTCAAGAACGACAACTCCGTCTTTACTTAATCGCAAAAATGGGTGCAAATTTGTTTTCGAAAGTTTCTCCGTCACAGCACTCGCTATGGATTAAACAGACAATATTAAAAGTATTTTGCGTGGGTTTTAAAGGGTGAACATTTCATAACAAATGCAGGGTACATTTGAAAACACGAGTAGTAATAATTATTATTGAAAATACATTGCATAACATACGTACGACTTCGTATGAATACGTGTGTGTATATGTATGTATATACATGAACACGTACATGTGTATCTCTATCTCTGTATGCATGTGTGCGTGTGCATATATATATATATATACGCACAAGCATATGTATATATGCCTATATGTAAACACATTCACACATACATACTTGCACGTATATAGCTGCCACGAACACGTATATGTGTATATATATATCTCTGTATGTATGTATGTATATATATACGCACAAGCATAGGTATATATGCATATATGCATATATGTATACACATATACGTGTACGTATATAGCTTCCATTTCTAGCATTTTATACAGCAGAAGAGGCTGAGGGTGAGTTGGTTGCTATTTCTAGCATTTTACAAGATAAATAGGTCGTGTGGTTTAAATGTTTTCGCTGTTATTTTTAGTATAAGGTAGCCATTTTGTTTGGGTGGAACGTTCAATATGATAGCCATTTTGTTTGGGCGGCTGGAGCAGCGTTCAGCATGGTTTCGGCTGTCATGTTGAACGGTTTATCTACTGGCTATCACATTGAACAGTAGTACTGGCTGGGTAGTTGAACGTTCGACATGGCAGCCATTTTGTTTGGTCAGCTGGTGGAACGTTCAAGATGGTAGTAGTATCGGCTGTCATGTTGAACGGTTTATCTACTGGCTATCACGTTGAACAGTAGTACAGGCTGGGCAGTCGAACGTTCCGTCAACTGGTCGGGTGGAGGGCTTAATGGCGGGCTGGTTGGTTTCTTAGCATCAAGGGGCAGTAACTGTGTCGAGACTAATATTTACAGTTCTTTCCCTTTGATCACAAATATTTATACAATTAGCCCCCCCCCCCTGCGGATATCTTATTTGTTAATAACTTCTTTAATAATGCATCTTTTTTAATGAAATTTTGTAGGGATACGTATTAAGTTGTGTAGATTACGATTATTAATGAAGTATATATTTAAGGAGCATTTTAATAAGAGGTGTATATGTTTACATTTAGATTTGGCTGCGATTTCTAGCATTTCCTAATATATTAAATATATGGTTGTGTGTAAATTTCGTTACTATTTCTAGTCACTAGGATACGTTATTTAACTGGTTTTCTAGCATTTTACAAGACGTCGGACGTGTGATCTGACAGGGATTTGGCTACTGTTTCTTGCATCTTCTCGAATACCACGTTGTGTAATTTGAGGAATATTTTAGCTGCTATTTCTAGCAGTTTCTGCGGTAGTGAAATGTGTAAATCAAGGTCGCTCCAGCTGTTATTTACGGCAGAACGGTTTGTTTTACTGGAGATTTTATTATTTTATGTGTGTATACGTTACCATGTATATGTGATTAAATAAGTGTATGTGTATGTTGCTATGTGTATATATGTGTGTGTGTGAGACAGGGAGAGAGAGAGAGAGTGAGTAAATGTTATACATATATATAGAGAGAGGGGGGGGGGAATCACCGACGTTTACGCCGATAGAAGCTTATAAAAAATTACACGTAGTAAAACTTCTTATTAGCTTACATGGGTTTATAAAGAACATGTTAAGACGAATATAGATTTAAAAAAATAGCAATTGTAAGGACTTTATGTGATTTATTTATAATATTTTAATAATTCTTAATTGTCGTCTGCCGCCAATAAAATTGTCAACAACGTTCAAGCGAGGGAGGAGTGGTGAGAGGTAGTCATAACAAGTGTGGTAGCAGAGCTGTGTTGTTTACAAAGGAGACACGATATGCAACAAATTTTATTTACTAAAATTAGTTACAAATTTAAATCTTACGAATATTTAAAACTCTAATTATTTCTTAATTTTTAGAATGCTTAGAATCTTTGGAAATTAATGTCTAAAGTTCCCAAACTATTTGTAGATTCGCAGCAAACCAACATTTAGTTATCGGAGAATTCAGAAACCCGCCGTGTGTCTCTCTCTCTATATATATATATACACATATATATATGTGTATGTATATACACAAAGGAATTAATTGCTACCTCCTTAATTAATTGCTACCTCATCTGGTGTACCTCAGGGATCTGTTCTTGGCCCCCTTTTGTTTGTGGCATATATTAATGACATAGATGCCAACTTAAGGAATGCCACAGTACTAAAGTACGCAGACGACATCAAGCTGTACCTTGAGATAAAAAGGACAGATCCTGAACACTATAGATCTTGCTTGCAGTCTGACCTGGACACAATGCAACAGTGGATCTCAGACTGGCAACTCAAGCTAGCTGTGGACAAGTGCACCACCATGCATTTTGGGAGTAAAAACCCAGCGTCCACATACTCCCTCCACAGCACTAATATCAAGAAGTCTTCCTGTGAACGTGACCTGGGCATTACGGTCAGCAGCGATTTGCGTTGGACGAGGCACGTCTCTAAAATTGTCAAGAGGGCCGAGGGTGTCTTAGCATCACTCAGCAAGACCTTTGTCAGCCGCTCTCCAGATATCTATTTAAGGCTGTATACAGCTATGGTGCGACCACACTTAGAATTTGCATCACCAGTCTGGAACCCCTATCTTGCTCAGGACATTGACCGCCTGGAAACTGTTCAGAGACGTGCAACCAAGCGAATACCCTCCATCAGGCATCTACCATACTCTGAGCGCCTTGCTTCCCTGGGCATGGATTCATTGAAGCTCCGACGCCTGGCAACTGACTTGGTAAACACCCACAAAATTGTTAACCATCTTGCCAACAACAACCCTGAGTGCCTTTTCGATTTCCATGTGTCTAACACACGTGGACATGCCCACAAAGTAAGAAAACAGCACAGTTCCCATGACTTTCGTAAACATTTTTTCACGCTCAGAGTTGCTGAAGCATGGAACAAACTACCTGCATCAGTTGTTAGCTGTCGAGACACTGCATCCTTTAAGGCCTCCATGCTTCCCGAGATCCGCCAACACTACAGCTAACACATACACACATGTACTTCCCTGACATTTGTGTATTATTCTATGTACTATATTGACGAGTTGTAGTGCACCTGACCACTTTACACAATAATTTCATTATTATTATTATTATATATATATATTAAGTCTAACGAGCCAGACATATAGAATTAGTCCAACAGCCATATATTACTCCTCCGAAGTGTTATCCTAATAAGCATCCCTGTGTTTCTGTTACTTCTTTACCTGTGTGTATATATATATATATATATATACATTAAATTAAAAGTCGAATGTCATATATATATAAAATAAACACATCAAACAATTACAGGAGATAATTTGTAAAGAGTGTAAACAGCGTTATGGAGGTAACATATTAAAAATTAACAAGGACCTTATATATATATGTAATGTATATATAGTAATAATCTGATATATAATTATATATATCTCTATTTTACCTGTTCCAGACATCAGGCTGAGGCCATGCTGGGACACCGCATGTATTAATTAATTAGTGTATGTGTTAGTTAATCTGATATATAATTATATATATCTCTATTTTACCTGTTCCAGACATCAGGCTGAGGCCATGCTGGGGCACCGCATGTATTAATTAATTAGTGTATGTGTTAGTTAATCTGATATATAATTATATATATCTCTATTTTACCTGTTCCAGACATCAGGCTGAGGCCATGCTGGGACACCGCATGTATTAATTAATTAGTGTATGTGTTAGTTAATCTGATATATAATTATATATATCTCTATTTTACCTGTTCCAGACATCAGGCTGAGGCCATGCTGGGACACCGCATGTATTAATTAATTAGTGTATGTGTTAGTTAATCACTGACACTTCAGTATGTAGGGTAGAGCACTCGACGACATACACAATTGGGTCTGTTTACTCCAGAGTATATATATAAACATCAAAACAGGTTAAAATAAACTCTGTTTATTCATAATCACTGTTGATTACACATATATATATATTATTTAGGTTTGTTGGTTCACCAGTGGATAGAACTGGTCATTCCGTATGGTAAACCTGGATGTAATATTATGGAGAGCACCCAATGTAATGCAACTCACCCGTCTTCGTTTGTGTAGTTGGTGGTGCGAGTACGGAGTTAATTATTATAAAATAACAGGAGGATGGACTGGTGTAATTCCTTGTAAAACCTTTTAAGGAATTACACCAGTCCAGCCTCCTCTTATTTTATAATATAAATATATAATAGTTATACTTATATATAGAATTATAAATAAGATAAAGGTAATATTGTATATTACCTGATATATAATACCGATATCCTGCTGACTGTTCTAATGATTAGGAATTTATTTGTTTTAACATTTTATATGCTCCGATGATTCCAGACCAATATCTGGAAGAAACGATCATTAGCAATTAAATGCCTACACAAAATTTGATTGTTATCTATATTGTATATACATACATATATATGGGGGAGTTAAGAATAGTGATGTGATTGCAGACCCTCTCCTGCCCAGTGGAACTTAGTACTGATGTGTCTACATGCATGTGGCCTCTTGTTCTCAACTGTGTCTCGAGTAGCATCTTACCATGGTACCTCCTGTTTCTACAGAGCTTGCTGCAGGCGCGACTGGGTACTCAGCAGTATAACTGAGCGATGGACAGGCTGGGCTCATATCAGCCTTGGTTGGCAACCAGCCTAGGAGAAGGAACACTGTGACTCCAAACCCCCAGTGCCTCCAGGATAGGCTTTTGAGCCAGAGGCTAAGAGGCCACTGATGTAAAACCTACTGACTGGCAGTCATGCCAGCACTTAAAAACCACTGAGTGCAGGCATTCTTCCCTTGATATATTATATGGAAGCAATTCATAAACATTTCTAGCATGCTAAAGATTAAGAAACAAAAGGAAAGTCAACTCCATCTTGTTTATAAAGAAAATTTATTTAATTTTAACC
>OZ024761.1:13444606-13479606 GCA_964016885.1 Eledone cirrhosa | reverse complement strand
TGCATGTGTGTGTGTGTGCACATGAGTGTGTGAGCACATGTGTGTACCAACTGATCAAATGGCAGAACCTCCACGATCTGATTAGATTTTGATAATTAGAATAAATTAGAATAAATTAACATAATGTATCAGTAAAAGCACCAATCTATTTATAAATTTGAGTGACTTCCGTCAGTCCATCACACAATCTGTGTGTGTTTGTGTGTGTAAAAGGAAGGGGATGGTGAAAAAGTATGGCAAAACATTGGCTGGTGTTCCATTTGCTAAGCTGTGTGTGAGTGTACGTGTTTGTGTAAATGTATGAGTGTGTGTATGTGTTTGTGTAAATGTTTGTGCGTGTACGTGTTGTCCACCAGTTCTGCTGCAGGATAAGCACTAAGACTCACCTCCGGTCCCGGGTCGGCAAACCTGCCTAAATAGACCAACTCGATGTTGGCAATAGGGACAGGGAACACCCGCTGCTTTTCCTCCCCTAAAATTACTACAAGGAGCTTCTCCTGTCTCGGTCGAATAAATTCTGGTAGCGAGCATAAAGCACTCTCCTTTTACTGTTCACACCTTTTCACAGGTTTAACACATCTCCTGTGCAAGCGCATGTCCTCCAACCATGCATCTACACACTCTCACTGTGAGGGGAACTGCTTGCCTTTCAACACGAAGACATGCACCAAGACGTATACCAGAATAAACTTATCTGGGACATGACCCAACTTGATGTCAGCCCTCGGAGATGATTGCCATTTTCCACAGCGAGCCGCTACAGCAGGTTAGGAGAACTCCCCTCAACTCTCCCAGTCAAAGGTTTAATGGCCCCCAGCTGCCGTATGGATTCGTTATTCGGGGGGAAAAAAAAAACGATGTTGCCTCTCTCGTACAACTCGTAGAATGGACTTAAGCTCTCCCTCATGTCAAGGAGGCATATTAAGAGACGATAATTGTTGAGGGAAGACGGAATCTGTCTAAAAGGAAGACTAAGGAAGAACACATGAGCAGAAGTGGTGAAAGCTGATCTCAGCACGCAGAACCTCATAGAAATGATGACAAAGGAAGAGAAAAAATGGAAGACCAAAATAGATGACAAAATGTGGCAAGATGCTGTACGAGAGAAGGCTCATCTAAGCCATGGAAGAATGGAAAAATAAACAAAATGATGCCAATGCCAATATATATATATATATCGCTCTCTCTCTGATCAATCGACAAGATCCCAGAGCTCCTTTACTTGCTGAGTGGGGTGGACCTCAGAAAATCAGACCAAGGAAACAATGTTTCCATTGGTCTTGCCATTGCTGATACTATCTACCAGTCGCAACGTGAAATAAAGTGTCTTGCTCAAGGACATAACGCATCGCCTAGTTCGAGAATTGAACTCACAACCTCACAATTGCGAATCCGACTCTCTAACCACTAAGCTACGCGCCTTCACTATTTATACATATACTATAAAAGCACCCGGCCCATCCTGTGACACGAAAAAAAGCACCCAGTTCACCCTATAAAGAGGTTGTGTTGGTGACACGACAAAAAACACCCAGTCCACTCTGTAAAGAGGTCAAATTGGTGACACAACAAAAAGCACCCGGTCCACCCTGTAAAGAGGTTGTGTTGGTGACATGACAAAAAGCTCTCAGTCCACCCTGTAAAGAGGTCATGTAAGTGTCACGACAAAAAGCACCCAGTCCACACTGTAAAGTGGTCATGTAAGTGTCATGACAAAAAGCACCTAGTCCACCCTGTAAAGAGGTCATGTTGGTGACATGACAAAAAGCACCCAGTCCACCCTGTAAAGAGACGTGTTGGTGACATGACAAAAAGCACCTATCCACCCTGTAAAGAGGTTGTGTTTGTGACACAAGGAAAAGCTCCCAGTCCAACAAGTCAGTCGGTTGTTTTGGTGACACGATGAATAACACTCAGTCCACACAGTAAATATGGTTGGTGTTAGGAAGGGCATCTAGTCATAAAAACCAAGCCAGAAACAGTTCTGTATGAGTACGAAATGATCATCTGATCAAACTTGTTTCAAATGGGACAGCTCATCTAACCCATGCTAGCTTGGAAAAAATGGACATTAACCCTTTAGCATTTAAACTGGCCATATCCAGCCAGAATTCTCTCACCTCTTTCTGTTCAAACTGGCTGTAACTGGCCATTCATACTGATATTAAAGTATTGTTCTCAAAATAAATAATATCAAAATCTTGTAGATTCGATATTATGAGATAATTATGTGAGGTAAAGACTTTACAGTGAAAATATTATAGTAAATAGAGTAATGTAAATATTAAAGGGTTAAATGATGATGATGACTATGAGATAAACATACCAAGTACATGTTGTAAAGTGGTTGGTAGTAGGAAGGGCATCCAGCAATAGTGAGTGCGCCAAACAAATGGTTGGAAGGGTCTTTTAGTTGTGTCAAAGACATGATAACCTCTACCAAGCACTCTGTAGAATGCGAGACCTTATGTAAGCGAGAAGCAGAGCCCCGAAACCCACCGACCCTGCCGCCAGTCTGGGAGATCAGTAGCCACTACTTCAGTATTGACTTGGTCTATGTAGACTTGTCCAACCCTTGCCAGCAGGGAAAGCATATAATTAAAACCATGATGATGATATCTATATATAAATTTGAATGACTTTCATCCATCACACAATGTGTGTGTGTTTATGTGAATGTATGTGTGTGTAAAAGGAAGGAAGGGAATGGTGAGAAATCTATAGCAAAACAGCATCTAGTGTTCCATTTGCTATGCTGTGTGTGAGTGTATGTGTATGTGTGTGTTTGGGTAAATGTATATGTTGAGTTGAGCCAAGCCAAGCTGAGTTGTATATATTTAGGTCCTGGGGTACTCTATGCAATATATAAGTCCTGGGGTACTATGTAATATGTAAGTCCTGGGGTACTCTATGTAATATATAAGTCCTGGGGTACTATGTAATATGTAAGTCCTGGAGTACTCTATGTAATATATAAGTCCTGGGGTACTATGTAATATGTAAGTCCTGGAGTACTCTATATTTGTAAGTCCAGGGGTACACTTTGTAATAAATGTACAGTACCTAATAGTGCTAGTTTCTATATGTTGCTTATATATATCTGTAAACCCAGGGGGTATTCTGTTCACTTTCCTGACATTTGTACATTATTCTATGTACTATACATGCACCTTTGATGAGTTGTAGTGCACCTGAGCACTGTACACAATGACTTTATTATTATAATAAATGTACAGTACCAAATACTACTATTTTCTGTATGTTGTATGTGTATGTGTGTATATATATATATACTAATAATATTATTTATACTTATATACAAGGGCGGTGGATTGGCAGTATCGGTAGAGGGTCGGACGCCATGCTTTGCAGCACAGTTACGTCCCTTTTCGGACTGATTTCAAATCCCACCGAGGTTAACTTTGCCTTTCATCCTTACGGGGGTCGATAAAATAAAGTACCAGTAATACCCTGGAATAATTGCTGGCCTTGTGCCAAAAGTAGAAACAATTATTTATACTTATATATGAGTTTTCATCCTCAGTGTATACTGATTAATGTTCAGAGCCATCCTCAGCATTCTCGTGTAGCACCCATCCACCATCTGAGTGAGTTTCTTGGTCAGTGTCCAAGTCTCAGACCCATACAGCAGCACAGACTCCACTACAGCAATGACACAGAGGAGACTGAGGTTAGCTGGACATGCTCACCGACATCCAGAGTTGACATTGCACTCAGGACTCCTTTGGGAGCCCCTACATGGACACACTAGAAGAGGAAGACCAAGGTTAACGTATGTTGATGCCCTAAGGACAGACACTGGTCTGTTGGAGATGCAGGACATGGCAGCGATAATGAGGGACAGAGACCGCTGGAGAGAACTCGTCCATGGATCTCGGGAATTTTACCCGCCTTAGACATATATGAGTTATATAGAATTATAAATGTGAAGGGTAGTATTAAGCACTACCCAGTTACCAGTAATAGAAAAAGCTCAATGTAAATTATCAGATGTATTACAGAGCTGAGATACAAAATATAAAACAATCAAATTTTTGCTTAATACATTTAATTGCTGACGATCGTGTCTTCCAGACAAGTGTCTGATGTCTGGAAGAAACGATTGTCAGCAATTAAATGTATTAACCCTTTAGCATTTACATTATTCTATAAATACTAAGGGCGGTAGATTGGCAGTATCGGTAGAGGGTCGGACGCCATGCTTTCCAGCATAGTTACGTCCCTTTACGATCTGAGTTCAAATCCCGCCGAGGTTGACTTTGCCTTTCATCCTTACGGGGTCGATAAAATAAAGTACCAGTAATGCACTGGGTAATTGCTGGCCTTGTGCCTAAAGTAGAAACAATTATTCTAAAAATACTATTGTATTTTCACAGTAAAGGCTTTATCTTACATAATTATCTCACATAGTATCGAATCTACGAGATTTTGAAGTTATTTATTTTTAGAACAATACCTTAATGTCAGTATAAAATGGCCAGTTATGGTTGGTTTTGACCAGAAAGAGGTGAGATAATTCTGGCCGGATATGGCCGGTTTAAATGCTAAAGGGTTTAGCAAAAATTTGATTGTCTTATATTTGGTCTTTATTCTCTCTCGTCCACGATTTCACAGAACTTATATTCATCGATTTCTGGGACTTGACTCCTTCTTCCTCACTTTTCGTTGCATTACCATCTTTGATTGTTTACAGTCTCACTCGTTCCCCTTATTTACGTGTCCCAACGACTTTCTTCATCCGTTGCTCGCACCAACCGGAGGTATATGGTCTGTAAAGCGATGAAATACCAATGAAGGTTGGAAGATCACTGATGAAGGACTAAATTTATTCATATATATATATATATATATATATATATATATATATATATATATATACATACACACATAGATACATATGAAACTAAATTCCATAAGCTACTTCCTCTATTTATAATGACATGAATATATATATACATAAGTGGAAAGATGCTGTACTGAGAAGGACCCATCAAACCCATGCATGAAACCCGTGCATGTCTGGAACAACAGACGGTGTTCTACAATCACAATTCCTTTAGGAAAAAAACGTTTCTAGAAAAAAATGGTTGTTTCACAAATGGACTAGATTTTAAAGAAAATTGAAAAACTAAAATATATATATAGGTATGTATGCACTTGTGTGTGTGTGTGTGTGTATATATATATATATATATATATATATATATATATATACATACATACATACATACACACACATATGATTATGTATATATGTGTGTGAGTATATATGTACGTATATATATATAGTGTCCCCACAAAAAATATATACACCATTCTAATAATTCTTGCCTGTACAGGTATCAAAGTGTGTATACATTTTTTGGGGGGACATACTATATATATATATATATAAATATATATATTTATATATATATATATCAGATTACAGGAAACAAGAATGCATGAAAAAATTAAAATAAATAATAAAAAAATACTCATTATTTAAAAAAAAAAAAAAGAATAATTCTTTTGCTGTGTTTCCTGTTGAGTTATCTCCCCTGTACGCCACATTTTTTTTTTTTTTTTGTTTTTTGTTTTTACTGTTATTCGGCATCGGAACCGAGTCTGTCAAGCATTCGGTAGTTGAAATGTACTCGGTTCTCCAGGAAGACTTCATTGGTTTTCTCTAGGCTGACCGGCAAGCAGCAGCATCGATCAGTCAGGGCCAGTTTGTAGGTAACTGACCAGATGATGAAGATGACCACAAAGCTGGCCATACCGTGGGCAGCAAAGTACGTGGACAGAATACTGATGTTGTATTCGGTGACATCCCATTTGTACGGTGAACAGATGATCGCACCATAGTGGCACAGCCATGTGCCCTGAACGAGCGTGACGAACGAGCGAACGAAGGGAAAAACCACCTGACCACGATAGTGGAACTCCAGTATAGTCACTATAACCGTCATTACGGCACAGTAGGTGACCAGGTTCTCGCCGATTGATGCCAGGCTGTCATCTCGCTCATCATCCATCACATAGTGTCCGAACAATATAGCCTCAACACCGAATGCAAATATAAAAATGCAATAATCAAGACCCTGTGGTAGGCTGTACGTGAACATCTGTGATCCAACGTTCACCAGACACGAAAGTCCAAAAGCCACGAGGATTATGCAAGACCTTAGCTTTAACATACTGCTTTTTATATTGTGCCCTTCAGTACCACCACTACTGCTATTAGCACCACTACCACCATCACTGCTCCAGTCTATTCCAGGCACATTTCGGTAATTTGTGACGAGCAGAAGGCCACAGATGATTAGCCCGATCTCCACGGCACTCTGTAGGGATTGCCTGCATCGCTGTTTGCTGCAAGGGTAGACGAGTGATGAACGGAACTCGATGTGTTTCCACCTCATGAAATAGTAGATACGTGTTGTCTGTATAGTCCACCATAGTGAGTACAATATGAACAATACTCCGAGGACAAGGAAGTCTATGTATGTACAAGATGGTTCACTGCTGCTGCTGTGTCCATCACTCATCCCTGCACTCACATTTGCTGCACTGTGCACCATAGTTTAGCTGCAATACACAGACAATGAAATAAAATAAAATGAAATAAGATACTTTATGAGAAAGTTAGGAATTTCATCAATTTTTTTTTTTACTACAGATATATATATATATATATATATATATATATATAAAAAAGAAGAAAATACACAAATATATATATATATATATATATGCAAAAGTTTTATTTAAGATTGTTGGGTTACAACGAGTAAATATTTTATAATTCACTACCAAATCAACTTTTTAAATGGAAGTTGCATTATTATAAGGTATGTCAATAATTATTTATAAAACAGCTTATGTATTGTATTTTGTCTGAGGAAGGCATACCATATTTTTAATATGATATCCCAGAAATATATATAACGAAATAAATATGGTTTTATAAATATAGTTTCCATTTGTTTAATATCGTAAATATATATATATATATATATATATATAAATTACATAAATCAAAGTTCTGTTTAAACCATTTATTCGCTTACAATTGTTTCTTCCAAACCGAGGTTTGGAGTCTTCGGAGCAATTTTTCAATGATTTTTTACATACTTGACCTCCTTTCCAACACAAGAGACATATAGAAACATATGTATATACTGATGCACAGTGGGTTGACATCCATTATAATAATATAGCATGGCAATTTACATACAAAGATTAAAGTCATATTAAAGGACAAAATTAAAGTTAAAATACAACATTGGCAGTTTACGAAGATAAAGCAAGAGAATAGTTTGAAGTAGTTAGTGTATGCAATAGTTACACGTTGGGCATGCACGTGTGTCTTATTTATATAAGATATATATATACACATACAACATACAGAGCAGAGTATAATAGTATAAGAATAAAGGAACAAAGAGTCAGTGTTGCATCATAACATTAAATATGTTATGATGCAACACTGACTCTTTGTTCCCTGATTCTTATAGCGCATATATATATATATATCATCATATATATATATATATATAAATAAATATATATATATCATGATGATGATGATGATGATGATATATATATATATAATATATATAATATAAGATCAAAAGATGGCTAAAAGAGTTCCAAGTATTTCATTATGCGCATTTCAAAAACAAATATCATCATGGGATGATATCTGTGTTCTCATCAGATAAAATAGGGAGACAGGATATGAAGCTTAAAAAACACTCGTGAATAGTGAAGTTTTAAATCAATATATGTTGATATGTTGATTTAAAACTTCACTATTCACAAGTGTTTTTTAAGCTTCATATCCTGTCTCCCTATTTTATCTGATGAGAACACAGATATCATCCCATGATGATATTTGTTTTTGAAATGCGCATAATGAAATACTTGGAACTCTTTTAACCATCTTTTGATCTTATATTATTTATACTCCAGCCCTACAAACAGTAGAGTGCTACTTGCATTGCTTTATTGTGCTACAATAAAAGTCACCTACTATATATATATATATATATATATATATATATATATATTTATTAAATAACAGATTAAAGTTTAAGCAAAGAATCGCTGCTTTCACCCTTAACGGGATCTTCTGAAACTAACAAATATATATATATATATATATATATATATATATATATACTTGAGGGTCATATTTGTGTAATATTGCCAGAATTAATAACAGAACACACTCACTGTTTGGTTGGTTTTCGCTTCTCGCTGTCTTTTATATCTGCGATCTAACTTAATTGGTCCTCAATGTTGCCATTGACTGACCGACGGTTTCGACACACGATTTCATATAAAAAACCTCGCTAAACTAATTCATCGCCGCTATATATATAGGTGAAGGCGTATGGCTGAGTGGTTAGAGAATTGGATTCACAATCGTGGGGTCGTGAGTTCGATTCCCGAACCGGGCGATGCGTTATGTCCTTGAGCAAGACACTTTATTTCATGTTGCTCCTACCTGGAGTTGCGACCGATAGATAGTACTAGCAATTGGAAAGACCCATGGAAACATTAGTTCCTCGGTCCGATTTGACAAAAGTCGATCGACTGTCGATATATATACACACACACACACATATGGCGGCACATGGCTTAGTGGTTAGAGCATTGGCCTTGCAATCGAAAGGTTGTGAGTTCAATTCTCAGACCGGGTGATGTGTTGTTTCCTTGAGCAAGACCCTTTATTTCACATTGCTCCAGTTTACTCAGCTGTAGAAATGAGATGATAGGGACTGGGGTCCATATCATTCCACAGTAAAGTGGTCGTGGAGGTGCCACGGCAAAAAAGCACCCAGCACTCACTGTAAAGGAGGTTGGTGTTAGGAAGGGCATCCAGCTGTAGAAATCAAGCCAGAATCAATTCCCGTCCCACCCTTGCAAGCAGGGAAAAAGCGGACGTAAAATGAAATGAAAATGAAATTATATATATATATATATATATATAAATATATATATATATATATATATATATATAATAAATTGAGTAAAATCGAAGTTGCAGCTGTGATTAGCATTTTTCAAAATCAAACTTCAGAAGCAACCGTCTCCAACTGATCTGGCTTGATCCCCAAGCGAGACCAGCCAAGCTCAAGGATGTTATCCAACCATCTTGCTTGGGGTGGGTCTACCCCTGGGTCTCCTACTTGTTGGTTTTGCCCATAAAATCTGTCCAGTGACATTCTAACCCCATGCCCATAGTATCTTAATTTGGAGAAGCAGTGGCTCTGTCTAGAGTTACTCTCTGCACACTACCCGTGAATAGAGTCCCACAAAAGCAGGTAGAGAAGTTCAAGTACCTCGGGGCTGTGTTCACGAGTGATGGAAGGCAGGAGGCTGAATTAAGTGCAAGAATTGCAAAAGCTGGTGCAGTAATGCGCCAGCTCCAACATTCAGTAACCAGAAGGGAGGTAGGCATAAAAGCTAAACTCGCTGTCTTCAATTCGGTTGAAAATATGTAACCCTTTAATATTTAAACCGGCTGCATCCACCCAGAATTCTCTCACCTCTTTCTGTTCAAACCAGCCATAATCAGCCGCTCATACTAATGTTAATGTATTGTTCTCAAAATAAATCATATCATCATCAAAATCTGATAGATTCCATATTATGTGAGATAAAGCCTTTACCACAAAAATACAATAGTAAAGTAATGTAAATGCTAAAGGGTTAAAACAAGAATATAAAAGGAAATATAGAACTATTTACCTGTTATGTTGAATCATGACAAACATTCTTTTGATCCAGAAGATACCTTATTATTTTTAACAGCCTTTCCAAAAAATTCTTTCTTGTCTCAAGAAAATAATTTCAAACATTTTGATGAAAATAAATCTGAATAAAAAAAAAAAAAGATAACAAAAATAAACACATAATAAAGTTTCAGTTAACTCTTTAGTATTTAAACCACCATATCCAGTCAGAAGTGTGAAGGCGCATGGCTTAGTGGTTAGAGCATTCGGCTTGCAATGGAAAGGTTGTGAGTTCAATTCTCGGACCGGGTGATGTGTTGTTTCCTTGAGCAAGACACTTTATTTTACGTTGCTCCAGTTTACTCAGCTGTAGAAATGAGATGATAGGGACTGGGGTCCCTATCATTAAATCACTCAAGACCCAACCAACCATCCAAGCAAACCAGCCAACCAACCAAACAACAAATCCACCATCAAACCATTATCAACACACCTCATTCTAAAGTGCAAAGATGTAGTAATATCTGTCAGATAATAAGATAGTGACAATAAGGTGTGTGTGGTAGAGGTGGGGGGGGGGGGGGGGATTGGTAGAGTTTACTGGTGACATGTAAAATGACATATAGTGTTCTCACACACACACACAATCATCACAGTCATTATTTAATGTCTATTTTTCCACACCAGCAATGGGTTAGACAGGTTGTCACATTATGAGATAAGTCAGGTCAAGTGACCATGTATTGCTCATACGGATCTGATCTGTATTTTGGCTTGGTTTCAATGGCTGGTTGCCCTTCCTAACACCAACAATTCTGAAAAGACCTGTCAATTATATACAATCATATATAATTCTCTACATACATTGTATATATATTTAGTTTTACTTTTGCTATATATATCATCATCACCACCGTTTAACATCCATTTTTTCCACGCTAGTATGGGTTAGACAAGTTGTCCTGTTGAGAGCAATGCCAGGTCAGGTGACCATGTCTTGCTCATACAGAACTAATTTTGGCTTGGTTCTATGGTTGTATGCCCTTCCTAATGCCAACCTAATTTACAATGAGTACTGTGTGCTCTTTGTTGTGTCACCTACATGAATACTTTACAGTGTGTACTGGGTGCTTTTTGTCGTGACACTTACATGACCACTTTACAGTGTGTACTGGGTGCTTTTTGTCATGATACCTACACCACTTTACAGTGTGGACTGGGTGCTTTTTGTCATGACACCTACATGACCACTTTGCAGTGTGGACTGGGTGCTTTTTGTCGTGACACTTACATGACCACTTTACAGTGTGTACTGGGTGCTTTTTTGTGTCACCAATTCTGAATTAATTTTCCGTATCAAATTTTTCATATACTTCGTACGAGCATTTATGTAGTTTGCACTAGAATTTTTGTATCGTAGCGGCACCCTTAGAGATAGTATTAGTATTCATTTTCGGGATTCTGAATTATTATTTCGCATTAGTTTATTTTTTGCACTGGGTGGTTGCCTAGGGTAGAAACAATTATTTCGTATTAGTTTCGGGACTCTGAATTATTATTTCGGGGTAGTTTCTTTAGTTTTTTGCCCCCCCCCCCCACTTGTTGACTTGTCACTGTAAGATATACTCGGTTGATTACTACTAACTCTTAAAATGGTCTCATTACAATTCCGTCCCACCTAGTAAACTGTTCTATAGTTTAGCAGTACCAGTGAGAGACTTGATGATTGTGGTTAGGGAATAGTAACCAGAAATTGTTTTATTATATTTTTAACATTCTTATTATTCTTCTATATATTTACTCCATATTGATTTACTTATTGTTTCGACTTCCTCCCCCTCCCCTCCCTAGTATACTTGCTTGACCTCCTGCCCTGCTGTAATTGGCACTATCATCGCACGACTGGGTTTCTTCCACTCCCTCTCCCTCTTTCTTCTACTGGCAGGTTCAGCTACCCCTTCCTTCCACAAATTGCCATGATAGAATTATGTGTCTCAACAACAAACTTTTGACCAATCCTTGTGACAATCACTTTTACCATATATGGAATTACCCACTGAGAAGCTCGGCTATTCATATACCAGGATAAAAATTTTCATTTAGTCCAGAATTAGCCGTCGAAACAGCTTGAGCTCAGCCGTTGGGGTCCTACTCGTTCCTATATATATATATATATATACCCATAAGCACACACACATATATATATACCCATACATGGATGTGTAACAGTAATATACGTGAACGACAAAGCATAAATGAATTGAGAGAGAGACTAAGCATAAGAGGAATCAAATGCTGTGTGCAGGAGAGGCGGTTGCACTGGTATGGACATGTGATGCGTATGAAGGATGACAGCTGCATAAAAAGGTGCAGAGCACTAGAAGTCGATGGAAACCGCGGAGTGGGGAGACCCAAGATGACCTGGGATGAGGTGATAAAAGCCGACCTTACCCAATTACACCTCTCAAAGGCGATGACACACGACCGTGACCTCTGGCGTCACGCAGTAATACAGAGTACCCGACCTCCCATGGGTACAAGCAGAAGCATATAGACAATATACCCCCACCGCAAGGTAGTCGTGGAGGTGCCACGGCAAAAAAGCACCCAGCCCACACTGTAAAGTGGACGTGTAGGCGCCACGAAAAAGCACCCAGCACTCACTGTAAATTAGGTTGGTGTTAGGAAGGGCATCTAGCTGTAGAAATCAAGCCAAATCAGTTCCTGTATGAGCAAGACAAGGTCAGCCGACCAGACACTGCCCACAACAGGACAACCCGTCTAACCCATGCTAGCGTGGAAGAACGGACGTAAAACGGTGATGATGATTCACACATACATATATACACACACATTTGACACTC
The DNA here is from genome assembly GCA_964016885.1 of Eledone cirrhosa. Classification (NCBI taxonomy): domain Eukaryota; kingdom Metazoa; phylum Mollusca; class Cephalopoda; order Octopoda; family Eledonidae; genus Eledone; species Eledone cirrhosa. The sequence continues at coordinate 13,466,996 of OZ024761.1, read as the reverse complement.
AACACATACACTTGACATACATATATACCTACACTTGACACACAACACACACAAGCACATATACATACATACATACACACAAAACACACATATGGATATTTATATATAAAATCACACACATACATATATACATATATAAATATATATACCCATGAACACACACAAATACACCCATAAACACACCCACACACATATATATACACCCACACATATATATAATTGTTTCTACTTTAGGCACAAGGCCAGCAATTAACCAGTGCATTACTGGTACTTTATTTTATCGACCCCGTAAGGATGAAAGACAAAGTTAACCTCGGCGGATATATAATGTCCATAAACACACACATATATATATACCCATAAACACACATTTATATAAACACATACACACATATATATATATATATAAACACACACATACATATATATATACACACCCATATATATATATATATATATACACCTATAAACACACATTTATATATATAAACACACACATACATATATATATACACCTATAAACACATATACCTATAAACACACACATTTATATATATAAACACACACATACATATATACACCTATAAACACACATATATACCTATAAACACACACATATACCTATAAACACACACATTTATATATATAAACACACACATACACATACATATATATATATACACACCCATATATATATATATATATACACCTATAAACACACATTTATATATATAAACACACACATACACATACATATATATATACACACCCATATATATATATACACCTATAAACACACATTTATATATATAAACACACACATACACATACATATATATATATACACACCCATATATATATATATATATATATACACCTATAAACACACACATTTATATATATAAACACACACATACACATACATATATATATATACACACCCATATATATATATATATATACACCTATAAACACACACATTTATATATATAAACACACACATACACATACATATATATATACACACCCATATATATATATATATATACACCTATAAACACACACATTTATATATATAAACACACACATACACATACATATATATATACACACCCATATATATATATATACACACATTTGACACTCAATACATACACTTGACATAAAATTGAGTCAAAGCTGAACTTTGACATTTGTTAGAAAAACTAAAATACATAAACAAACAAATAATCAAGATAAAAAAAAACAATAAATAATTTGTTCCCCTCATCTATTGCTGGTACCCTAGTATTCTTCTGACTTGGTGGCTAGAGCGTCAGGCTTACAATCGTGAGATTATGAGTTTGATCTTAGACCAGGTGATCTGTTGTATCCTTGAGCAAGACACTTTATTTCACATTGCTCCAGTTTACTCAGCTGTATAGTGTATATATACTGTACATAATATATATATATATATATATATAGTGACGTCACTGGTGTCAAGCTGTATCAGCCATTGTCTTTCCCTTGGACATCATCATATATAGTGTATATATACTGTACATAATATATATATATAGTATATATTGTGACATCACTGGTGCCTAGCTGTATCGGCCATTTCCTTTCCCTAGGACAACATCATATATAGTGTATCATCATCATCATCATCATCACCGTTTTACGTCCGTTCTTCCACGCTAGCATGGGTTAGACGGGTTGTCCTGTTGTGGGCAGTGTCTGGTCGGCTGACCATGCCTTGCTCATACAGGAACTGATCTGGCTTGATTTCTACAGCTGGATGCCCTTCCTAACACCAACCTCATTTACAGTGAGTGCTGGGTGCTTTTTCGTGGCGCCTACACGTCCACTTTACAGTGTGGGCTGGGTGCTTTTTTGCCGTGGCACCTCCACGACCACCTTGCGGTGGGGGGGGGGGGGCATATCGTTTATATGCTTCAGCATGTACCCATGGGAGGTCGGGTACCCTGTATTACTGCGTGACGCCAGAAGTCACGGTCGTGTGTCATTGACTTTGAGAGGTGTAGTTGGGTAAGGTCGGCTTTTATCACCTCATCCCAAGTCATCTTGGGTCTCCCCACTCCGCGGTTTCCATCAACTTCTAGTGCTCTGCACCTTTTTATGCAGCTGTCATCCTTCATACGCATCACATGTCCATACCAGCGTAACCGCCTCTCCTGCACGCAGCATTTGATTCCTCTTATGCTCAGTCTCTCTCTCAATTCCTTTATGCTTTGTCGTTCACGTATATTACTGTTACACATCCATCGGAGCATGCAGGCTTCGTTTCTCTCTAATCTACGTAAGTCTTCCACCTTCAGCGCCCAGGTCTCACTACCATGCAGCATCGCTGTTCGGATACACGCATCATACAGTCTGCCTTTCATTCTGAGGGAGAAGCCTTTTGCAGCTAGCAGTGGTAGTAGTTCCCTAAACTTCTTCCATCCCGTTCTTACCCTAGTTATTGTACTTTCTGAGCACCCACCTCCGTTGCTAATTCGGTCACCTAGGTAGCAGAAGCTGTCTACTGTTTCTACAGGGCCCTCCCAGAGATTGGTGGTACTTGTTTCCTGTGGCTGTTTGCTTGCTGTTTCAGCACAGCTGCTGCATGTGAATCCTACATTCTTAATTAAGCTTCCTGAGATCCCGCTACACCTCTTGTGTACCCATTGTTTGCATTTGGGGCAAAGAATGGAGTTCCTACCTACACCTTTCCTACATACTGAGCAAGGCCATTTCCCTGAGGGGATCTGGGTTCTGTTTTCTCGTCTACTTATAAGGACCTTAGTCTTTGTCATGTTGACTTTGAGGCCCTTTCTCTCTAGTCCCTGCTTCCAGGTTTGGAATTTATTCTCTAGTTCTACCATAGATTCAGCTATGAGTGCGAGGTCATCAGCATACAGGAGTTCCCATGGGCATCCGGTCTTAAACTCCTCCGTTATTGCCTGCAGGACTATGATGAACAGGAGAGGGCTAAGAACAGAGCCCTGGTGGACCCCAACCTGTACGCTAAATTCCTCGCTATACTCATTGCCAATCCTAACTTTGCTGACTGCTCCCCTATACATGGCTTGTACCGCTTTCACAAGCCATTCATCTACTCCTAGTTTTCTAAGAGCCCACCAGATTACTGCACGTGGAACTCTGTCAAAGGCTTTCTCAAGGTCGACAAATGCCAAGTAGAGTGGCTTACTTTTAGCTAGGTACTTTTCCTGTAATTGCCTCACAAGGAAGAGCGCATCAGTGGTGCCTTTCCCTGGAACAAACCCAAATTGCATCTCGTCTATATTCACCCGGTCCCTAATCAGCTGTGCTATAACTCTTTCTGTTACTTTCATGACCTGGTCCATCAACTTTATACCTCTATAGTTTCCTCTATCTAGTGCATCGCCTTTACCTTTGTAGCAGTTGACAATGATGCTACTGCACCAATCTTTTGGTATGGCCCCCTCTAGTATTACCTGGTTAACGATACGTGTGGTTATAGTGTGACCTACAGACCCAGATGCCTTCAGCATCTCGGCAGCTATACCCGATGGACCGGTTGCCTTCCCTATCTTCATATCTCTGATTGCCTTACTTACTACGCTGCCGCTGACTTGTACTGCTGGTCCCTCTATAGGGTCTACGTGGGGTAGGGTCTCTTCTTCCCATGCATTCTCCTCATTTAGTAATCTATCATAATGACTCTTCCATGCATCTTTCTTCTCAGCACTTGTGAGGGCAAGCTCACCTTTATCATTCCGGATACACTTCTCTCCAATGACATCACAACTATCTCTGACACACTGCCTCGCAATCTTGAATACCTCCTGTTTCTGGTCCTCACGTTGTAAAACATGCTTGAATTTTCTATCCTCTGCTTCCCTCCTAGCTAAGTATACTTGTCGCCTAGCTTCCCTCTTGGTCTCTATGTAATGTACCCTGCTCCCCCCGTTCTTCCATTCTTTCCATGCCTGTCTCTTGGCCTTGACTGCTTCATCTACCTTATTGTTCCACCACCAAGTCACTCTCCTCCTGCTTGAGGTCTTACTCCAGCCACAAACCTCATCCGTCGCCTCTAGTAAGTTATTTTTTAGGAACTCCCAGTTCTCTTCTACGTTAAATGTCTCTATCTGTTCTTCTTTACTGTCGTAGGCGTTGAGTAAAATATCTTTAAATCTGTTACTGGTTGAGGGGACTTTCAGCTTCCAGATCTTTCTTCTCCAGGTTGGCCTCTGTTTCAGGGCTCGTCTAGTTCTGACCGTGAGGTCGCTGACAACTAAGCTATGTTGGGATGTACATTCCTCACTAGGGAAGGCTTTTGTGTTTACGACCGTCCATCTGTCACGTCCTCTGATGAGGATAAAATCTAACTGACTAGAGTGCTCCCCTGATCTATAGGTGATCAGGTGGTTGTCGGGTTTTTTAAAGTTTGTGTTACATATCGACATGTCATTGGCGTCGCAGAATTCTAGAAGTCTGAATCCTTCCTCATTCCTTGTGCCAACTCCATGGCCTCCATGTACTCTATTGAAGCCGTCGCAGTGTTTACCTACGTGTCCGTTAAAATCTCCTGCAATGATTAGGAAGTCCTTGTCGTCTGTTAGAGCAGTAGTGTGTATTAGGGACTCGTAAAACCTATCCTTAAGTTCGTCTGGCAGCCCCGATTGGGGTGCGTAAGCTGATATTATTGTGGTAATTGTCTTATTCAGGACTAGTCTGAGTTTAATGATTCTTGCATTTACCCTGTACACTGAGATTACTTTATCTACCCACTTGTCAGCTAATAGTATACCTACACCACCCATCCCATCGTCATTTCCCACCCAGAAAAATTTGTAGCACTGGCTTTTTCCTACAAGGACTCTAGCAGACCCTCCTCTCCATCTAGTCTCTTGCACACAGCATACATCAACTTCCTTTCGCTCTAGCATTTCTACGATTTCTCCTGCTCTTCCTTTCATTGAGCCTACATTGATGGTACCAACTCGGAGTTTTGGGCATTTGTCGACACTCGTAGGGGAGGGTCTCTGGGTTGGCGCTTCACGTGGGTGCTTGGTAGCTCGCAGATTCATATTTCATCTATTGATTCAGAGTTGCTCGTGTATTCCCAGCTCATCCATCCCTAACGGTGGGAAAATTGAGGGCTAGAAGGACAGTGGTGGTGGGGTATGTATAGTGTATATATACTGTACATAATATATATATATATATAGTATATATTGTATATATTATATATAGATATATATTGTCCCGACTACTCAATAACCGATAACATCTATAAGCCAATACTGCTAAATATATATACAGTATATATATAGTATATATTGTGACATCACTGGTGCCTAGCTGTATCGGCCATTGTCTTTCCCTTGGACAACATCATATATAGTGTATGTATAGTGTATATATACTGTACTATATATATATATATATCGACCCAATAGAGGGACCAGCAGTGTTAGTCGAGGGGAGTATAATAAGTAAGGCAATCAAGGATATGAAGACGGGTAAGGCGGCTGGGCCTTCGGAAATAGTTGCTGAGATGCTGAAGGCATCTGGCACGGTGGGACACACCATGGCCACCTGCATAGTTAACCAAGTCGTACAGAATGGGGTTGTTCCGAAGGACTGGCATAGCAGCATCATCGTTAACTGTTATAAGGGTAAAGGAGACGCCCTAGATAGGAGTAACTATAGAGGCATTAAATTAATCAACCAGGTCATGAAGGTCACGGAAAAAGTAATAGCGCAACTAATCAGAGAGAGAATTGACCTAGATGAAATGCAGTTCGGGTTTGTGTCAGGCAAAAGTACCACAGACGCTCTTTTCATAGTACGACAACTACAGGAGAAGTACCTAGCTAAAGGTAAACCCCTCTACTTAGCTTTTGTCGACTTGGAGAAAGCCTTCGACAGAGTCCCCCGCTCCATTATCTGGTGGGCTCTTAGAAAACTAGGCATTGACGAATGGCTTGTGAGGGCTATACAAGCCATGTATAAAGAAACAGTCAGCAAGGTTAGAATTAACAACGAATATAGTGAAGAGTTTAGCGTAAAAGTTGGCGTCCATCAGGGCTCTGTTCTCAGCCCCCTACTATTTATTATTGCCCTTCAGGCTATAACAGAGGAGTTCAAGACCGGCTGCCCATGGGAACTCCTATACACAGACGACCTGACACTCATAGCGGAATCAATGGCTGAGCTAGAGTAGAAATTCCAAACATGGAAGCACGGCCTAGAGTCAAAAGGACTTAAAATTAACCTGGCTAAGACTAAAGTTCTAGTTTGTAGGAAAGAAAACAAGGCGGCGGTCCCTGCTGGGAAATGGTCGTGCTCGGTGTGTAGGAAAGGCGTAGGTAGAAACTCCATTTTATGTCCTAAATGCAAAGTATGGGTGCATAAAAGATGTAGTGGGATCACAGGTAAGCTAACTAAGAACATAGATTTTACATGTGGCTGGTGTTCTGGTGCAATAAGTAGCAGCAAGTGCCCACAAAATACTAGCTCTTTCAATTGCGCAGAGGGTTCTATAGAAATAGTGGACAGCTTCCGTTACCTGGGCGATAAAATCAGCAGTGGGGGAGGGTGCTCTGAAAGTACAGTAGCTAGAGTCAGAACTGGTTGGAAAAAGTTCAGAGAGCTTATACCGCTATTAGCTGCTAAAGGGTTCTCCCTAAAAATGAAAGGCAGGTTGTACGATGCCTGCATACGAACAGCAATGTTGCATGGCAGTGAGACCTGGGCATTGTGTGCAGAGGATATACGCAGACTAGAGAGGAACGAAGCTTGCATGCTCCGCTGGATGTGTAACAGTAATATACGTGAACGGCAAAGCATAAACGAACTAAGGAAAAAATTAGAGATAAGAGGGATCAGATGTTGTTTACTCGAGAGAAGGCTACGTTGGTATGGACACGTGATGCGCATGAAAGTCGATAGCTGTATAACAAAGTGCAGGGCAATAAAGATAGACGGTAGCCACGGAATAGGCAGACCTAGAAAAACCTGGGACGAGCTGATAAACTCCGACCTCACACACTTACACCTCTCCAAGACAATGTCACTAGACCGAGACCTTTGGTGGTACTCAGTAACAGAGAAGACCCACCTTGCCAGTAGGCATCTCTAACAAAATACACCCCGTCCCACCACCACCACCCCGTTCTATGTAAAGTTATGTTGGTGCCGCGCCATCCAGGCCGAAACAAATGAGATCGTGTAGGTGTCACGACAAAAAAACACACAGTTCACGCTGTAATGTGGCTGTGTAGGCAACACGGTAAAAACCTCCCAGACCCACACTGTAAATGTGGTTGGTGTTAGGAAGGGCATCCAACTGTAGAAAACCTGCCAGACAGTCCTATGCGAGCAAGACAATCACTCTTGCCTCAAGTGGGACTACCCCCGTCCAAACCCATGCAAGCGTGGAACACGGACGTTAAACGTTGATGATGATGATGATGATATATATACAGTATATATATAGTATATATTGTGACATCACTGGTGCCTAGCTGCATTGGCCATTTCCTTTCCATAGGACAACATCGGTGGCATGGAGAAAGGAGACTGGTATATAAGGGCAACTGCTGGTCTTCCACAAACAACCTTGCTCGAACTTGTGTCTCAGAGAGGAACTTTCTAGGTACAAATCCCATTGTCTTTTGTGACTGAAGGAGGGGGGGATCTTTACCTAGTCTTCCTCTACACCTAATAATCGTTAATGATTAAGGAACAAGGCCAGCTTTTAGTAGGAGTGGGAAAGATGATCAAATTTAACCCAGTGTATTACTGGTACTTTATTTTAATGCCCCTATAAGGACGAAAGGTGGAGCTAAACATCTGTGAAACGTTCGTAACTGGGCTTAATCAATAAAAACCTCAATGTGAAACTGTGATTTGTTCTTAAAGTTTACACTTTGCTATAGCATAGAGGGCTAATATTGGCACCTTCGTCAGTAAACCACAAATTTACTGAATCACCTAATATATACAGGGTGAGTCAAAATTATGTTAACACTTTTCTGTTCTGTTATAGGATGGTACACCGCCTCATTTTGCCCGTACTGTTCGAGCTTTTCTCGATCAAAACATTTCCAAATCGTTGGATAGGTCGCGGTGGACCATTGGCATGGCCTGCACACTGCCCTGATCTGACACCCTGTGACTTCTGGTTATGGGGCATGGTAAAGGAGCGCGTGTATAGCAAAAAAGTTAAGAGACATCGATGAACTCAAGGACAGAATACAAGGTGTCATATTAAGTATTCCCCGTGGAATGTGTGTCAAAGCATTAAATTGTACTGTTGTGTTGATCGATGGTTTTTTGTGTATTGATGATGCCGGTGACCAGGTTGAAACTGTTCAGTAAATTCTGAATAAAGGATTTCTCCCACACTAGTGTTAACATAATTTTGACTCACCCTGTATATGTGTGTCATGGGTTCAACTGGGGGTAACCACAGTAAGGTACTCAATACATTAGTATTAAACTTTGTTACACACACATATATATATATATATATGAAAAGAATGAGGACCCCGACGGCTGAGCTCCGGCCGTTTCAACAGCTAGATCTGAACTAAGTTTTGGTGCGTTATGATCCACCTGGTATCTTACGACACCCTCTTTGTTATATATATATATATACATATATATATATATATATATATATATATATATATATATATATATATATATATGTGTGTGTAGGGAATAATTATATATTTTTCTCCCTAAACTACCAAAACAAACATCTATTTATATATACGCTACAACATATATACATGTGTTTATCACATATCGAAGGGTTTTTTTTAATATATCTTGGTTGATATTTGATAATAACAGCTAAACTAATCACAACAACTAAATTAACCAGAATTCCACCTATCCACCCCATTCAGAAATGCTTCAACCGACCCCCGTGTGTTTATATATATATATATATATATATACACGCACACTAATATATACATATAATAATGGTCTATACGCACACACAATATTATATATAAAGTATATATTTATTAACATTCTTCCGTCAACTTATTGGTTATTCCTTAATAACGCAATGCAGAATCATCATCATTATCAACATCAACACTACCACTTGCATTCCTCATAAGATGGGTATATATATATATATAATATAATTACGTACTCACACACCAATATATATATATATATATAAAGCGTATAATAACAGAATTACTTACGGAAAATGAAGCAATGATCTTGAAAAGACATGAGAGAAACAGAGAAAGATAAGATAAGACAGAGAGAAAGAAATGCAGTGATTCTGAAGTAGAGTTGATATCAATACACGAGAAATGAAGACAGAGTCGGTGTTGGACAAAAACCTATACACTTTGTAAGAAACATCCGACTGACAGCTTAACAGGAACGATTACTGATGTACATAGCCGGTGTAAGGTGGTGGGTTGGCATATGTGTCCGAGGGCCGGATAAAATGATTTGCGGCATTTAGTTACGACCGTGCTTTACGTTCTGAGTTCAAATCCCACCGAAGTCAATTGTGTGTGTGTGTGGGGAAGGCATAAAGGGTTTGAAAGACGGAGAAAAACAAAACGAAAGAAAAAAACCCTAAAACACCTTATCTATGTTGTAAACATCTCTTCAATAAATAAATACGATTGATTCCAACCATAACGATGTCAATGGGTGATGTTCAAGAATGTTCATACAAAATACATATGTGTATGTGCGAGCGCGCGCGTGTGTGTGTGTATGTGTGTGTGTGCAGTGTACATTTTATTTTCGTTCAGGTGTGTCTGAAATGGTTTTTCAAGCATGAAGTACCAATTTTCTCGAGCTTTCCCAGCCTGTGTTTATCGTAGTGAAGAATTTTATTATATATATATATATATATATATCATCTATCATCTAGGGCGGGTAAAATTCCCGAGATCCATGGACAAGTTCTCTCCAGCGGTCTCTGTCCCTCATTATCGCTGCCATGTCCTGCGTCTCCAACAGACCAGTGTCTGTCCTTAGGGCATCAACATACGTTAACCTTGGTCTTCCGCTTCCAGTGTGTCCATGTAGGGACTCCCACAGGAGCACTGAGTGCAATGTCAACTCTGGATGTCGGTGAACATGTCCAGCTAACCTCAGTCTCCTCTGTGTCACTTTTGAGCTGACTTTTGGGAGGCTCCCATACAGCTCTGTACTAATGTAGGCGGGAAGCCGCTAGAATTGGTTGAAGATTTCCTGTATTTGGGAGCAAAGATTGGGAATACGGAAGATGATGTGGTTGAGAGGAAGAGCAAAGCCTGGGCGGCGTGCCACAGCTTGGGATCGGTGTGGGAGTCGGACCTTCGTAAAGACCTGAAGATCCGCCTCTTCATTGCTGTACTGGTCTGAGACTTGGACACTAACCAAGAAACTCACTCAGATGGTGGATGGGTGCTACACAAGAATCCTGAGGATGGCTCTGAACATTAATCACTATACACATACATATATATATATATATATATATAGTTAAAAGAATAGAGGTGTAACACACAAGTTATTATATATTGGTAAACGGAATAGAAAATGCTGACAAATTGTTCACAGTTGAAAAATGGTTTAATTAGGAATAAAAGAGTATTAGTGATTGTATGGGTTAGTATTCAGTTGTGGTTTTAAGTTTTTAAGTTTTTACCGGTTGCGCATTTCTAAATGCTTTTCAAAAATAATTTTGAGATAGAGTGTCCGTGCTGTTTGCTCTGATCTGATTAGTTTTGGGAATTCTACCTGTTTTTATGTTAAAAAAGTGGCTCCAGCGTTATTTTTGTGTTGCAAAAATGCTTGTGGTCAAAACAATTTTGATTGGTCGGTAGAGGTCATGTGAATGTAAAAAGTTGATTTTGCGCCAAGACTGTTTTTATGTTAAAAAAGTGGCTCCAGCAAAAATTCTTGGTCAAAACAATTTTGATTGGTCGGTAGAGGTCATGTGGATAAAAAATTGGTTTTGCGCCAAGATTGAGAAATGACTCTTTCACAACAAATATGTGTGTGTGTGTGTGTGTGTGTGTGTGTGTGTGTGTGTGTGTGTGTGTGTGTGTGTGTAGTAGTAGTAGTAAGGTGTTCGATGCTGCGACAATGGCCAGCAGCGATGTGTGTCAAATGGCTATTAAGATAAGTGTGTGTGTGTGTGTGTGTGTGTGTGTGTGTATAGCAGAGTCATTCGAAGGTCAAAAGATATTTTTCAGCTTTTGTCTTATACGGAGAAGTGCGTGTGTGTGTGTGTGTGTGTGTGTGTGTAAGTCTCTTTGTATGTTGATGTACGCGTGTGTATGTGTCTGTGTATGTGTGTGTGTGTAAGTCTCTTTGTATGTTGATGTACGCGTGTGTATGTGTCTGTGTATGTGTGTGTGTGTGTGTGTGGGTGGACCAGTATTTTTTTCCCCCTGGTAAAATGGTGTACATTATTCGATTTTTTCAGTAAAATCGGTTCTCTTAATAGAACATCAAAAATCTTAACAATAAAAGGTGTGGAATGATATTCACTATATATATATATACACACATACATATATCCACTACATATATATACATATATACATACATATATATGCACACATATTTCTTTGTATTGCACCATAGAGCATGTGTGTTTACGTGTGTCATTGTGTTTATATGTGGGTAGAGATGTGTGCTGATGTAGGTATGTATGTTGACGTGTGTATGTTGTGGGTTCGTCTTAGGGAGAAGTGTTTAGACGGGGTCCGTATTTGTTAATGAAGTAAGATTCCTTGCTGATGCGCTGGGTGTGGGTGGCATTATCTTTAAATTTGTAGAGGGAAAAGATTCTGAAGTTGGGATGATTTTGGGCGGCACAGGTATCAATGTGTTCACTCAGTGGTATTTTCCTGTATTCCCGTATTTTAATTTGGGATCTATGGACAGTCATGCGTTGGCGGAGGCTGTTTTTGGTCTGGCCTATGTATTGTTCTCGACAACCTGAACAAGTTAATACATATATTAGATTTTCCGATGCACATGTGAAATTGTGTTTTACTATAAAACGTTGTCCATCTTTGAAATAGAATTCCGAACCCTCTATTAGGTTGATGCAAATGCCACAGTTGGGTCTATCGCATTTTTTTTACTGTGGGTTTCGTTGTTGTGGTTGGCAGTACTTTGGCATGTGTTAAGATGTTTTTCATTGACTTGGATTGTCTTTTGCTCTTTATGATATCGTGTGTTCGTAGAATTTGGTTCATTCTATGGTCCTTTTTCAATACAGGGATGTTCTGGAGGATGGTGTCAAAGGCCTCATTGTTGAGGGGGTTGTGTGTGGAGATGTATGGAAGAGCTTTTAGTTTTGGTTGATTTACTTTAGGGTGTCTAAGGTCCTGGGTACTGAGTTTTAGGGCACGTTGGATTCCATTGTCAATTAGTGATGCAGGGTAGTCCCTGCCTATGAGTGTGTCCTTTAGTTCTTGTAGCCGTAAGTAGCAGATGTTTTTATTGGAGACTATAGTACAGATTCTCTTGGCTAAGTTGTAGGGAATATTAATTTTAACGTGTCTAGGGTGGCAAGAGTTGAAGGGGAGATATTGCTTGGAGTCTGTGGGCTTGTAGTATATGTCTGTTTCTATTTTTTTGTTATGGGTCTTAATGAGGATGTCGAGGAAGGGGAGTTGTTGATGGCTGTATTCCATCGTGAAGTTAATATTTGTGTTGAGCCCATTTATAAGGGTGTGACATTCTTTAAGTTTTTCGATGTTTTCGTGCCAAAGGATGAAGCAGTCATCTAGATATCGCTTCCAGTTCCTTTCAATGTTATATCTCAAAATTATTTTTGAAAAGCATTTAGAAATGCGCAACCGGTAAAAACTTAAAAACTTAAAACCACAACTGAATACTAACCTATACAATCACTAATACTCTTTTATTCCTAATTAAACCATTTTTCAACTGTGAACAATTTGTCAGCATTTTCTTTTCCGTTTACCAATATATATATATATATATATATATATATATATATATATATGTCTAAAGTCTGTCTTAAGCCAGAAGGCTCATTTGGCCGGTGCTTATCCCGGTTTCATAGCGTGAAGCGACTGAAAGTACAAGACTCCTGCCTGGACAGGACGCCAGTCCATCGCAGGGTTAAACCTAATATATATATATATATATATATATATATATATATATATATATATATATATATATATATATATATATATATATATAATTATAATTGAATATAAAAGAGAAATAAACACAGATGTATAGACATATGTGTTCAAATCGTAAGGGGTCAGGTTCGCTAGGGTGAAAAAAATACATACGTCTATATGTCTGTGTTTATTTCTGTTTTATATTTAATTATAATTATAAAAAAAATCTGTTTCCTTGGGCTATTTAATTGTAAGAGACTATCTTGAGTTTCTAACTCAATATATATATATATATATATATATATATATATATATATATGGGGTAACAAATAATAGTTATATCCAGTCCCCTTAGGTGTAGTCCAGTTATGGTATTCCAGTTATGGTTCTCGCATGCTCCAAAGAACTGATTGGTTATAATTTTGTATTGGCGATCTAGTAACGTGAAAACAAGCGAATAGCGATCTCTAGACCTACCAGTTCAGAGAAACAATTGTCAGCAATGAGATTAAAAACCTTTTTTGTATTGCAAACCATGTCAATCTTCTTTCCTGATTTATTATATATATATATATATATACAATATTAAATAAATGGAAACTATATTTATAAAACCATATTTATTTCATTATATATATTTCAGGGATATCATATTAACAATATGCTATGCCTTCCTCAGACAAAATACTCCAAATACTCCAAATACTCCAAATATTTGTCGAGTGCTTTTATATCAGTTATAAATATTTACTAGTTGTAACCCAACAATTTTAAATATAACTTTCCATATATATATATATATATATATATATATTTAAAGGTTAAACAAGGTTCAATGAATAAATCAAAGAATTATTTATTTAATTACACCCAGTTATATTTAGGATTTAGATTGATGAATACTTCTAGATAATTCATTAATTCAAAGATTCGAGTTTACTCTTTCGCAAAGCTATGTCAAAATGTATAGTTCTGAATAGATATATATAATTTCATCCCTCCCTATGTTTTACACTATAAAAATTATTCCTCTTTATCTCTCTCTCCTTGATCAATTCTCTTTTGCTCTCTATACCTCTACTGGCTATATTATCCCCTCATCTGCTTTTTCTCTCTGTCTTTCTTTTTTCTTTCCTCTTTCTTCAATAATTTAAATTATTTGAATCTCTAACAGTTATGTAAATTGCTGTTATCTATTTTTAAGCTTTCTTACACGCACCCTCTGTATTATATGTAAATTTTTTCATGTCTCAATCTTAAGGTATATAAATATTGAGTTTTGTCATATCTTATTCACTACCATGACTGGATCTTAACCATCTACTATGTCAGGGTATGTCATGCATCATCTTATTCTTATTTTATCTGATGAGGACGTACTGTTGAAGTTAGCTCAGTACCTCTGAAATATGTATAATAAAATATACTTGATCACAAGAAGTGCTATTTTTGTTAATATTTTGAATTAATATATATATATATATATATATATATATATATAGGAGTCCCAGGTTCAATCACGGGTGACCACTGTAAGTAAAGTACTCAATACATTAGTAGAGTGTAAACACAAATTTTATATAGAAATGGATTCCACAAGACTAGAACTGTTTCATTCGAAGGGCTTTTCTGATGATTTCCTTTAAATGTAACAGTTCTAGTCCTGTAGAAGCCATTTCTATATTAAATACTCCTCCTGCTCTCTCCTGGAATTGAAGCAGGCGAAAATATATAGTTTTTTTGCCTGTGGAAATGGGGTTATTAGCCTCATTTGCATGCGTGAATTCGGCCCTGAGATACTTGAACATTTCCACCTGTTTCAGTGGAACTCCATTCACATATAGAGTGCACTGTGCATTCGCATGTCACTACAGTGTCCCTAAGACTCCATCAAGAGTTACGGGATGATGAATGCATACCATACAACTTAAATATTGGAAAAATAATTTCATTATTATTTGGCAGTATCAGTAGAGGGTCGGATGCCATGCTTTGCAGCATAGAGTTACGTCCCTTTACGACCTGAGCTCAAATCCCGCCGAGGTTAACTTTGCCTTTCATCCTTACGGGGTCGATAAAATAAAGTACCAGTCACGCACTGGGGTCGATTCAATCGACTTTCCCCCTCCCTCCAAATTGCAGGCCTTGTGCCTATATAAAAAAAAACATTATTATTATCGGTGAATTGGCAGTATCGGTAGAGGGTCGGACATGCTTTCCGGCGTAGTTACGTCCCTTTACGATCTGAGTTCAAATCCCGCCGAGGCTGACTTTACCTTTCATCCTTACAGGGTAGATAAAATAAAGTACCAGTAATGCACTGGGATAATTGCTGACCTTGTGCCCAAAGTAGAAATAATTATTATTATTATCGGTTGAGTGTCGACTAAAATGGCTAAAATGGTTTGATGGTTTTAGTTGCGTTCCTTTACGGTCATGGTTCGAATCTTGCCGAGGTCAACTTGGTCGTTTATTATTTTTTTTTTTTTTTGCCAAATTTCAATAAAATATTATTAGACTGTTAAATATGAGACAGTGTGTTGGTATCAAATCAATATTTACTGAAATATGAGACAGTGTGTTGGTATCAAATCAATATTTACTGAAATATGAGACAGTGTGTTGGTATCAAATCAATATTTACTGAAATATGAGACAGTGTGTTGGTATCAAATCAATACTTACTGGAACCAGAGTCATTACAGCGGTGGTGTTTCTTTCGATCTCTCACGCTTCGAGTACGAAATCTCAAGCGAAAAAAATTTCGCCTTTAATCACACACACACACACACACACACACACACACACACACACACAACAATAATAATAATAATAATTGTTTCTACTTTTTGGCACGAGGCCAACAATTACCAGTGCATTACTGGTACTTTATTTTATCGACCCCGTAAGGATGAAAGGCAAAGTTAACCTCGGCGGGATTTGAACTCAAACCATAAAGGGCCGTAATAATAATAAAAAGGACGAGGTGTTATATCTTCGTTACATTTATTGAGGCGTGACGCGCGTTTCGCGATTGATCAGGTCAAGGTACGATCTGTCCCGACTCTGGAATCAAAAGATAAACTATATATATACATACACACGCACACACACACACACACATATATATATATATATATATGTGTGTGTGCGTGTATGTGTGTGTATGCATTAAGAGATGTCAACATGAATGGACCTGTTATTTTTATCTAAAGACATTTTTTCCAATTCCACCCCACCCGTCCCCTTGATCCATCTTATTTCTCATTCTTTCTTCTGATGAAGGACTGGCGTCTGAAACGTTAAGACCCTCTTCCTGCTATATCAAGCGTTAACCTAATATATTCCTTCCATATACTGTACCGATTGTGTTGTTATTTCTGTTTATCTTTTACATACATACACATATATGTGTGTGTGTGTGTGTGTGTGTGTGTGTGTGTGTGTGTGTGTGTGTAATATATATATATATATATATATATATATATATATGTGTGTGTGTGTGTGTGTATTATGCATATATATATTTGATACAAAGACATACACACACTGGACCTTGGTGGGTGTTAAGTGACTGAAAGGATACCGCTTCATATTTCCTGGACAGAACGCCAGACCGTCGCAAAGTTAACCACTCAAAATTGAACGGACCTCCGTCGGTTTCAAAGACGAGTGTTGCAGTTCTTCCAGCCTGCTCGTGAAATGAACGTCTAAGTGACTGAGCATTCCAGTCACTTGAACGCTTCAACGTAATTCTCAGAAATATTCACCATAGCACAATGTGTGAGATGACTGGCCCTTTACAGGCTTCCAAACTGTTTCTGTCTACCCAATTTTACTCATGAATAAAATTGGCTGAGCAGTGAATCAACCCTTTACCATTTACATTACTCTATATATACTATTGTATTTTCATGGTAAAGGCTTTACCTCACATAATATCTCACATAACATTTACATTACTCTATATATACTATTGTATTTTCACAGTAAAGGCTTTACCTCACATAATATCTCACATAACATTTACATTACTCTATATATACTATTGTATTTTCATGGTAAAGGCTTTACCTCACATAATATCTCACATAACATTTACATTACTCTATATATACTATTGTATTTTCATGGTAAAGGCTTTACCTCACATAATATCTCACATAGCATTTACATTAATCTATATATACTATTGTATTTTCACAGTAAAGGCTTTACCTCACATAATATCTCACATAACATTTACATTACTCTATATATACTATTGTATTTTCATGGTAAAGGCTTTACCTCACATAATATCTCACATAACATTTACATTACTCTATATATACTATTGTATTTTCACAGTAAAGGCTTTACCTCACATAATATCTCACATAACATTTACATTACTCTATATATACTATTGTATTTTCACAGTAAAGGCTTTACCTCACATAATATCTCACATAACATTTACATTACTCTATATATACTATTGTATTTTCATAGTAAAGTCTTTATCTCACATAATATCGAATCTATGAGATTTTGATATTATTTATTTTGAGAACAATACCTTAACATAAATATGAGTGGCCAGTTATGGCCGGTTTAAGCAGGAACAGGTGAGAGAATTCTGGCCGGATACGGCCAGTTTAAATGATAAAGGGTTAACATAATTCTCAGGGAGATCCAGAGTAATACAATGTGTGACAAGGCTGGATGTTTGATTACAGGTATAGTAGATGATCTGATAGGCTTCCAAACAGTCTGTGCCTACTAAATTACATTTACAAGGCTCTGATGGACCCGAGGCTACAGTAAACGACACTTACCCAAGATGTCACAATGTCGGATTTAACCTGAGACCTAATGATAACTGCCTTTACAATCGAATATAGGTAGATAAAACAAAGCAGGCGTGGGCAACCGTTTTCTGGCAGTAGGCCGCTTAGGATGTGGCTCAGTGTAAGGCGGGCCGCATAGGATGTGGGCCAGCATAAGGCAGGCCGCACAACTAAAAATATTCGAGGCAATTTTGAAATTAAGCGGGCTATTCAGAAAGCCAAACAGGCCGTAGTTTGGCCAGGATTGTTTCAGAAAACGGATTTAGTGATGGAGGCAAGTTGGGACGTCACTGATGCCAAGCTGTATCGGTCATTGCCTTTCCTTTGGGCAACATCGGTGACGTGAAGAGGGGAGATTGGTATACATGGACATCTGCTGTTCTTCAACAAACAACCTTGCCCGGACTTGTGCCTCGGAGGGTGCAAATCCCACGGTTATTCGTGACCGTAAGGGGTCTTTACCCTTATTTTGATGAAGGCAAAAGAGTGAAGTGCTAGAAAGGGGCGTGAAAAGCTAGGGTTTTGACCATAAGTTAATGACTTACCAACTGTGTGTTCAAATTTCAGTTAAATGGAATGACACGCTTGGAGGAGTTGGGCTGCTGACCACGAGGTGCTGTCATCAGTAAAAAAGACGAATCACAGGACATTCTCTTCTTTGCTCCGTTCCCCGGACCTGAGAAATTTCCATCTTTAAAAACACATCAATTTACGTTTGCAAAAATAAGTAAAATAACAGTGAGTTGCCTCCCTTGATTTTTACTTATTATAAGGGAGGCAACTGTAATGATGTTTGTAAACTAGCGTATTTAATTAAATCTGGTGCCGTTCCTTATTCATTCACTGCGGTCATGCTGGAGCATCATATGTTACTCGGTTATTTCTTGGCTATTACTTACCTGTGTTGCGATGGACCTCTGTCGGCTTTTGGCGACGAGCGTTCTACTTGTTTGACACGTGTACACCTAACGTAATTCGGGCTCTCGTGGTGATATTTAGCGCCACTCAGTGTGTGACAAGGTTGGCACTTCGAATTTACTGCTACAACTCATTTTTGCCAGCTGAATGGACTGGAGTTACATGGGATAAAGTAACTTGCTCAAGGATACAATGCCCTGCCGGAAATCAAATTCGCGGTCTTACAACTGTGAGCCGAACACCCACAACCACTAAACACTGCAACTCTATATTGAGCACTTAACTATGTGTCGTGGATTCCTAGCAGTTTCTCATAATACTGTGAATGTGATGTGGATTAAATCCCTCCTCAGATGACAAAACAATAAACTTGGTAGTAAAGTTCTTCACCTACTTATTCCAGAGAGGGTCAAGAGGCAGAGTCCTCCTCAAACACTTCTTCTAGAAGGTCCGGTCAGAAGCAACAGTCTCCAATTGATCCAGTTGGATACTTTTCTTCTTCTTCTTGTCAGGTCCACTCAAGCACTCCTCCCAGTGGGTCCTGTCAAAAGCAACTCTCTCCAACTTCATCACAAATACTACCTTTCAAAGTTAGCCACGTTTTTTGTATTTTTACGGCGAACATTTTTATTTAGTATAATTGATATGGAATAAAGTTTATTAAACACATTTTTATTCAATTATATAATTTTTGCAATAGAAAATAATATATATATATATATATATATATATATATATATATATATACGTGTGTATATATATATATATATATATATATATGTGTGTGGGAAAAGCGGATGTAAAATGAAATGATGATGATACATATATGTATATACATATATATATATATGTATATATATGTGTGTGTATATATATATATATATGTGTATATACATATATATATATATAACTCAATATATACATTTAATATATATATACATATATGTATATAACTCAATATATACATTTAATATATATATATATATATGTATATACATATATATATATATATACATATATATATTTATATATATATATGTATATATATACATATATATATGTATATATACATATATGTATATATACATATATGTATATATACATATATATGTGTATATACACATATATATATATATATATATATATGTGTATATACATATATGGAGTCAATCAAGGCCAAAAAGCAGGCTGGGAAAGTATGGCGAGATGGGGGAAGTAGAGAAGACTATCGAGTGGCCAGAAGGGAAGCTAGGAGTCAAGTGTACCTTGCAAGAAGGGAAGCAGAGTAAAGAAAGTTCAAGCATATTCTACAACGCGAGGACCAAAAACGTGAGGTGTTCAGGATTGCTAGACAATATGTCAAGGAAAACTGTGATATTGTAGGGGAGAAGTGTGTCCTTAATGATGATGGTATATCTGCCATCACTGATTCTGATAAGAAGGTAACTTGGAAGTGTCACTATGAGGGGCTACTAAATGAGAAGAATAAATGGGAAAAAGATAGTCTGCCCCAAATCGATCCAATAGAGGGACCAGCAGTGCAAGTTGAAGGTAGTATAATAAGTAAGGCAATCAAAGATATGAAGACAGGCAAAGCAGCTGGGCCTTTGGAAATAGTTGCTGAAATGTTGAAAGCATCTGGATCGGTGTGACACACTATGGTCTCCCGGATAGTAAACCAAGTCATACAGAATGGAGTCATACCAAATGACTGGCGTATCAGCATCATCATTAACTGCTACAAGGGTAAAGGAGATGCCCTAGATAGGGGGAAACTATAGAGGCATTAAATTAATTGACCAGGTCATGAAGGTCACGGAAAAAGTTATAGCGCAACTAATCAGAGAGAGAATTGATCTAGATGAAATGTAGTTTGGGTTTGTGTCAGGTAAAAGTACCACAGACGTCTTTTCCTTGTACAACAACTACAGGAGAAGTACCTAGGTAAAAGTAAACCCCTATACTTAGCTTTTGTAGACCTGGAGAAAGCCTTTGACAGAGTCCCACGCTCCATTATCTGGTGGGCTCTTAGAAAACTAGGTGTTGATGAATGGCTCGTGAGAGCTATACAAACCATGTATAAAGAAACAGTCAGCAAGGTTAGAATTAACAACGAATATAGTGAAAAATATAGCGTAAAAGTTGGTGTTCATCAGGGCTCTGTCCTTAGCCCTCTACTATTTATTATTGCCCTTCAGGCTATAACAGAAGAGTTTAAGACCGGCTGCCCATGCGAACTTCTATACGCAAATGATCTAACGCTCATAGCTGAATCAATGGCCGAACTAGAGAAGAAATTCCAAACAGGTTGTGAGTTCAATTCTCAGACCGGGTGATGTGTTGTTTCCTTGAGCAAGACACTTTATTTCACATTGCTCCAGTTTACTCAGCTGTAGAAATGAGATGATAGGGACTGGGGTCCCTATCATTCCACTGCAAAGTGGTCGTGGAGGTGCCATGGCAAAAAAGCACCCAGCACTCACTGTAAATGAGGTTGGTGTTAGGAAGGGCATCCAGCTGTAGAAATCAAGCCAGAATCAGTTCCCGTCCCACCTTTGCAAGCAGGGAAAAGTGGACGTAAAATGATGATGATGATGATATATATATATATATATATATATATTATATATATATATATATATATATAACCTCAACACCACTACTGCCACAAACATAAGCACAATTACTACAAATATAAAAATAAAGAAAACAAACAAATTGATAGAGAATTTATTATATATATTATTATTAATATTATTATTATTATTATTACATATTCTCATACAAACCAGCGGAAAAAAAAAACAAAAAAAAAACAATAAATCAATCATATAACAATAATAACAATAACAATAATATTAGTATAATTATAATTATTATTATTAGTATAATTATTATTATCATTATTATTATTATTATTATTATTATTTCAAGTATCCATTCATATACAGGAGATATTTTTCATGGATTTTGAAAAAAAAAATGTCTTTTTACAATATTACTGTCTTTGTTTTTTTGTTATTTTTTTTTAATTAATTTTAACTCTTTTATTTGTTTCAGCCCATAGGCTGTGGTCATACTGGGGCACCACCATTATTTGTTTTTGTTTGTTTTGTTTTTTGTAAACTTCCTTTTTTGTTTGTTTTTATTTGTTTATGTATTATTATTTTTTTTCTCAATAATTACTCAAATTTTTCTAGTTTGTTTCTTTTCTACCTCACCAACACCCCACGCTCTCTCTCGCTCAAAAAAAAAAAAAAAAAAAATCAGAAAGAATATTATATACATTTATATATTATTATTATTATTATTATTATTATTATTATAATTATAAACTTGAAATAATTAATTAATTAAAAAAAAAACAAAAAACAACAACAACATAATAACGATGATAAAATCATCATCATCATCATCATTGTTACCACAATCATAGACAGGTTCTCTGTATAGGAATACCCAACCTTTATTATATATATATATACACACGTCTGTGTGTGTACATGCACA
>OZ024761.1:13434606-13439606 GCA_964016885.1 Eledone cirrhosa | reverse complement strand
AGATCCTTCTTCTTCCTTTTCTTATGATTGCCTTCCCCTTCTGCTGCTCCATCTTCCAGACCATCGTCACCGCCACCATCACAATCATCGTCATCACTGCCGCCTCCGCCATCACCTTTACTCTTATGATTATTACTGTTGCCTCCTGCTGTTGCAGTTGCTCCCCTTTTTTTGGTAGTCGAAGTAGTGTCCGCGGAGAGCACACTGTCCGAGTGACTAGATTCCTCCTTGTTCGCTCTGTCTTCGCAGCTGGCGTCATTGCTGTCGTCCTTTGTGTTTAATTCCTCACCACTTCCATCTCCGCCGCCACCACCACCACTATTGTTATTACTGTTGTTGTTGTTGTTGTTGTTGTTATTGTTACCACCACTACCGCTACCATCACTGCCACAACCTTCAACAACCCCACCACTACCTCCTTCGTTCTTCTCGCTACTCTGTCCTGTTGCTGCTGCTGTTGTTGCTGCTGCTGCTGCTGCTGTTGTTGTTGTCACTGGTGATGATGCTGTCGTTAGCAAATTTGGCTTTGTTGCTGCTGCTGCTGCTGTTGATACTGATGATAATGATGTCGCTGTTGTAGTTGTTGTTGTTGTTGTTGTTGTAGCTTGATTACAATCATGATGATTATGTTGTTGCTG
Source organism: Eledone cirrhosa (assembly GCA_964016885.1). NCBI lineage: Eukaryota > Metazoa > Mollusca > Cephalopoda > Octopoda > Eledonidae > Eledone > Eledone cirrhosa. The sequence continues at coordinate 13,438,968 of OZ024761.1, read as the reverse complement.
TTGGTTGCTGCTGTGGTTGTTGTTGTTGTTGTTGTTGTGATGCAAACTCCTGTTCGACAAGCTTGACTCGGTGCTTGTCTGTGAACAGCCATTGAGGAGATGATGCATAAGGTTCAAATAGTTCTCGGGTGCCCTGTTTACCGAGCTGGGTGGCTCCCACCGGTCGTTGAGTAAATCTTTAGACGATGAATCTTCCACGTCGATGTCCACTTCCATGTCATGCTCGTCATCCTCGCTTCTGTCACCGACGATGACAACGAAATCGTTTTTGTGCTTGACTCCCGCCGTCGTCGTCGTCGACGACGACGAGGTGGAATCCATCGGCTCCTCCCCCTTGCACTCCTCAGCCTCTTCCTCCTCCTCCCCCCCTTCACCCGCCCTCCTCCTCCTTCTGTGACGCAGTTGCTGTTGCTCGGAGATGACGGATGAACACAAAGTCTTCGATGGAGTTTCATCATCAATTGTGATGCAGTTGTTGTTGTTGCTGTTGCTGCTGTGGTGTTGTTGTTGTTGTTGTTGTTGTTGTTGTTGTTGTTGTTGTTGGTGATGATAGATTGAATCTGGAGTGGGCCGTGATGGCATTCTTTTCCCATAGCAGGGAACGTTTGAAGAGGTGATGTTGTTGTTGTTGTTACTGTTATTCGTGAAGAGGTCGGCGTTGTTGTTGTTGTTGTTGTTGTTGTGGCAATTCATCACCCGGGAGGACCAGTTGATGGGGGTCGAAGACGCAATGGGGCAGGACTGAGGTCGGCTCAACAGTCTGTGTTCATCGGTCGGGGTCATCACGTCCTTCGCGCGGTGACACATCACCGGGACGACGTCCGGCTGGAGCCGGGCATACTTCAGTTGGTCGTCATAGCGCCACTGGTAGCAACCGCCGCCGCCGTCCATGGCAACGATGGAGAGCGGGGGCGGAGGAGCTACCGTCATCATTGCGGCGGGGGCGGGGGCGGGGGCGGCGGGGGCTGCGCTGGCCTGTCGCATCTGCTGCTGGTGGTGGTGGTGGTGGTGGTGCTTGTGTCGGAGCAGATGGCGCAGGTGAGACGGTGGTGGCGCCCCTCTTTGGCATTCGCACGACTTAATGAGACACAGCGGTCGTTCTTGAAAGACGCCGCAGTGCTGCTGCTGCTGTTGTTGCTGCTGTTGCTGATGTTGCTGCTGCTGCTGCTGATGTTGTTGTTGCTGCTGCTGTTGCTGCTGTTGTTCTTCTTCTTTGGTGTTGCGTTTAGTGGAGTGTACGCTGAGGTCGAGGGGTTCCATCTCCTCATCTTCTTCAATGGGATTCATGTAAGTGGTCATGTGGGACTCCATTGCGGATATTTCTTTCCTTCTTTAGAGATTCTCCGTCTTCTTCTCCTCTCTGTTGCCAGCTGCTGCTGCTGCTGCTGCTCTTAGTCAACAAATTCTTCACCCATTCAAATCTGAAAAAAATATATAAAAATATATATAAATATATATAATAAATTCAGATGGTAGGTAAAAATTCTTCAAGAAAAAGCAGGTCTGTTCATTTCCTCATAAAATATATGCACACACACACACACACACACACACACACACATTATATATATAAAAAAAAAAGAAAAAAAAAAAAAGCACCCAACACTCACTGTAAATGAGGTTGGTGTTAGGAAGGGCATCCAGCTGTAGAAATCAAGCCAGAATCAGTTCCCGTCCCACCCTTGCAAGCAGGGAAAAGGCGGACGTAAAATGAAATGATGATGATGATATAGAAATAATAAAAATGTGAAGACTAAAATCCAAAGAGGGCTCGATAAGGATAAATATATATCAAATATGAAAGAACCATCATAGAGCAAATATTTATTAAAATAACAGATTAAAGTTTAAGCAAAGAATCGTTGCTTTCACCCTTAACGGGATCTTCTGAAACTATTTCAGAAGATCCCGTTAAGTGTGAAAGCAGCGATTCTTTGCTTAAACTTTGATCTGTTATTTAAATATATGTAGGCAGAAAGCCACTAGAATTGGTTGAGGACTTCCTGTATTTGGGAGCAAAGATTGGGAATACGGAAGATGATGTGGTTGAGAGGAAGAGCAAAGCCTGGGCGGCGTGCCACAGCTTGAGATTAGTGTGGAAGTCGGACCTTCGTAAAGACCTGAAAATCTGCCTCTTCATTGCTGTAGTGGAGTCTGTGCTGCTGTACGGGTCTGAGACTTGGACACTGACCAAGAAACTCACTCAGATGGTGGATGGATGCTATACGAGAATGCTGAGGATGGCTCTGAACATTAATCAGTATACACTGAGGATGAAAAACTCAGAGCTGTATGGGAGCCTCCCAAAAGTCAGCTCAAAAGTGACACAGAGGAGACTGAGGTTAGCTGGACATGCTCACCGACATCCAGAGTTGACATTGCACTCAGTGCTCCTGTGGGAGCCCCTACATGGACAGACTGGAAGAGGAAGACCATGGTAAACCTATGTTGATGCCCTAAGGACAGACACTGGTCTGTTGGAGACACAGGACATGGCAGCAATAATGAGGGACAGAGACCGCTGGAGAGAACTCGTCCATGGATCTCGGGAATTTTACCCGCCCTAGAATAGAATATAATGTAATATATGTTAAGTATTTCCGAAGAAAAGGTAAAGGAAAGAAGAGTGCTCTATATATAGTACAGAGCTACTTAATTATATAATAAACAACACAATATAATTATAGCATTACCTAAGGTTTCACGAAGTCAGACGATTCGTAAGTCTGCCTATGTATGTGTATATATATATATATATTTATATATATATCTTTATCCCTAATTTTATTCTGTGGGTACACACATATATATATATACACATAAATACATATATATATAATATATATATATATATACATAAATACATTAATATATATATATACATAAATACATTAATATATATATATATAATACAGAGTACCCGACCTCCCATGGGTACAAGCTGAAGCATATAGACAATATGCCCCCACACCCTCCCACTGCAAAGTGGTCGTGGAGGTGCCACAGCAAAAAAGCACGCAGCCCACACTGTAAAGTGGATGTGGAGGTGCCACGGCAAAAAAGCACCCAGCCCACACTGTAAAGTGGATGTGGAGGTGCCACGGCAAAAAAGCACCCAGCCCACACTGTAAAGTGGATGTGGAGGTGCCACGGCAAAAAAGCACCCAGCCCACACTGCAAAGTGGATGTGGAGGTGCCACGGTAATAAAGCACCCAGCACTCACTGTAAATGAGGTTGGTGTTAGGAAGGGCATCCAGTTGTAGAAAAATCAAGCCAGAATCAATTCCTGTATGAGCAAGGCATGGTCAGCCGACCAGACACTGCCCACAACAGGACAACCCGTCTAACCCATGCTAGCGTGGAAGAACGGAAGTAAAACGTTGATGATGATGATGATGATGATGATATCGTACCATCCAAAACACACATACATGCACGCAATCCTTATTCTGTGGGTACATGAATTTTTCCTCCGTTATTTTATTTCAGCCTCACTTTCATCAATATTAGTTTTTAATTTCATATCTTATATCCAAATTAAAGATCTCTATCTGATGAACCATCTGACTTCGTGAAACCTTGGGTAATGGATTGTGTTCTTTATTACATATATATATATATATATATCATCATCATCATCACTGTTTTAAGTCCGTTCTTCCATGCTAGCATGGGTTAGATGGGACAATTACCCAAGTGCATTACTGGTACTTTATTTTATCGACCCCCGTAAGGATGAAAGGCAAAGTTAACCTCGGCGGGATTTGAATTCAGCACGTAAAGGGGCATAACTCTATGCTGAAAAGCATGGTGTCTGACGCTCTACCGATACTGCCAATCCACCGCCTATATATATAAATATCATCATCATCATCATCATTACTGTGTTACCTACACGGCCACATAACAGCGTGGACTGTGTTTTTATTGTCGTGACACCTACACGACCTCATTTATTTAGGACCGGGTGTTGTGGTACCAACATAACTTTACAGAGAAAGGGGTGGTATAGATGGGGTGGGGGTAGGGGTAGTGGGATCAGTGTGTATTTTTGGTTCAGAGGTGCCTACTGACTGTAGGTTTCGCTTTGTACTTAGGCAAAGTGGGTCTTCTGTATTACTGCGTAGCGCCAAAGATCTTGGTCCAGTGACATTGTCTTGGAGAGTCAAATCCTCTCAGGTTTTTATGGGTCTGCCTACTCCGTAGCTTCCATCAATTTTGATTGCCCTGCACTTTTTTATACAGCTGTTGTCTTTCATGCGTATTACGTGACCATACCAACGTAGTCTTCTCTCGAGTAAACAGCATCTGATCCCTCTTATTCCTAATTTCTCACTTAGTTCATTTATGCTTTGCCATTC
>OZ024761.1:13403461-13408461 GCA_964016885.1 Eledone cirrhosa | reverse complement strand
TTCGAATCCCGCCGAGGTCAACTTTGCCTTTCCTCCTTACGGGGTCGATAAAATAAAGTACCAGTAATGCACTGGGGTAATTGCTGGCCTTGTGCCAATGGTAGAAACAATTAATATGTTTAAGGTTTCCTTACCAAACCATCTCCTCCCTAATAATATTACCAGTCACTATATTTTGCTACTACTACTACTACTACTACTCCTACTACTCCTACTCCTACTACTACTACTCCTACTACTACTCCTACTACTACTACTACTATTACTACTACTCCTACTCCTACTACTACTCCTACTACTACTACTACTCCTACTACTACTCCTACTACTACTACTCCTACTCCTACTACTCCTATTACTACTACTCCTACTACTACTCCTACTACTACTCCTACTCCTACTACTACTACTACTCCTATTACTACTACTCCTACTACTACTCCTACTACTACTACTACTACTACTACTACTACTACTACTCCTACTACTACTACTCCTATTACTACTACTACTACTACTATTACTCCTACGTCTACTCCTACTACTACTACTACTACTCCTACTACTACTACTACATATGTAAAAACACAAGTGTATGTTGTTGAACTCAGAGAAAGTTGTATGAAGCAGCTGAAAAATCTGGCAGAGTTAATTATTACAGTTGTTTCGAAAGACTAAGCAATCTACAACAACTAGAACGGTACGCGAAGGGGCCCACCCACAGCCCCGGCGGACAGAACGGAGAAGACAACAGCTGGAAAGTTTGATTTTCTAGAACTTGATGTTTGCTTAGTCTTTCGATATTAAGTTTATCTACATAAGTACCATATTAGCGTCTGCCAGATTTTTCAGCTGCTTAATACAACTTTCTCTGAGTCCAAGTGTATGTTGTATATATACACTGTTATTAGCTGTCAACTGGCCGACTGGTCACTAAGTCAAAAATCTCCTAACCTCTCTCTCTCTCTCTCTCTCTCCCTAAAGCCACATCAACCCCATTAAGGTAAGACAATTAGCAGGCTAAACATTTAACAGAAACATATATCAAAATCCCCCTTCCCCGTTCATCCTTAGCCCTACCCCTTATGTCTCATCTCTCACGTAATTTTTAATTTATTGTTTTTTATCTTTTATCTGTCATTTGTTACTACCTCTTATTCTTTACTTCTAACCCTTTGACCACCACGTATGTATGTATCTAATGTTGCATTTCATGTTAGTATTACCTCCACCCTCACATCTTTATACAGACACTTACTCACCACCACCACTATTATCAACTATCGTATTCTGTATATATATATATATATATATATAGTAGAATAATCGAGTATCCACACACTAACCACACACATCCACACACTAACCACACACATCCACACACGTAATTCACAAATCTTAGTGTTGAGATATAAAATGTTCAAAATCTGATTTATTTAACTCCAACTTCCGTTCTGCTCTATTTTACATCTCTTGTTGGTGGTGGTGGTGGTGGTGGTGGTGGTGGTGGGGGTTGTTGTTGGCGTCGTTGTTATTGTTTTTGTTGTGGTGGTGGTCTTGTTGTTGTTGTTGTTGTTGTAGTTGTTGTGGTGGTTATGTGGTTGTTGATGTTGTCGATGTCGTTGTTGTTGTTGTTATAATCTTCGTCTGTCATTTTCTTCTCTTTTTCTTTTTTCTTCCTCTTTTACTTAATTTTCTTGTTCTTATATTTTAACTATGGGTTATAATTAGAAGTGTGGTGTGGTGTGGTGTAGTGTAGTGTGGTGTGGTGTGGTGTGGTGTAGTGTGGTGTAGTGTAGTGTGTAGTGTGGTGTGGTGTAGTGTGGTGTAGTGTGGTGTGGTGTAGTGTGGTGTGGTGTGGTGTGGTGTGGTGTGGTGTGGTGTGGTGTGGTGTAGTGGTGCGTAGTGTGGTGTGGTGTGGTGTGGTGTAGTGTAGTGGCGTGGTGTAGTGTGGTGTGATGTAGTGTGGTGGTGTAGTGTGGTGTGATGTGATGTAGTGGTGTGGTGTAGTGTGGTGGTGTGGTGTGGTGTAGTGTGGTGGTGTGGTGTAGTGTGGTGGTGTGATGTAGTGTGGTGGTGTAGTGTGATGTGATGTAGTGGTGTGGTGTAGTGTGGTGGTGTGGTGTGGTTTAGTGGTGGTGTAATGGAGTGATGGTATGGCGTAATTGTGGCATGGTGTAGTGATGGTATGATGTAGTCTTAACAAGTCTATAGTATTAACATATCTTCCACAGGTGGGTTAACAAGTCTATAGTCTTAACATATCTTCCACGGGTGGGTTAACAAGTCTATAGTCTTAACATATCTTCCACAGGTGGGTTAACAAGCCTATAGTCTTAACATATCTTCCACTGGTGGGTTAACAAGCCTATAGTCTTAACATATCTTCCACTGGTGGGTTAACAAGCCTATAGTCTTAACATATCTTCCACTGGTGGGTTAACAAGCCTATAGTCTTAACATATCTTCCACAGGTGGGTTAACAAGCCTATAGTCTTAAAATATCTTCCACTGGTGGGTTAACAAGCCTATAGTCTTAACATATCTTCCACTGGTGGATTAACAAGCCTATAGTCTTAACATATCTTCCATTGGTGGGTTAACAAGCCTATAGTCTTAACATATCTTCCACTGGTGGGTTAACAAGCCTATAGTCTTAACATATCTTCCACAGGTGGGTTAACAAGCCTATAGTCTTAACATATCTCACACTAATGGGTTAACAAGCCTATAGTCTTAACATATCTTCCACGGGTGGGTTAACAAGTCTATAGTCTTAACATATCTTCTACAGGTGGGTTAACAAGCCTATAGTCTTAACATATCTTCCACTGGTGGGTTAACAAGCCTATAGTCTTAACATATCTTCCACAGGTGGGTTAACAAGCCTATAGTCTTAACATATCTTCCATTGGTGGGTTAACAAGCCTATAGTCTTAACATATCTTCCACTGGTGGGTTAACAAGCCTATAGTCTTAACATATCTTCCACAGGTGGGTTAACAAGCCTATAGTCTTAACATATCTTCCACTGGTGGGTTAACAAGCCTATAGTCTTAACATATCTTCCACTGGTGGGTTAACAAGCCTATAGTCTTAACATATCTTCCATTTGTGGGTTAACAAGCCTATAGTCTTAACATATCTTCCACAGGTGGGTTAACAAGCCTATAGTCTTAACATATCTTCCACAGGTGGGTTAACAAGCCTATAGTCTTAACATATCTTCCATTGGTGGGTTAACAAGCTTATAGTCTTAACATATCTTCCATTGGTGGGTTAACAAGCCTATAGTCTTAACATATCTCACACTAATGGGTTAACAAGCCTATAGTCTTAACATATCTTCCATTGGTGGGTTAACAAGCCTATAGTCTTAACATATCTTCCACTGGTGGGTTAACAAGCCTATAGTCTTAACATATCTTCCACAGGTGGGTTAACAAGTCTATAGTCTTAACATATCTTACACTAATGGGTTAACAAGCCTATAGTCTTAACATATTTTCCACAGGTGGGTTAACAAGTCTATGGTCTTAATATATCTTCAACTGGTGGGTTAACAAGCCGATAGTCATTTTATGTATGAACCTTTATTAAGTAATGTCCAAGTGTCGATTTAATAACGAGCAAATTAGTTATATTACCAGATTCCTTAAAATTCTTAATTATTTTCAAAATTATTTGAAATTTATAATGGCAGCCAAAGGATTAAAAATTCCTGTAAATTTGATATCTCTTCTCGATTATGACAACTGACCTAGAAAGCTGTATTTCACCTCCAGTGATATTACAAAATCTATCATCTTGAATTATCTTCTCTTAAGAAATGAATAAGAAACCTGATATCTATCAGAAACAACTGATACTCTATGATCACACAAAACCAGACCAACATTCTCGGTAACAAAAAGCTAAAAGGTTTATTCGTTTACAATACAACATCACATCATAAAGTAAGTTAGAACAGAACAATAGAATAGAATAAATTTAAATATCTAAACATTGAATCGACAAGGAAACAGAGGAAGTTGATAAATTTGATCTTCTGAATTACAATGGTTTAGTTTAAAAGTCTGTAGTATGGGTATATTTTCCTCTAGTGAGATAAAATTGTCTCTGTTCTTAATGTCCCTTGAGGGTGTTGGTGAAATGGTCTGTAGTACTGGCCTCTCTTCTACTGGTGGCTTAACATGTCTGTAGACCTGCGATCTCTAGTAGTTGGAATGAGAAAGGTTCTGTTGTAATGCCATCACTTAATCTAGTAGCTTAACACATCTATAGTCTGTAGTATTAATATATCTTCCACTGACAGATTAACAAAAGAACAATCTTGGGGTATCGTCTAGCTTTGGTTTAAAACATCTGTGATGTTAGTCTCTTTAACTAGTAGCTTAGCCCTTTAGCATTCACATTACTCTATATTTACTATTATATTTTCAAAGAAAAGGCTTTATCTCACATAATATGGAATCTATGAGATTTTGATATCTATATTGAAAACAATACCATAACATCAGTATGAGTGGCCAGTTACAGCCGGTTTGAACAGAAAGAGGTGAGAGAATTCTGACTGGATATGGCCGGTTTAAATGCTAAAGGGTTAACATGTCTATAGCTTATAGTATTAATATATCTTACAACAGAAGCTTTAACAAAAGAATGATCTTGGGACATCTTCTAGCTGTGGTTTAAAACTTCTGTGATGTTAGCATCTCTTTAACTCGTAGCTTAACACGTCTATAGCCTATAGTATTAATATATCTTACAACAGCTACTTAACAAGAGAATGATCTTCGAATATATTCCAACAGTGGTTTAAAATATCTGTGATGTTACTATCTGTTTAACTACTAGATTAATACGTCTATAGTTTTGATATGTCTTCTAAGTACAAATTAAAGAATACTGTGACATAGAAAGCTGTATTTCACCTCCAGGGATATTACAAAATCTATCATCTTGAATCATCTTCTCTTCAGAAATGAATAAGAAACCTG
>OZ024761.1:13373461-13375961 GCA_964016885.1 Eledone cirrhosa | reverse complement strand
ACTTCCTATTCCATATAATTAACCTTCATAAACTTCATAGAAACTGCTTTTCATACCCACGCATCTCTGTCTGCTTAATATGCTTTTATACCTGTATTGTATTATGTGATACATTTGCCATACTGTGATATATATGCTTAGTACCATTGCTTGATTCTTACCTGGTTATTCTGTACATGCCTAACACATCTGCACTCTTTCTATACGCTTGCCTATGTACCGCTAATGTCCTCGTTTTGCGAGTAACTTTCTTCTTTAATTCCTCTATAATTGTTGTATTATTCTTTTATAATCTTTGTCGCAATCCACTGATACTGACCTCATCATCTTCACTCTTTAAATATTACACTGTTAATGACAACACTCACATCTACGTATCTTTACGATTGTTCTGTGGAATAGGAAGTTAATTATATGTCTAAACTTTGCTAGTGCCCCGATGATTCCAAACGAAAGTTAGGAAGAAACGATTATCAGGAATAAAATGTTTTGAACATAGTTTTGATTATTCTGTAATTTATATTCCGGCTCTGTAAAACATCTGATGTATTTACATTGAGCTATTTTTCTTACTGGTAATAAGGTGGTAATGAATTACTGACCTTTCCTGTTTATAATTATATATAGTGTATATATAGGTATAAATAATATATATATATATATATATATATATATATATATATATATATATAACAGATTAAAGTTTAGAATCGCTGTTTTCACCTTAATAAATATTTGATCTATGGTTTTATATATATTACCCTTATCGAGCCTTCTTCGGATTTTAGTCTTCACATTTATTATTATTACTATAGACACCGTACTTGCTATTAACTAAACTGTGTACACTCTGAACTGCTGGTTCCAGTTGCATTACTGCAATATAGTAGATTTATTGAGTGGGCTAGGCGTTGGCCGGAGACTCTTGATTTAATATATGTGCATTTATATATGTTTTTAATTAAGCATACGGTATATTGCCAACTATACATACATTCATGTATACATCGCTATTTCAGAACACCAATCCTAATACCTAATTTTTGCTGGACCGGCAATCGCTCTGTATAATTAGCTCCTATAATTTTCGGCGAAAACAGGGAGTGCGTGGCTGTGATGATCGCCAACTAGCGTGAAACAGACTGTTAGCTTCTCTCCCTTCTTTTCTTTTGCCGAAAAGAAGTAAGTGACATAGTCGCTACTTTAAAACTGATAGCGTATGGTCTTCAAAATGTTTTTAATTAAACATACGGTATATTGCCAAATATACTATACATACATTCATGAATACATCGCTATTTCAGAGCACCAATCCTAATATATATATTAGGGTGGCCCTTATTTTTCAACTTTCTAAAGGTATAGTTCCCACCCCCGATATTGTTTCAATTAACAAAAAAACAATCTCTGCAAAATTTTAGCTCAAACAGACAACTGCAAGGCGTCTCTCATCGACCGTGAAAGTTTGAAGTTTTCGGCCGGAAAGTCATTTTTTTTTTCAGATAAAAATATTTAATCTCTTATATAATTTTCTCTTAAATTAAAAATTTGTTCAGACTTATTCTTGGAAGATAAGTAACAATAAATAAAATGGGAAGGCAACTTGCGAAGCTGGGGGCAGAGAGCAGCTATAGGGCAAACACCTATTTTCCAATGTGGGAGCAGCAAAATTTTAACTTTGGGAAAATTACCTATTGTTAAGGGCCACCCTAATATACATATATCCGTATGTGGTTGACAACTGAGAGAAATGAGTACTGGGTATTGAGAATATATATATATATATATATATATATATATATATATACGATATTAAATAAATGGAAACTATATTTATAAAACCATATTTATTTCATTATACATATTTCAGGGATACCAAATTAAAATATGGTATGCCATATTTTAATTTGCATACCATATTTTAATTTGGTATCCCTGAAATATGTATAATGAAATAAATATGGTTTTATAAATATAGTTTCCATTTATTTAATATCGTGTATCTACTCCAAAAACTTGTCGAGTGCTTTATATCAGTTATAAAATATTTACTTGTTGTATCCCAACAATTTTAAATAGAACTTTTGCATATATATATATATATATATATATATATATATATATATAAATATACTAGCTGAGGTACCCGGTCATACCTGGGTATTCCCAGTTCCCATTAAAATGCCCAATGCCTCTCAGACCAAAATTTAAATCAAAATATAGGACAGATAATCAAAAGCGAAGACATTCATTTGCGAAACAATAATACAAACAAATATTGTTGATTGCATTGGTCAGGTGAAAAAATGTTTGTCAGAGGAGTTGAGTGTTGTTATAAGGAAACAAATAGAACCCCCATTAGGGTGTCTTAATATTATTGAAATTTGCTGAAATTTTGTGAATAGGCATCATATCTTGTCATTTACCTATGGTTTAAATTTCATATAAATCGAAAGGAAAATATTTTCAGCGGGGGTTTTGTGCCCCGGGGAACCCTTTG
>OZ024761.1:13365961-13368461 GCA_964016885.1 Eledone cirrhosa | reverse complement strand
ATCATTCGACCTGCGACGAGTCCACGCCACGACTTTGCCATTTAACAAACGCACGCAGTTGCCGTCGCAGGTCGATGAACAAACAGAGGCACAATTTAGTATAGCTAAATCCGAACTTAGAAATATTATAGAACAGTATAGCAAGAAGCATAATAGAATAGAGGCCCAGCAACTGGGAGAAGAATCTGCAAATGGCTTGCGTAAGCTCATGCAGCGCTCGCGTAATGGAGAGATAGCATGCTTTACAACAGACAAGTCTGGCAGAATGTCGGTTGACAGCCTGCCAAACTACATCCAGGCAATGCAACCCCACATCACTAACACAAGAGAGGTAACACCACAGGAGCATGAGGATAGAGAAAAAACCCTCAATGCCCATATGGTGATGTGGACAAATATAATGCAGCCCAACAAAAGGACTGCCAACAACTTCCAGGCCTGGAACAATGACGTGCCGGCGTTGTATGGGCTTCGTAAAGACCATAAAACGGGCTGGGACCCTGTCGCGGGACCACCAACACGGCCAGTCTGTGGGGCTAACATTGCTAGTAACTACAGACTGTCCTACTTCCTCTCCCTGATCATACGCCCCATCATTGAGATGTCCCCAGATGTGTGTGACAGCACGGAGGACCTCCTCAGCAGAATCGGCGCGGGTAACCGATCTGGGGACCTAACAAACTGCATAATAGGCAGTATGGATGTTGTGTCCCTGTATCCATCTATTGACGTGGATTTTGCTGTGGAGAAATGCGTCGAAATGATCAGCGAGAGCAAGGTTGAGTTCCGTGGGATTGATACCAGTGAGCTGGGACTTCTACTTAAGCTTACCCATAGTAATAGTTACCTAGACACTTATGACCTTAGCAACCTGTGCCCTACAAGACCAGCAAGAGGCAGACCACCTACCATTACCTCAATGGCCAAGAAAACCCACACAGATAGATGGAACGGGTGGACCAGAGCCATACGGACACCCGAAAACCACGATGAACTGAAGAAAATGATTGCACATGCGGTAGGAGCCAGCATAAAACTAACCCTTAAGGAACATATGTTCAAATTTAATGGTAAAACATATGCCCAAGAGGAAGGAGCAGCCATTGGTGTTAGCATTGCAGGCGACATAGCTAACTTATTCATGGTATGGTGGGACAGTAGACTTAAACAAAAACTTAATGAACAATTAGAAGACAGCTTAACCCTGATAATGTACTCCCGCTACGTAGATGATATAAACATCGTAGTTAAGACACCCCCACTAAAGAACAGTCAGGAACTAGAGAAAAACACAATGGAAAGCATCCAGCAAATAGCAAACTCCATCCACCAGAGCATTAGAGTTACTATAGACTACCCAAGTAGACACCCCAACCATCGATTACCTGTACTAGACACAGAGCTCTGGTTAGATACTATTAACAACCAAAAACAAATCCTCCATTCCCATTATGCCAAACCCATGACTTCCAAACATCTGATCCACCGAAACTCGGCCATTTCGGACCATACCAAAATCAACATACTGATTGCGGATTTGGTACGGGTGATGAGAAATGTGTCCCGCATGTGCAACCCCGAAGAACTAGAGAGACACATACAACACTTCATCCACCGTATGCAGTTCTCTGGCTACAATCAGAGAGATAGAATCAGAGTGTATAAAGGAGCCAGAACCAAATGGGAAAAAAATGGTAAATAATGACATAAATGGGACCTGCCCCTTGTATAGGAGCAAATTTTGGAATAGAATAGAAAGAACTAAGAACAAGGCCAATAGAATAAACTCATGGTATGATAGCAATAAATACCAGAGTGTAATGTTCATCAATACAACCCCTAGAGGCGAACTAGCCTACAAATTTAGAAGGGCCCTAAAGAAACATAATCTCAATATTAAGATAGTAGAAAGACCTGGTACCTCCGTAAAAACACTTATTAGCAAGACATACCCGTTCCAAAGACCCTCATGTATAGATAAGAAATGTATAACCTGTAAAATAAGCCCCCATATTAACTGTAAAACTAGAAATGTAGTATATAACATAAGATGTACTGAAGGACAATGTAGAAACAAAAATGTAGTATAGGGGAACGAATAAATGAACACTGGCGAGACCTCCAAGATAGTAAAGAATCATCTGTGCTCTACCAACATGCTAAGATAGAACACAGGGGTAAATTAGAGAGCATAGAAATAAAAATAGAACCCACACACAAGAAAGACGCAATGTTTAGGCAAATTACAGAGGCAGTAAGCATAAAAGAATTAAAACCAAAATTAAATAGAAAATATGAGTGGAACAGCAACATCACAACTTACAATTAAGGACAAAATGAAAACACACACACACATAGAACAAACAACTTACAATTGAAAACACACACAAAATGAAAACACACACAAGACAAAATGAAAACACACACACACATAGAACAAACAACCAACCAACAATAAATAAATAAATAAACAAACAAATAGAAAAATAAAAATAGAAAA
>OZ024761.1:13350961-13353461 GCA_964016885.1 Eledone cirrhosa | reverse complement strand
CATATACACGCACTAAAACACACACACATTACACATATACACGCACTAAAACACACACACAGTACACATATACACGCACTAAAACACACACACAGTACACATATACACGCACTAAAACACACACACAGTACACATATACACGCACTAAAACACACACACAGTACACATATACACGCACTAAAACACACACACAGTACACATATACACGCACTAAAACACACACACAGTACACATATACACGCACTAAAACACACACACATTACACATATACACGCACTAAAACACACACACATTACACATATACACGCACTAAAACACACACACAGTACACATATACACGCACTAAAACACACACACAGTACACATATACACGCACTAAAACACACACACAGTACACATATACACGCACTAAAACACACACAGTACACATATACACGCACTAAAACACACACACAGTACACATATACACGCACAAACACACACACAGTACACATTTACACGCACTAAAACACACACACAGTACACATATACACGCACAAACACACACACAATATTTATTTAACTAAAATAAATAAATAAAATAAATAAATAAAATTTAGAACTGCTCAGAAGCAACACGAAATGTTGAAATATCTGGAACACATATATATATATGTATATATATTTGTGTAGGTTATATATATTTGTATGTGTAGTTAATATATATATATATATATGTATGTGTGTGTGTGTGTGCGTTTGTAGGTTATATATATATATATATATATGCGTGTGTGTGTGTGTGTGTTATATGTGTGTGTAGGTTATATATACGTTATATGTGTGTGGGTAGGTAATATATATATATATATATATACATATACATACATACACAAAAATACATACATAGACAGACACACACACTTGCGTAACACATAAACACAAACACATAGACAGAGAGACATACACGTACATAAGACACACACACACGTACACACACACACACACGTACACACACACACACACACACACACATACATACACACACACATATACACACACACACATGTACACACACACATACAAAAATATATAAACAACCAATTATGTGTTATAGAAATATTTCACTTCTTGGCATAAAACGTATTGATTTCTTCTGCATTAAGTGCTAAATATTGAAAAACGCTGCGTTAACGAATCTGCTATTTGGTCTAATATGAAGAAGTTGGACTGAAGCAGCCCAGAGGATATTTGTAATATTGCTTGAGCTGTTGTATTGAAAATACTACCAGAAACTTCAGCACAAGTCAAGCGGTGAAGTGCACAGATCTGGCAACTCTCCCCCTGGCCGACGGCAATTTTAAAGGCATATACTATTGTGTGTGTGTGCGTATATATATATATATATAGGAAAAAGTATGACCCCGACGGCATAGTCTCAAGCCACACTACACCACACCACACAACACAACACTACACCACACCACACCAGACCACACTACACCAAACCACACTACACTACACTACACAACACTACACCACACCATACTACATCACACTACACCACACTACACCACACTATACCACACTACACCACACCATACTACATCACACTACCCCACACTACACCACACTATACCACACTACACTACACCACTCCACACAACACTACACTACACTATCCCCACACTACACCACACTACACCACACTATACCACACTACACCACACTACACCACACCACACTACACCACACTACACCACACTACACCACACTACACTACCCCACACTACACCACACCACACTACCACACAAATTTCACTACACTACACTACGCCACACCACACCACACTACTCCACACTACACTACACCACACTACACTACCCACACCACACTACACCACACTACACTACCCCACACTACACCACACCACACTATACCACACCACACCACACTACACCACACTACCACACAAATTTCACTACACTACACTACACCACACCACACTACACTACACCACACTACACTACCCACACCACACTACACCACACTACACTACCCCACACTACACCACACTATACCACACCACACCACACTACACCACACTACCACACAAATTTCACTACACTACACTACACCACACTACCCCACACTACACTACACCACACTACACTACACCACACTACACTACCCACACCACACTACACCACACTACACTACCCCACACTACACCACACCACACTATACCACACCACACCACACTACCACACAAATTTCACTACATTACACTACACCACACTACCCCACACTACACTACCCCACACTACACTACACCACACTACACTACCCACACCACACTACACCACACTACACTACCCCACACTACACCACACCACACTATACCACACCACACCACACTACACCACACTACCACACAAATTTCACTACATTACACTACACTACACCACACCACACCACACTACACTACACCACACTACACCACACTACACTACACCACAC
>OZ024761.1:13310961-13338461 GCA_964016885.1 Eledone cirrhosa | reverse complement strand
AGTACTACTACTACTACTACCACCAGTACTACCACTACTACTACCACTACCACCAGTACTACTACCACTACCACCAGTACTACTACTACTACTACCACTACCACTACTACTACTACCACCAGTACTACTACCACTACCACCAGTACTACTACTACTACTACTACCACCAGTACTACTACTACTACTACCACTACCACCAGTACTACTACTACTACTACCACTACCACCAGTACTACTACTACTACTACTACTACCACCAGTACTACTACTACTACTACCACTACCACCAGTACTACCACCAGTACTACTACTACTACTACCACTACCACCAGTACTACTACTACTACTACCACTACCACCAGTACTACTACTACTACTACCACAACCACCAGTACTACTACTACTACTACTACCACTACCACCAGTACTACTACTACTACTACTACTACTACCACCAGTACTACTACTACTACTACCACTACCACCAGTACTACCACCAGTACTACTACTACTACTACCACTACCACCAGTACTACTACTACTACTACCACTACCACCAGTACTACTACTACTACTACCACTACCACCAGTACTACTACCACTACCACCAGTACTACTACCAGTACTACTACTACTACTACTACTACTACTACCACCAGTACTACTACTACTACTACCACTACCACCAGTACTACTACCACTACCACCAGTACTACTACCAGTACTACTACTACTACTACCACTACCACCAGTACTACTACTACTACTACCACTACCACCAGTACTACTACCACTACCACCAGTACTACTACCAGTACTACTACTACTACTACTACTACTACCACCAGTACTACTACTACTACTACCACTACCACCAGTACTACTACTACTACTACCAGTACTACTACCACTACCACCAGTACTACTACCAGTACTACTACTACTACTACTACCACTACCACCAGTACTACTACTACTACTACCACTACCACCAGTACTACTACCAGTACTACTACTACTACTACTACTACTACCACCAGTACTACTACTACTACTACCACTACCACCAGTACTACTACTACTACTACCACTACCACTACTACTACTACCACCAGTACTACTACCACTACCACCAGTACTACTACTACTACTACTACCACCAGTACTACTACTACTACTACCACTACCACCAGTACTACTACTACTACTACCACTACCACCAGTACTACTACTACTACTACCACTACCACCAGTACTACTACTACTACTACCACCAGTACTACTACTACTACTACCACTACCACCAGTACTACTACTACTACTACCACTACCACCAGTACTACTACTACTACTACCACTACCACCAGTACTACTACTACTACTACCACCAGTACTACCACTACTACTACCACTACCACCAGTACTACTACTACTACTACCACTACCACCAGTACTACTACTACTACTACCACTACCACCAGTACCACCACTACTACTACTACTACCACCAGTACTACTACTACTACTACTACTACCACCAGTACTACTACTACTACTACCACTACCACCAGTACTACTACTACTACTACCACTACCACCAGTACTACCACTACTACTACCACTACCACCAGTACTACTACCACTACCACCAGTACTACTACTACTACTACCACTACCACCAGTACTACTACCACTACCACCAGTACTACTACTACTACTACCACTACCACCAGTACTACTACTACTACTACCACTACCACCAGTACTACTACCACTACCACCAGTACTACTACTACTACTACCACTACCACCAGTACTACTACTACTACTACCACTACCACCAGTACTACTACTACTACTACCACTACCACCAGTACTACTACCACTACCACCAGTACTACTACCAGTACTACTACTACTACTACTACTACTACCACCAGTACTACTACTACTACTACCACTACCACCAGTACTACTACTACTACTACCACTACCACCAGTACTACTACTACTACTACCACTACCACCAGTACTACTACTACTACTACCACTACCACCAGTACTACTACCACTACCACCAGTACTACTACTACTACTACCACTACCACCAGTACTACTACCACTACCACCAGTACTACTACCACTACCACCAGTACTACTACTACTACTACCACTACCACCAGTACTACTACTACTACTACCACTACCACCACCACTACCACCACTACTACTACCACTACCACAGACAAGGTGAATAACAACAACAAAGACCAGATCATTTTCTAAAAAGGAGAAAACAATGGGGGGGGGGGCAAAGTAAACGGGGAAACAACGCTACAAACAATACTGTAGAATGAAGATATATATTGATTAAATATTTGGTGTAGTTCGAAAAGAGGGGGTGGGGTCGTGTGGGGGGCGGGGGGAGATGGAGAGGGGGGGTAGAGAAAGAGTGTGGGGTGTGGGAGGAAATGGAGAGAGAGAGAGAGAGAGGAGGAGTGGGAGAGAGCAAAGCAGAGAGGGAGAGGAAAAGGGAGGAGTGGCGGAGAGCGCGGGAGTGTGGGGGAGAGAGAGGGAATGTGGAAGATAGAGGGGGGGAGATGGGGGGAGATGTATATAGTGTTGGTAGGATCTTCTATAAGCCGCTACATGGTCAATGCCAGGTTAAAACATCAAAGAAGCAATTGAAAGACATCTGGCATACAATCACAAAAACTATCCACAAGAATGAGTTAGTCAACATTAAATTTCGATTGGCAGTATCGGTAGGGGGTCGGACGCCATGCTTTCCAGCATAGTTACGTCCCTTAACGATCTGAGTTCAAATCCCGCCGAGGTTGACTTTGCCTTTCATCCTTACGGGGTTGATAAAATAAAGTACCAGTAATGCACTGGGTAATTGCTGGCCTTGTGCCAAAAGTAGAAACAATTAAATTTCGATGGAAAACAACAACTCACTAACCATATATACAGTGAAGGCACATGGCTTAGTGGTTAGAGCATTGGGCTTGCAATCGAAAGGTTGTGAGTTCAATTCTCGGACCGGGTGAAGTGTTGTGTCCTTGAGCAAGACACTTTATTTCACGTTGCTCCAGTTTACTCAGCTGTAGAAATGAGATGATAGGGACTGAGGTCCCTATCATTAAATCACCCAAGACACCTCCAACGAGATATACCTTGGAGGAGGCCAGCTAAACCTGCACAGGTGTGAGCTGTCACACACACACACATAGGTGTGAGCTGTCACACACACACACACATAGGTGTGAGCTGTCACACACACACACATAGGTGTGAGCTGTCACACACACACACACATAGGTGTGAGCTGTCACACACACACACATAGGTGTGAGCTGTCACACACACACACACATAGGTGTGAGCTGTCACACACACACACATAGGTGTGAGCTGTCACACACACACACATAGGTGTGAGCTGTCACACACACACACACATAGGTGTGAGCTGTCACACACACACACATAGGTGTGAGCTGTCACACACACACACATAGGTGTGGGCTGTCACACACACACACATAGGTGTGAGCTGTCACACACACACACATAGGTGTGGGCTGTCACACACACATAGGTGTGAGCTGTCACACACACACACATAGGTGTGAGCTGTCACACACACATAGGTGTGAGCTGTCACACACACACACATAGGTGTGAGCTGTCACACACACACACACACATAGGTGTGAGCTGTCACACACACACACACATGGGTGTGAGCTGTCACACACACACACATAGGTGTGAGCTGTCACACACACACACACATAGGTGTGAGCTGTCACACACTCACACATAGGTGTGAGCTGTCACACACACACACATAGGTGTGAGCTGTCACACACACACACATAGGTGTGAGCTGTCACACACACACACATGTGTGAGCTGTCACACAACCATACACATAGGTGTGAGCTGTCACACACACACACATAGGTGTGAGCTGTCACACACACATAGGTGTGAGCTGTCACACACACACACATAGGTGTGAGCTGTCACACACACACACACATGGGTGTGAGCTGTCACACACACACACATAGGTGTGAGCTGTCACACACACACACATAGGTGTGAGCTGTCACACACACACACATAGGTGTGAGCTGTCACACACACACACATAGGTGTGAGCTGTCACACACACACACATGGGTGTGAGCTGTCACACACACACACATAGGTGTTAGCTGTCACACACACACACACATAGGTGTGAGCTGTCACACACACACACATAGGTGTGAGCTGTCACACACACACACATCTCACACAGCTCACACAACCATACACACACAAACTCTCAATATATAGTTTTAAAAAATGATACATTTAAATAAATATATTTCTTAATTTAAAAAAACAAAACAGAGATCGAATCCCTCATAATAATTTCCTATCAAAACAAAATGTTAGATCAATATTCTGAAAGAAAGAATATCATTTATATATATTTTTTTTTTTAATGAAATGTTGAAAAATTAGATGTAATTATCTCCTACCTGCACCTTAGTATTGGGGGCTGCGTGGTAGTGTGTATTGGGGGCTTCATGGTAGTGTGTATTGGGGCCTTTGTGGTAGTGTGTATTGGGGCCTTTGTGGTAGTGTGTATTGGGGGCTTCATGGTAGTGTGTAATGGGGCCTTTGTGGTAGTGTGTATTGGGGCCTTTGTGGTAGTGTGTATTGGGGGCTTCATGGTAGTGTGTATTGGGGCCTTTGTGGTAGTGTGTATTGGGGGCTTCGTGGTAGTGTGAATTGGGGCCTTCGTGGTAGTGTGAATTGGGGCCTTCGTGGTAGTGTGTATTGGGGGCTTCGTGGTAGTGTGTATTGGGGCCTCCGTGGTAGTGTGTATTGGGGCCTTCGTGGTAGTGTGTATTGGGGCCTTTGTAGTAGTGTGTATTGGGGGCTTCATGGTAGTGTGTATTGGGGCCTCCGTGGTAGTGTGTATTGGGGCCTTTGTGGTAGTGTGTATTGGGGGCTTCATGGTAGTGTGTATTGGGGCCTTTGTGGTAGTGTGTATTGGAGCCTTCGTGGTAGTGTGTATTGGGGCCTTTGTGGTAGTGTGTATTGGGGCCTCCGTGGTAGTGTGTATTGGGGCCTTTGTGGTAGTGTGTATTGGGGCCTTTGTGGTAGTGTGTATTGGGGCCTTCGTGGTAGTGTGTATTGGGGCCTTTGTGGTAGTGTGTATTGGGGCCTTTGTGGTAGTGTGTATTGGGGCCTTTGTGGTAGTGTGTATTGGGGCCTCCGTGGTAGTGTGTATTGGGGCCTTCGTGGTAGTGTGTATTGGGGCCTTTGTGGTAGTGTGTATTGGGGCCTTTGTGGTAGTGTGTATTGGGGGCTTTGTGGTAGTGTGTATTGAGGCCTTTGTGGTAGTGTGTATTGGGGCCTTTGTGGTAGTGTGTATTGGGGCCTTCGTGGTAGTGTGTATTGGGGCCTTTGTGGTAGTGTGTATTGGGGTCTTTGTGGTAGTGTGTATTGGGGGCTTTGTGGTAGTGTGTATTGGGGCCTTCGTGGTAGTGTGTATTGGGGCCTTTGTGGTAGTGTGTATTGGGGCCTCCGTGGTAGTGTGTATTGGGGCCTTTGTGGTAGTGTGTATTGGGGCCTCCGTGGTAGTGTGTATTGGGGCCTTTGTGGTAGTGTGTATTGGAGCCTCCGTGGTATTGTGTATTGGGGGCTTTGTGGTAGTGTATTGGGGCCTTTGTGGTAGTGTGTATTGGGGGCTTTGTGGTAGTGTGTATTGGGGCCTCCGTGGTAGTGTGTATTGGGGCCTTTGTGGTAGTGTGTATTGGGGCCTTTGTGGTAGTGTGTATTGGGGCCTCCGTGGTAGTGTGTATTGGGGCCTTTGTGGTAGTGTGTATTGGGGCCTCCGTGGTAGTGTGTATTGGGGCCTTTGTGGTAGTGTGTATTGGGGCCTTTGTGGTAGTGTGTATTGGGGCCTTTGTGGTAGTGTGTATTGGGGCCTTCGTGGTAGTGTGTATTGGGGCCTTCGTGGTAGTGTGTATTGGGGCCTTCGTGGTAGTGTGTATTGGGGCCTTTGTGGTAGTGTGTATTGGGGCCTTCGTGGTAGTGTGTATTGGGGCCTTTGTGGTAGTGTGTATTGGGGCCTTTGTGGTAGTGTGTATTGGGGCCTTCGTGGTAGTGTGTATTGGGGCCTTTGTGGTAGTGTGTATTGGGGCCTTCGTGGTAGTGTGTATTGGGGCCTCCGTGGTAGTGTGTATTGGGGCCTTTGTGGTAGTGTGTATTGGGGCCTTTGTGGTAGTGTGTATTGGGGCCTTTGTGGTAGTGTGTATTGGGGCCTTTGTGGTAGTGTGTATTGGGGCCTTCGTGGTAGTGTGTATTGGGGCCTTTGTGGTAGTGTGTATTGGGGCCTTCGTGGTAGTGTGTATTGGGGCCTCCGTGGTAGTGTGTATTGGGGCCTTTGTGGTAGTGTGTATTGGGGCCTTTGTGGTAGTGTGTATTGGGGCCTTTGTGGTAGTGTGTATTGGGGCCTTTGTGGTAGTG
The DNA here is from genome assembly GCA_964016885.1 of Eledone cirrhosa. Lineage (NCBI taxonomy): Eukaryota > Metazoa > Mollusca > Cephalopoda > Octopoda > Eledonidae > Eledone > Eledone cirrhosa. The sequence goes on along the minus strand of OZ024761.1, from coordinate 13,331,924 downwards.
TGTATTGGGGCCTTCGTGGTAGTGTGTATTGGGGCCTTCGTGGTAGTGTGTATTGGGGCCTTCGTGGTAGTGTGTATTGGGGCCTTCGTGGTAGTGTGTATTGGGGGCTTTGTGGTAGTGTGTATTGGGGGCTTTGTGGTAGTGTGTATTGGGGCCTTCGTGGTAGTGTGTATTGGGGCCTTCGTGGTAGTGTGTATTGGGGCCTTCGTGGTAGTGTGTATTGGGGCCTTTGTGGTAGTGTGTATTGGGGCCTTCGTGGTAGTGTGTATTGGGGCCTTCGTGGTAGTGTGTATTGGGGCCTTCGTGGTAGTGTGTATTGGGGCCTTCGTGGTAGTGTGTATTGGGGCCTTCGTGGTAGTGTGTATTGGGGGCTTTGTGGTAGTGTGTATTGGGGCCTTCGTGGTAGTGTGTATTAGGGGCTTTGTGGTAGTGTGTATTGGGGCCTTCGTGGTAGTGTGTATTGGGGCCTTTGTGGTAGTGTGTATTGGGGCCTTCGTGGTAGTGTGTATTGGGGGCTTTGTGGTAGTGTGTATTGGGGCCTTCGTGGTAGTGTGTATTGGGGCCTTTGTGGTAGTGTGTATTGGGGCCTTCGTGGTAGTGTGTATTGGGGCCTTCGTGGTAGTGTGTATTGGGGCCTTCGTGGTAGTGTGTATTGGGGCCTTCGTGGTAGTATGTATTGGGGGCTTTGTGGTAGTGTGTATTGGGGCCTTCGTGGTAGTGTGTATTGGGGCCTTTGTGGTAGTGTGTATTGGGGGCTTTGTGGTAGTGTGTATTGGGGCCTTTGTGGTAGTGTGTATTGGGGGCTTTGTGGTAGTGTGTATTGGGGGCTTTGTGGTAGTGTGTATTGGGGGCTTTGTGGTAGTGTGTATTGGGGCCTTTGTGGTAGTGTGTATTGGGGGCTTTGTGGTAGTGTGTATTGGGGCCTTTGTGGTAGTGTGTATTGGGGCCTTTGTGGTAGTGTGTATTGGGGGCTTTGTGGTAGTGTGTATTGGGGCCTTTGTGGTAGTGTGTATTGGGGGCTTCGTGGTAGTGTGTATTGGGGCCTTTGTGGTAGTGTGTATTGGGGCCTTTGTGGTAGTGTGTATTGGAGCCTTTGTGGTAGTGTGTATTGGGGCCTCCGTGGTAGTGTGTATTGGGGGCTTTGTGGTAGTGTGTATTGGGGGCTTTGTGGTAGTGTGTATTGGGGGCTTTGTGGTAGTGTGTATTGGGGGCTTTGTGGTAGTGTGTATTGGGGGCTTTGTGGTAGTGTGTATTGGGGGCTTTGTGGTAGTGTGTATTGGGGCCTTTGTGGTAGTGTGTATTGGGGGCTTTGTGGTAGTGTGTATTGGGGCCTTTGTGGTAGTGTGTATTGGGGCCTTTGTGGTAGTGTGTATTGGGGCCTTTGTGGTAGTGTGTATTGGGGCCTTTGTGGTAGTGTGTATTGGGGGCTTTGTGGTAGTGTGTATTGGGGGCTTTGTGGTAGAGTGTATTGGGGGCTTTGTGGTAGTGTGTATTGGGGCCTTTGTGGTAGTGTGTATTGGGGCCTTTGTGATAGTGTGTATTGGGGGCTTCGTGGTAGTGTGTATTGGGGCCTTTGTGGTAGTGTGTATTGGGGGCTTTGTGGTAGTGTGTATTGGGGCCTTTGTGGTAGTGTGTATTGGGGGCTTTGTGGTAGTGTGTATTGGGGCCTCCGTGGTAGTGTGTATTGGGGCCTTTGTGGTAGTGTGTATTGGGGCCTTTGTGGTAGTGTGTATTGGGGGCTTTGTGGTAGTGTGTATTGGGGGCTTTGTGGTAGTGTGTATTGGGGCCTCCGTGGTAGTGTGTATTGGGGCCTTTGTGGTAGTGTGTATTGGGGGCTTTGTGGTAGTGTGTATTGGGGCCTTTGTGGTAGTGTGTATTGGGGCCTTTGTGGTAGTGTGTATTGGAGCCTTCGTGGTAGTGTGTATTGGGGCCTTTGTGGTAGTGTGTATTGGGGCCTTTGTGGTAGTGTGTATTGGGGGCTTTGTGGTAGTGTGTATTGGGGCTTTGTGGTAGTGTGTATTGGGGCCTTTGTGGTAGTGTGTATTGGGGCCTCCGTGGTAGTGTGTATTGGGGCCTTTGTGGTAGTGTGTATTGGGGGCTTTGTGGTAGTGTGTATTGGGCCTTTGTGGTAGTGTGTATTGGGGGCTTTGTGGTAGTGTGTATTGGGGCCTTTGTGGTAGTGTGTATTGGGGGCTTTGTGGTAGTGTGTATTGGGGCCTCCGTGGTAGTGTGTATTGGGGCCTTTGTGGTAGTGTGTATTGGGGCCTTTGTGGTAGTGTGTATGGGGGCTTTGTGGTAGTGTGTATTGGGGGCTTTGTGGTAGTGTGTATTGGGGCCTCCGTGGTAGTGTGTATTGGGGCCTCCGTGGTAGTGTGTATTGGGGCCTTTGTGGTAGTGTGTATTGGGGCCTTTGTGGTAGTGTGTATTGGAGCCTTTGTGGTAGTGTGTATTGGGGCCTCCGTGGTAGTGTGTATTGGGGCCTTTGTGGTAGTGTGTATTGGGGCCTTTGTGGTAGTGTGTATTGGGGCCTTTGTGGTAGTGTGTATTGGGGCCTCCGTGGTAGTGTGTATTGGGGCCTTTGTGGTAGTGTGTATTGGGGCCTTTGTGGTAGTGTGTATTGGGGGCTTTGTGGTAGTGTGTATTGGGGGCTTTGTGGTAGTGTGTATTGGGGGCTTTGTGGCAGTGTGTATTGGGGGCTTTGTGGTAGTGTGTATTGGGGCCTTTGTGGTAGTGTGTATTGGGGCCTCCGTGGTAGTGTGTATTGGGGCCTTTGTGGTAGTGTGTATTGGGGCCTCCGTGGTAGTGTGTATTGGGGCCTTTGTGGTAGTGTGTATTGGGGCCTTTGTGGTAGTGTGTATTGGGGGCTTTGTGGTAGTGTGTATTGGGGGCTTTGTGGTAGTGTGTATTGGGGGCTTTGTGGTAGTGTGTATTGGGGCCTTTGTGGTAGTGTGTATTGGGGCCTTTGTGGTAGTGTGTATTGGGGCCTCCGTGGTAGTGTGTATTGGGGCCTTTGTGGTAGTGTGTATTGGGGCCTTTGTGGTAGTTTGTATTGGAGCCTTTGTGGTAGTGTGTATTGGGGCCTCCGTGGTAGTGTGTATTGGGGCCTTTGTGGTAGTGTGTATTGGGGCCTTTGTGGTAGTGTGTATTGGGGGCTTTGTGGTAGTGTGTATTGGGGGCTTTGTGGTAGAGTGTATTGGGGGCTTTGTGGTAGTGTGTATTGGGGCCTTTGTGGTAGTGTGTATTGGGGCCTTTGTGATAGTGTGTATTGGGGGCTTCGTGGTAGTGTGTATTGGGGCCTTTGTGGTAGTGTGTATTGGGGGCTTTGTGGTAGTGTGTATTGGGGCCTTTGTGGTAGTGTGTATTGGGGGCTTTGTGGTAGTGTGTATTGGGGCCTCCGTGGTAGTGTGTATTGGGGCCTTTGTGGTAGTGTGTATTGGGGCCTTTGTGGTAGTGTGTATTGGGGGCTTTGTGGTAGTGTGTATTGGGGGCTTTGTGGTAGTGTGTATTGGGGGCCTCCGTGGTAGTGTGTATTGGGGCCTTTGTGGTAGTGTGTATTGGGGGCTTTGTGGTAGTGTGTATTGGGGCCTTTGTGGTAGTGTGTATTGGGGCCTTTGTGGTAGTGTGTATTGGAGCCTTCGTGGTAGTGTGTATTGGGGCCTTTGTGGTAGTGTGTATTGGGGCCTTTGTGGTAGTGTGTATTGGGGGCTTTGTGGTAGTGTGTATTGGGGGCTTTGTGGTAGTGTGTATTGGGGCCTTTGTGGTAGTGTGTATTGGGGCCTCCGTGGTAGTGTGTATTGGGGCCTTTGTGGTAGTGTGTATTGGGGGCCTTTGTGGTAGTGTGTATTGGGGCCTTTGTGGTAGTGTGTATTGGGGGCTTTGTGGTAGTGTGTATTGGGGCCTTTGTGGTAGTGTGTATTGGGGGCTTTGTGGTAGTGTGTATTGGGGCCTCCGTGGTAGTGTGTATTGGGGCCTTTGTGGTAGTGTGTATTGGGGCCTTTGTGGTAGTGTGTATTGGGGGCTTTGTGGTAGTGTGTATTGGGGGCTTTGTGGTAGTGTGTATTGGGGCCTCCGTGGTAGTGTGTATTGGGGCCTCCGTGGTAGTGTGTATTGGGGCCTTTGTGGTAGTGTGTATTGGGGCCTTTGTGGTAGTGTGTATTGGAGCCTTTGTGGTAGTGTGTATTGGGGCCTCCGTGGTAGTGTGTATTGGGGCCTTTGTGGTAGTGTGTATTGGGGCCTTTGTGGTAGTGTGTATTGGGGCCTTTGTGGTAGTGTGTATTGGGGCCTCCGTGGTAGTGTGTATTGGGGCCTTTGTGGTAGTGTGTATTGGGGCCTTTGTGGTAGTGTGTATTGGGGGCTTTGTGGTAGTGTGTATTGGGGGCTTTGTGGTAGTGTGTATTGGGGGCTTTGTGGCAGTGTGTATTGGGGGCTTTGTGGTAGTGTGTATTGGGGCCTTTGTGGTAGTGTGTATTGGGGCCTCCGTGGTAGTGTGTATTGGGGCCTTTGTGGTAGTGTGTATTGGGGCCTCCGTGGTAGTGTGTATTGGGGCCTTTGTGGTAGTGTGTATTGGGGCCTTTGTGGTAGTGTGTATTGGGGGCTTTGTGGTAGTGTGTATTGGGGGCTTTGTGGTAGTGTGTATTGGGGGCTTTGTGGTAGTGTGTATTGGGGCCTTTGTGGTAGTGTGTATTGGGGCCTTTGTGGTAGTGTGTATTGGGGCCTCCGTGGTAGTGTGTATTGGGGCCTTTGTGGTAGTGTGTATTGGGGCCTTTGTGGTAGTTTGTATTGGAGCCTTTGTGGTAGTGTGTATTGGGGCCTCCGTGGTAGTGTGTATTGGGGCCTTTGTGGTAGTGTGTATTGGGGCCTTTGTGGTAGTGTGTATTGGGGCCTTTGTGGTAGTGTGTATTGGGGCCTTTGTGGTAGTGTGTATTGGGGCCTCCGTGGTAGTGTGTATTGGGGCCTTTGTGGTAGTGTGTATTGGGGCCTTTGTGGTAGTGTGTATTGGGGGCTTTGTGGTAGTGTGTATTGGGGGCTTTGTGGTAGTGTGTATTGGGGGCTTTGTGGTAGTGTGTATTGGGGGCTTTGTGGTAGTGTGTATTGGGGCCTTTGTGGTAGTGTGTATTGGGGCCTCCGTGGTAGTGTGTATTGGGGCCTTTGTGGTAGTGTGTATTGGGGGCTTTGTGGTAGTGTGTATTGGGGGCTTTGTGGTAGTGTGTATTGGGGGCTTTGTGGTAGTGTGTATTGGGGGCTTTGTGGTAGTGTGTATTGGGGCCTTTGTGGTAGTGTGTATTGGGGGCTTTGTGGTAGTGTGTATTGGGGCCTTTGTGGTAGTGTGTATTGGGGCCTTTGTGGTAGTGTGTATTGGGGCCTTTGTGGTAGTGTGTATTGGGGCCTTTGTGGTAGTGTGTATTGGGGGCTTTGTGGTAGTGTGTATTGGGGGCTTTGTGGTAGAGTGTATTGGGGGCTTTGTGGTAGTGTGTATTGGGGCCTTTGTGGTAGTGTGTATTGGGGCCTTTGTGATAGTGTGTATTGGGGGCTTCGTGGTAGTGTGTATTGGGGCCTTTGTGGTAGTGTGTATTGGGGGCTTTGTGGTAGTGTGTATTGGGGCCTTTGTGGTAGTGTGTATTGGGGGCTTTGTGGTAGTGTGTATTGGGGCCTCCGTGGTAGTGTGTATTGGGGCCTTTGTGGTAGTGTGTATTGGGGCCTTTGTGGTAGTGTGTATTGGGGGCTTTGTGGTAGTGTGTATTGGGGGCTTTGTGGTAGTGTGTATTGGGGCCTCCGTGGTAGTGTGTATTGGGGCCTTTGTGGTAGTGTGTATTGGGGGCTTTGTGGTAGTGTGTATTGGGGCCTTTGTGGTAGTGTGTATTGGGGCCTTTGTGGTAGTGTGTATTGGAGCCTTCGTGGTAGTGTGTATTGGGGCCTTTGTGGTAGTGTGTATTGGGGCCTTTGTGGTAGTGTGTATTGGGGGCTTTGTGGTAGTGTGTATTGGAGGCTTTGTGGTAGTGTGTATTGGGGCCTTTGTGGTAGTGTGTATTGGGGCCTCCGTGGTAGTGTGTATTGGGGCCTTTGTGGTAGTGTGTATTGGGGGCTTTGTGGTAGTGTGTATTGGGGCCTTTGTGGTAGTGTGTATTGGGGGCTTTGTGGTAGTGTGTATTGGGGCCTTTGTGGTAGTGTGTATTGGGGGCTTTGTGGTAGTGTGTATTGGGGCCTCCGTGGTAGTGTGTATTGGGGCCTTTGTGGTAGTGTGTATTGGGGCCTTTGTGGTAGTGTGTATTGGGGGCTTTGTGGTAGTGTGTATTGGGGGCTTTGTGGTAGTGTGTATTGGGGCCTCCGTGGTAGTGTGTATTGGGGCCTCCGTGGTAGTGTGTATTGGGGCCTTTGTGGTAGTGTGTATTGGGGCCTTTGTGGTAGTGTGTATTGGAGCCTTTGTGGTAGTGTGTATTGGGGCCTCCGTGGTAGTGTGTATTGGGGCCTTTGTGGTAGTGTGTATTGGGGCCTTTGTGGTAGTGTGTATTGGGGCCTTTGTGGTAGTGTGTATTGGGGCCTCCGTGGTAGTGTGTATTGGGGCCTTTGTGGTAGTGTGTATTGGGGCCTTTGTGGTAGTGTGTATTGGGGGCTTTGTGGTAGTGTGTATTGGGGGCTTTGTGGTAGTGTGTATTGGGGGCTTTGTGGCAGTGTGTATTGGGGGCTTTGTGGTAGTGTGTATTGGGGCCTTTGTGGTAGTGTGTATTGGGGCCTCCGTGGTAGTGTGTATTGGGGCCTTTGTGGTAGTGTGTATTGGGGCCTCCGTGGTAGTGTGTATTGGGGCCTTTGTGGTAGTGTGTATTGGGGCCTTTGTGGTAGTGTGTATTGGGGGCTTTGTGGTAGTGTGTATTGGGGGCTTTGTGGTAGTGTGTATTGGGGGCTTTGTGGTAGTGTGTATTGGGGCCTTTGTGGTAGTGTGTATTGGGGCCTTTGTGGTAGTGTGTATTGGGGCCTCCGTGGTAGTGTGTATTGGGGCCTTTGTGGTAGTGTGTATTGGGGCCTTTGTGGTAGTTTGTATTGGAGCCTTTGTGGTAGTGTGTATTGGGGCCTCCGTGGTAGTGTGTATTGGGGCCTTTGTGGTAGTGTGTATTGGGGCCTTTGTGGTAGTGTGTATTGGGGCCTTTGTGGTAGTGTGTATTGGGGCCTTTGTGGTAGTGTGTATTGGGGCCTCCGTGGTAGTGTGTATTGGGGCCTTTGTGGTAGTGTGTATTGGGGCCTTTGTGGTAGTGTGTATTGGGGGCTTTGTGGTAGTGTGTATTGGGGGCTTTGTGGTAGTGTGTATTGGGGGCTTTGTGGTAGTGTGTATTGGGGGCTTTGTGGTAGTGTGTATTGGGGCCTTTGTGGTAGTGTGTATTGGGGCCTCCGTGGTAGTGTGTATTGGGGCCTTTGTGGTAGTGTGTATTGGGGCCTCCGTGGTAGTGTGTATTGGGGCCTTTGTGGTAGTGTGTATTGGGGCCTTTGTGGTAGTGTGTATTGGGGGCTTTGTGGTAGTGTGTATTGGGGGCTTTGTGGTAGTGTGTATTGGGGGCTTTGTGGTAGTGTGTATTGGGGCCTTTGTGGTAGTGTGTATTGGGGCCTTTGTGGTAGTGTGTATTGGGGCCTCCGTGGTAGTGTGTATTGGGGCCTTTGTGGTAGTGTGTATTGGGGCCTTTGTGGTAGTTTGTATTGGAGCCTTTGTGGTAGTGTGTATTGGGGCCTCCGTGGTAGTGTGTATTGGGGCCTTTGTGGTAGTGTGTATTGGGGCCTTTGTGGTAGTTTGTATTGGGGCCTTTGTGGTAGTGTGTATTGGGGCCTTTGTGGTAGTGTGTATTGGGGCCTTTGTGGTAGTGTGTATTGGGGCCTTTGTGGTAGTGTGTATTGGGGCCTTTGTGGTAGTGTGTATTGGGGCCTTTGTGGTAGTGTGTATTGGGGGCTTTGTGGTAGTGTGTATTGGGGGCTTTGTGGTAGTGTGTATTGGGGCCTCCGTGGTAGTGTGTATTGGGGCCTTTGTGGTAGTGTGTATTGGGGGCTTTGTGGTAGTGTGTATTGGGGCCTTTGTGGTAGTGTGTATTGGGGCCTTTGTGGTAGTGTGTATTGGGGCCTTTGTGGTAGTGTGTATTGGGGCCTTTGTGGTAGTGTGTATTGGGGCCTTTGTGGTAGTGTGTATTGGGGGCTTTGTGGTAGTGTGTATTGGGGGCTTTGTGGTAGTGTGTATTGGGGGCTTTGTGGTAGTGTGTATTGGGGCCTCCGTGGTAGTGTGTATTGGGGCCTTTGTGGTAGTGTGTATTGGGGGCTTTGTGGTAGTGTGTATTGGGGCCTTTGTGGTAGTGTGTATTGGGGCCTTTGTGGTAGTGTGTATTGGGGCCTTTGTGGTAGTGTGTATTGGGGCCTTTGTGGTAGTGTGTATTGGGGCCTTTGTGGTAGTGTGTATTGGGGGCTTTGTGGTAGTGTGTATTGGGGGCTTTGTGGTAGTGTGTATTGGGGGCTTTGTGGTAGTGTGTATTGGGGCCTCCGTGGTAGTGTGTATTGGGGCCTTTGTGGTAGTGTGTATTGGGGGCTTTGTGGTAGTGTGTATTGGGGCCTTTGTGGTAGTGTGTATTGGGGCCTTTGTGGTAGTGTGTATTGGGGCCTTTGTGGTAGTGTGTATTGGGGCCTTTGTGGTAGTGTGTATTGGGGCCTTTGTGGTAGTGTGTATTGGGGGCTTTGTGGTAGTGTGTATTGGGGGCTTTGTGGTAGTGTGTATTGGGGCCTCCATGGTAGTGTGTATTGGGGCCTTCGTGGTAGTGTGTATTGGGGCCTTCGTGGTAGTGTGTATTGGGGCCTTTGTGGTAGTGTGTATTGGGGGCTTTGTGGTAGTGTGTATTGGGGCCTCCATGGTAGTGTGTATTGGGGCCTTCGTGGTAGTGTGTATTGGGGCCTTCGTGGTAGTGTGTATTGGGGCCTTCGTGGTAGTGTGTATTGGGGCCTTCGTGGTAGTGTGTATTGGGGCCTTCGTGGTAGTGTGTATTGGGGCCTTCGTGGTAGTGTGTATTGGGGCCTTCGTGGTAGTGTGTATTGGGGCCTTCGTGGTAGTGTGTATTGGGGGCTTCATGGTAGTGTGTATTGGGGCCTTTGTGGTAGTGTGTATTGGGGCCTCCATGGTAGTGTGTATTGGGGCCTTCGTGGTAGTGTGTATTGGGGGCTTCATGGTAGTGTGTATTGGGGCCTTTGTGGTAGTGTGTATTGGGGCCTTCGTGGTAGTGTGTATTGGGGCCTTTGTGGTAGTGTGTATTGGGGCCTTCGTGGTAGTGTGTATTGGGGCCTTCGTGGTAGTGTGTATTGGGGGCTTCGTGGTAGTGTGTATTGGGGCCTTTGTGGTAGTGTGTATTGGGGCCTTTGTGGTAGTGTGTATTGGGGCCTTTGTGGTAGTGTGTATTGGGGCCTTCGTGGTAGTGTGTATTGGGGCCTTCGTGGTAGTGTGTATTGGGGCCTTCGTGGTAGTGTGTATTGGGGGCTTCGTGGTAGTGTGTAGACTCTCTTAGTCAACTAGTCAATATGGCTGGCATTTTTTTTCTTTGTGTGTATTTTTGTTTGTAATGTCCTCTAGAGTTGGATAACATCCATGAGCTTGGCTGGTCATGTTTAGGGATCCAGCCAGATCAGTTGGAGATGGTTGTTTCTGATAGAACCTGCTGGAAGGAGTGTTTGAGGACTCTGCTTCACCACTTATTCTAAGGGATAAGTGAGAGAAGAAAAATATGAAGATGTCCTTTATGTGTTTGTAAGTCCAGCACCCTAACCACATCTTGGTATGAGGCCAAGAAAAAAAATGTCTTTTCCTCAATATCCCATGATTTATCTGTTTGTGTACCAACTATGTTGAGTATATGTGCACATATGTATATTTGTATGTATGTATATGTGTATGTATACATATATATATGTGTATGTACATGTGTATGTATATATATGTGTATGTATGTATATGTTTATGTATACGTGTATGTATGTACATGTGTATGGATATATACATAAGTAGTTCGCTCTTAGCTGTGTAATCATTCTTGAGCAATGGCCGTCGGTTGACTGTTTGTAAAATATCTTCGTTTTTGACGAGGCCAGTTCGTCTTTTAACACTGAGAAAGACTTCAGCCATGCCTGTATATGAAAGTAAAATAACATTTATGTTTAATTATTCGTTATATTTATCTATTTAATTATTTGTTGAAAAAAATATATGTAAACAAAATAAATGGAAACAAATCGGGATTTTCAAAAGATTCTTTATTATTCGTCCGGGATAGAGATATGTGCAACATTTTCATTAGAAAATTTCTTGTGTTGCTGGGGTCGTGTAGTTTGTTTAAGGTGTCAAGTGGGAAAGATTAGAGTTATTGCATCCATAAAATCATTCACATGGGACCTCATATGACAAGAGTGCCTAGCTGGAGAGCTAAAAGGTGGTTTAAAGGTATGCAGTACTTATAAGATGTTCAATGGCCAGCTACAACACGGTCAATGTGTGGTTCGAGGGCCAAAGGAGCAGGCTAAAAGCATGTATAGTCACCAAACTATTGAAGAATAAAATAGCACTGAATTTCGATGGATGGACAGCCACAAATGAAGTCTATAATAACATACACTCACACACAAACAAACTCTCTCTCTATCCTTAATAAGGATACATTTAAATGTATATAATTTCTTAGTTTTAAAATATCCAAAATCCCTCATTTTCTTTACACTACTGACTGAACTAATGATTTTCGAAGGAATACAGAGTTACTTCCCTTAGTTTCCTTTATATTTTTCTTATATTTTTTAAAGATATCAAAAATAGCTATAAATATCACCAATATACTCAACAGAATTGCAGCCTTCGCAATGGCGTGCATTCAATTCTGCTTCTACGTTAAGTACATAAGGTGAAAAGGAATTTTTGGTGGTATTTCCTTTTCTGTTTATTAATAGAATTGTAATTCTTGGTTAAATGGAGATTAATTCAACTAGGAAAGATAACTCCAAAAAACTTTCTTCAAGGGAGACAACTCAGAAATATTTCTAAATTCAAGGAAAGTTTGTTTGTTTTTAACATTTATTTCTTTCGAAGAGAACGGCCATATTTTTTTTATTTTTTATTTTGGTCGAAGTAATTCATCGCAATTTATTCTATCCTATATTAGACGTTTATAATTAAAGACATGAAACCATCCTGGTTTTATCATACATGACTACTCATTGTACCATATTCCGACTGATATTAAAAACCTTCCATCATAATTTTATGAAAGGTGAAATTCCGTTATAACGAATATCCTTATAACGAATTTTTCAGTATAACGAATTTTTTTTTTCAATTCCCGAGGTAATAACAAACAAACACTCGATTTATTTCGGTCGATCTCGTTATAAAGAATTTTTCGTTACCGAGAATTTTTTTATACTTCGTCAATTCCGTTGTAATGGGATTTCACTATATATATATATATATATATATATATATATATATATATATATATATATATATATATGGCTGTATAAATACAGCGTCCTTCGGCCAGCATCTAGCTCACTCAACAAATCTAGTGAATTGCAGTTATGCAGCTGCAATCACCTGTTCAGAGTGCACACATTTAGTTTTACTGTAGAGCGTTGGTTTAAAATGGATGTGGTATGGGTGCGGTGTAGTAGTTTGTGATAAAGATGAAAAATAGCCGTTTATGGTGGTGTGATGATTGTGTTCGTGGTTTCTTTTCCCTAAGGAGATACATACAGACACACTAAGTGTGACAAATACGTAGTGTAGATACACGTGTGTGTGTGTGTATATATATATATATATACGATATTAACAAATGGAAACTATATTTATAAAACCATATTTATTTCATTATACATATTTCAAGGACACCAAGTTAAATTATGGTGTGCTTTCATCAGATAAATATAATATAGAGCAGTTTTATAAATAAATATTGACATAGCCTTAAAGAATGCGACCATTACTGTTGGAAGCTCCCGGATATATATATATATATATAGAGAGAGAGAGAGAGAGAGAGAGAGAGCCAGTAGGGATGGTGTTCGTACAGATATGTCTACACACAGACACACACACACACATGCGTTTTTTATTTAGGGATGATATGTGTTGGTGATGTTGATGGTTGTGTACGTATGGCGATGTGTGTGGTGGTGGTGGTGATGGTTGCGACATGATATTTGCAGGGTCGAATTTTACGATGGATTACAGGTTAAAAAGTGACATAGGGAACACGGGGTACTGGACTGAAGGGTGGTGGACGTATGGCAATGTGTTTGGTGGTGGTGGTGGTGGTGGTGTGGTGGGGATAATTTGTTCGACATCATATTTAGGGAAAATAAATAACGAACACAATCATCACACCACCATAAACATCGCTATTTTTCATCTTTATCACAAACTACTACACCACACCCATACTACACACAAAAATCAGCCACATATACATGCCAAACTGTCTACCGATAGCCAGCGCCCCCACACCACCACCCACTTCAACCTACGATCGACACCACAAAATGTTCACCCACACTACGGGCAAAAACATCCCTATGAACTAATCCACCAAACAAAACAAACTTTGCTGACCACCAGAAGACTTTAGCATAAAGCATGTATTCATTCTTCCATTAACATTACAAGGAGTCTGATGAGCCACGGATTACAGAGTCAGGTCAGATCGATACAGATCGAACCTTGAGCTGGTCAGTGGCGAAACGCGCGTCACCAACCAATAAACGTAATGAAGGAGTAACCAATCGTCCTTGTTATCTTATTTAACTATATATATATATATATATATATATATATATATATATATATATATATATATATATACTGTACGTGGCCTATTTAGCGACACGAAAGCGAAAAAAAAGAATAAATTAGCTACTAAACTGACATAGTGGAAGGTTAAGCGATATTGATCTCATTAACACTGATCAAAAGATAACCTATGGTGGTAAATGGTGAAAGTACTCGGAAACAAAGGTAAATTTTCACCCTCAGTTAACTAAGAAGGAAAAGAACGAGTAATTAGTGAAGGTTTTAAAGACCTTCGATGGTTTCAACCAAAATGTCTAATTTACGATTGATGTTTTATTTACAGTTGTATAAATAATATTACAAATAAAAAAGAAAACGAAAAGAGAAGAAAAGAACACATAAGCAGGTAATACACACATCTAGGACCACATACAACACACATAAGCAGGTAATACACACATCTAGGGCCACATACAACACATAAGCAGGTAATACACACATCTAGGACCACATACAACACACATAAGCAGTTAATACACACCTAGGACCACATACAACACACATAAGCAGGTAATACACACATCTAGGATCATATACAACACACATAAGCAGGTAATACACACATCTAGGACCACATACAACACACATAAGCAGGTAATATACACATCTAGGACCACATACAACACACATAAGCAGGTAATATACACATCTAGGACCACATACAACACATAAGCAGGTAATACACACATCTAGGACCACATACAAAACACATAAGCAGGTAATACACACATCTAGGACCACATACAACACACATAAGCAGGTAATACACACATCTAGGGGACCACATACAAAACACATAAGCAGGTAATACACGCATCTAGGATCACATACAACACACATAAGCAGGTAATACACACATCTAGGGGACCACATACAACACATAAGCAGGTAATACACGCATCTAGGATCACATACAACAAAGGGAAAGCGAACGGGGTGGACAAACGAACCGATACCATAACAAAAGATAACAGTATCGCGAGGAGCACTGGGAAACCTCTATAATAATTGTTTCTACTTTTGGCACAAGGCCAGCAATTATCCCAGTGTATTACTGGTACTTTATTTCATCGACCCTGTAAGGATTAAAGGCAAAGTTAGCCTCGGCGGAATTTGAACTCAGACCGTAAAAGGACGTAACTCTATACTGGAAAGCATGGCGTCCGACCCTCCACTGATACTGCTAATCTCTAATAATGTTTGAGGCAAGCCAGCACGCTCGCAGCGTTACCTCCGGTGATGTCGAACAGTTTTCGAAGGCCAGATTCGTTCAAACCCTCAGAATCTATAAGAACCAACAGATATTTTCCCATTTAAAACGATTAATTGCTGAAGGTTTTGAAGAACTCCGATTGTTCCAAACAAAATGTCGGAAATAAACGATCTATTTCCGACATTTTACCATTTAATGCGAAACGGGTGTAATTGTAAAGATTAATCCGAAAGTCATCCCTGTTAACATACGATTAATTTCCAGTGGTTTTTGACGGTCAGATTTGTTCAAAATACATCAAAAACCATACGATTTAACAACAACTTATACACTTTCGAAAGAAACTTGCTACAGAGTAAACTATTAAGAGTTTCTAAAATACGTTCTTGTCACTGAAAAAATAATACTTTATATATTTTATAATAAAATTCTTACTTTTAAGTGTTTTAATGTATCAATAATTTACGATTGTTTTGACTGAATAGATAAAAACAAGACTTACTTTCGAAATATGAAAGTCGGCAACTACAGAGAAAAACTATAAATATTTTCTTAACTACATTAAAATAAGGTTTTTTAATTGTTTTCAATAAAAGTACGTTAAACTTAATAAAATTCTTCCAAATTTGTTATTATTTACAAAATTAAATGACCTATTGTATTATATTCGGCGGACATCATATATTTAGAACTACATTATTTAATACATGATAGAATTACACGGGATTCCGGTACTAATTCTAGGTCCTAATAATTCGAGTGATCGGTTTCCAAACTACAATATTACTACATTGGGGGTTAATATAATCTAATATTAGACTCGGGGCTTATATTCCTTAATATTATTAGACTAGGGGTTCATATGCCCTAAAATTATACTAGGGGTCATATACCATAATATTAGACTAGGAGGTTATATTCCCTAATATTAGACTAGGGGTTCATATACCCAAATATATATATATATATATATACGTATATGTATGTGTGTTTGCTCTCTCTGTGTATGTCGTCTAACTTACATAGTATATGCAGGAGACAGATTGAGAGAGAAGAAAACTTCTGGACAATGTTTATGGGGGACTCCTCTAAATATATTAGCTATGTCTCTGTGAAATAAATAAGCGAAAGTACACTCATACACGACATCTAAAGAGCTTACCTCTTTCACAAAGCCATACCATGCAACATTGTTTTGAGAATAACGGTGTAATATCAATTATGACACCGGTGTAAAATCAATCATAGTACCGGTGTGGATATTTCATAATAGCCATTCTTAATATTATAGTGCTGCTTTTGTTGCTGCTGTTTTATTGGGGTGATGGAGGAGTTATTCCTATAGATTGTACAATATAAATGGTAATAACGAAACGAGAAATAAGGATGAGAAGATGAAGAAAAAAGAAATTAAGGGAAAATGAATGACAAATTCTACACTCCAGTCTAAGAGGTATGTTTCAGCTGCACCCCCGTGGATAAAATAACGAAGGTATTGCCATGGAAAATGGTATGATCCTTCCTCAGCCTTACCTTCACAAAAAAAGAATCAGTTGGTTAAGCCCCAGTGTTTGGTTAGCTTCCTCTTCTCTGCATTGCGAGGCTGCTGCCCAGGTTTGCAGCCAAAACGCTGGCTGCCCTATGCCCCCAGACACAGAATAAAGAAGGCGTTTTCCCCAAGGATGGCGACAGAGATACACTGGAAGAGCCAAACCAGCTCAAGGGGCTAACACCTCTTTCTCTGTGTCTGTCTATCTATCTCTACTTCTCCCTCTCTCTCTCTCTGTTCTCACTAGTTCTCTACCTACCAACTTCCCATGGAGCCTGTCTCATTCTTTTAAAATTTGATCAGACTTGGTCAGTTCGCTCTGCTAGATGTCTTGTCT
Source organism: Eledone cirrhosa (assembly GCA_964016885.1). Taxonomy (NCBI): domain Eukaryota; kingdom Metazoa; phylum Mollusca; class Cephalopoda; order Octopoda; family Eledonidae; genus Eledone; species Eledone cirrhosa. The sequence continues at coordinate 13,315,981 of OZ024761.1, read as the reverse complement.
ATTAATATTAGATCTTATTGTACCTTAACCGTTTACCATTTACATTACTCTATATATACTGTTGTATTTTCATAGTAAAGTCTTTACCTCACATATCTCACATAGCATTTACATTACTCTATATTTACTATTGTATTTTCACAGTAAAGACTTTACCTCACATAATATTTACATTACTCTATATTTACTATTGTATTTTCACAGTAAAGACTTTACCTCACATAATATTTACATTACTCTATATTTACTATTGTATTTTCACAGTACTTTACCTCACATAACATTTACATTACTCTATATATACTATTGTATTTTCACAGTAAAGACTTTACCTCACATAACATTTACATTACTCTATATATACTATTGTATTTTCACAGTAAAGACTTTACCTCACATAACATTTACATTACTCTATATTTACTATTGTATTTTCACAGTAAAGACTTTACCTCACATAACATTTACATTACTCTATATATACTATTGTATTTTCACAGTAAAGACTTTACCTCACATAACATTTACATTACTCTATATTTACTATTGTATTTTCACAGTAAAGACTTTACCTCACATAACATTCACATTACTCTATATTTACTATTGTATTTTCACAGTAAAGACTTTACCTCACATAACATTCACATTACTCTATATTTACTATTGTATTTTCACAGTAAAGACTTTACCTCACATAACATTCACATTACTCTATATTTACTATTGTATTTTCACAGTAAAGACTTTACCTCACATAACATTTACATTACTCTATATTTACTATTGTATTTTCACAGTAAAGACTTTACCTCACATAACATTTACATTACTCTATATTTACTATTGTATTTTCACAGTAAAGACTTTACCTCACATAATATCAAATCTATGAGATTTTGATATTATTTATTTTGAGAACAATACATTAACATAAGTATGAGCAGCTGGTTATGGCTGGTCTGAACAGAAAGAGGTGAGAGAATTCTGGCTGGATATGGCTGGTTTAAATGGTAAAGGATTAATTAGATAGAAATCTGAGTCGCTTTTTTTACATAAAATAGAAATAAATTTCACGAACCATCAGATGCGAGACATAGCAACACATCTCTTCATCTTACCTAAACCATAATAATTTCCAGAGTTTGACTGAAGAGACAGAACGACCCATTTTTCCGGTGTTTTTTTATTGTCTTTGTCTATTAATTAAACATATAGTATCATCATCATCATCATCATCACCGGTTTACGCCCGTTCATCCACGCTAGCATGGGTTAGACGGGTTGTTCTGTTGTGGGCAGTGTCTGGTCGGCTGACTTTGTCTTGCTCATACGGTAACTGATTCTGGGTTGATTTCTACAGCTGGATGCCCTTCCTAACACCAACCTCATTTACAGTGAGTACTGGGTGCTTTTTTGCCGTGGCACCTCCACAACCACTTTGCAGTGGAATGATAGGGACCTCAGTCCCTATCATCTCATTTCTACAGCTGAGTAAACTGGAGCAATGTGAAATAAAGTGTCTTGCTCAAGGAAACAACACATCACCTGGTCTGAGAATTGAACTCACAACCTTTCGATTGCAATCTGTAAATGAGGTTGGTGTTAGGAAGGGCATCCAGCTGTAGAAATCAAATTAGAATCAGTTCCCGTCCCACCCTTGCAAGCAGGGAAAAGCAGACATAAAATGATGATGATGATATATATATATATATATATATATATATACACTGCTGATATAACAGTGTTGTTAACAATCACAAAACCAGAGAAATATCAATGAAACAAAAAAAAACAAAAAAAAACACCCATCACAATAATTTGTCTTTGTATTTATTTTATTTTCGTTTTTATTATTTAATTATTTAATAATTAATCATTATTTTTATTTACAGGAAGAGATTCAAGTGAAAAATTTTTATATATTTAATATTTTTTTTTTTTGCAAACTTTTACAAATATTTCAAGTTTTCAAATCTTCAGTGGAAGGTAGGGGGGAGGGGAACAACAACAATAAAGAAAACAAGAAATAAAAAAAAACATTGACATAGACACACAGACAGACATAGACACACACACAGATACACTGATCAGTTAATTCTAGAACCACTAATGGAGTCGCAAAGGTGGCACTGTGACTCGTTAGGACCACGTTGGAAAAAAAATGGTGGCTCCCATCCCTCACCAGGTTTAACTACAGCCGATTCCTTCAAGATATAGTGAGAATGTATGTGTATATTATATATATATATATAAATTTATAAATATATATATTTATAATATATATATAATGTATAAATATATATATATATAGTGACGAAACATAAGTCAATTGCATGAACTCATAATCCTTTATTTACTGGTATATATATTTCGATGATAGCCATTGAATGGCTACGACCTCATCAGGCAGTTAGTCAGTTCTTAGATATGCCAGCTCTGTGTTTATAGTGTTGATGGTATCAGAGCCTTGGGACATATGAGCTTGTTAGGAATACTTTGATGTTGTGTATATATATATATATATATATATATATATATATATATTGAGATAAGCATAGGTCAAACTTTCGGCCCCATTCGATCCTCTGCTAGCTGGCAGATGGCAATATATTTTGCCGTTCCTGGGACTTTTAGTCCTAGGAAAGGAAAATGCTTTCTGATGATCTAAACTTTTCCATTGGAGGTCCCCATGGATCTCCAATCTTCTGTGAAGTGAAACCGATCGGTAAAAGCAACTGGAGTAGGTAAATATTTAAATTATATTTTTTTATTTATTTTAAAAAATTGTTTGAATTTTGCTTGTTCTGCTTATCTCAATATTATAGTTCTGGTATGTCAGATTAATACCATAGAACAACCCTTGTATCATAGACACCCTATATATTTCCAGGGGTACTTAGTACCTGTGGGCATATTAACTTCTTTTATATATATATATATATATATGCTCACCATTGAGGTCCTTTCTGAGTCAATGTTTTACAGCCGGGTGGTCTTCCAGGCACTTCTTACGACACATAGGGGGTTCACACACACACACACACACACACACACACACATCAGATCATCACACACTCACACACACATAGTTACAGACACACACAAATAAAGTTTAATTTTTATTTTGTTAAATTGTTATTACAATTAAAAATATAATGACTTTGTTAATGACTAGGCACCAAAAGCAATTATTGCAAGGCTGAGAGGTGTGGAGGGGGGGGGGGGGATAGATGGAGAGAGAGAGAGAGAGAGAGAGAGAGAGCATGAGGAAGGGGAAGAGGGAAGTGGTTGAGGTGGGGGGTGCGGGGGTGAGTATAGTATTGATTGAATAAATTTCCCTCCCCCTTCTCCTACTCATATATGTCCCTCTCCTCCTCTTCATTATGTTACTGATGATGTTGATGATGATGATAATGATGATTATGATGATGATGATGATGCTTGCTGGATTCAAAACATTTAAACTAACAACAACAACAACAACAATAGAAAAAAATTTTTTTTAATTTCAGTGGAAGCAAAATAAAATTTTTTTATATTTATTTTTAAGGCAGTTTTAATATCAATCACATTTGTTGTTGTTTGTTTGTTTTACTACAAACTCTACCCCCACCTACCCTCACCTTTGATATTGATGATGATGATGATGATGATGTTGTTGTTGTTGGTGGCGATAGTGTAGACGATGGTGGTGATGAGGGAGGGTAATGGTGTGGATGATAGCGATGATGATGGTAGTGATGGTGGTGGTGGTGGTGGTGATAGTATAGACGATGGTGGTGATGGGAGAGGGTAATGGTGTGGATGATAGCGATGATGATGGTGGTGATGGTGGTGGTGGTGATGGTGGTGGCGATAGTAGAGACGATGGTGGTGATGGGAGAGGGTAATCGTGTGGATGATAGCGATGATGAGGGTGGTGATGGTGGCGATAGTGGTGATGGAGGAGGGTAATGGTGTGGATGATAGTGATGGTGGTGATGGTGGTGATGATGGTAGCGGTGGTGGTGGTGGTGGTGGTGATGATGATAGTGATGGTGGTGGTGATGGTGATGATGGTAGTGGTGGTCAACTTCAACTTTCATTCTTCTCCCATGAATCGATAAAATAAAGTACCAGTCAAGTACTGGGGTCAATTTAATCGACTTTCCTCTACTCCCACTAAAGGTGTAACCTTGTATCTATATTAGATACCATTATTAGATACCATTATTAGATACCATTAAGGGCGGTGGATTGGCAGTATCGGTAGAGGGTCGGACGCCATGCTTTCCAGCATAGTTACGTCCCTTTACGATCTGAGTTCAAATCCCGCCGAGGTTGACTTTGCCTTTCATCCTTACGGGGTTGATAAAATAAAGTACCAGTAATACACTGGGGTGTTTGCTGGCCTTGTGCCAAAAGTAGAAACAATTATTATGCATAATTCCAATGTGGGAATTGTTGTTATTATTATTGCTATTATTGTTATTATGCATACGGGGTCGATAAAATAAAAGTACCAGTAATGCACTGAGTTATTTGCTGGCCTTGTGCCTAAATTAGAAACAATTATTGTTATTATGCATCCTCAGGAATATAATTTTAATTATTTCAATATTAATTTTGTTTTTACCTTATTTGATGGTTTCATTTCATTCTTTTATAATTATTTTTCAATAAATAAATACATACATACAGATGGTATGGACATGTGGTGCGCATGGAGGATGACCGCTGAGTAAGGAAGTGCCAAGAAATCCCAGTAGAAGGAAGACGCAGTAGAGGAAGACCAAGAAAAACATGGGCGGAGGTGGTGAGAGCAGACCTCAGATTGCTGAAGCTCACGGAGGAGATTGACGAAGGACCGTGACAAGTGGAGAGATGCTGTGCTGAAAATAGGACCCGTACCACCCTTGCAAGCAGGGAAAAGGGGGCGTAAAATGATGATGATGATGATGATATATGCATAAATAAATTTTTCAAAAGTTCTCTCAAAGGGCCACAGAAGGGTATAGCGGCCCCTTTACAAACACCC
>OZ024761.1:13300961-13303461 GCA_964016885.1 Eledone cirrhosa | reverse complement strand
CCTGACCCACATCTTGGGCAGCGCGGATAAGTTTGTGTTTCACCGACTGGATTCCCGTGTAGTTGAGGGAGGAGCACTCCACATAGCAGTGTGCGCCCAGTCTGTCGGCCATCTTCACGCCCTCCGCCTGCGTCACGACAGGTTTCAGCGGGTTGTTGTTAGTGCCATGGTGGTGGTGGTGGTGGTTATTGTGCTGGTTGTTCTGCTGGTTGACACCACCGCCACCGCCGCTTACTCCGCCCGCCTGGCGTAGGTCGGTCTGAGTGCCGACCAGCAGGAACGGAGTGTTGGGCAGGTACCGTCGTATCTCTGGCAACCAAATGTCCGACACGTGTTTGTAGCTGTCTCGTTTCACCACGGAGAAACAAACAGCGAAGACGTCACACTTCATGTAGGACATGGTCCGCAGGCGGATGTACTCATCCTGTAATAGAGGAAGGAGGAAGAGGGTAGAGGAAGAGGAAGAGTCAGTTTAGTTTTGTTAAACATTCCCGCCTGACAGATTACAGCATAAAAATCTGGTTTAAAAAATATTTCTCTTCTGATTAATTGTTTCTACTTTAGGCACAAGGCCAGCAATTACCCAGTGCATTACTGGTACTTTATTTTATCGACCCCGTAAGGATGAAAGGCAAAGTTAACCTTGGCAGGATTTGAACTCAGATTGTAAAGGGACGTTTTCTCTTCTGATTAACCCTTTAGCATTCACATTATTTTATATATACTATTATATTTTCATGGTAAAGGCTTTACCTCACATAATATCGAATCTATGAGATTTTGAAAGTATTTATTTTGAGAACAATACCTTAACATCAGTTTCAGTGACCAGATACAGCCAGTTTCAACAGAAAGAGGTAGAGAATTCTGGCCGGTTTTGGCCAGTTTGAACACTAAAGGGTTAATGGATAATTATTTGCTGTCATTGACAATATGTCTCGTTAAACTGACTGGGTTCATTGCTTCATTGCGTATAGGATGAGTGGAAGGGGGAGTATGAAGGATATAGTCATTCAAAACATCAAAAACAATAGGAAATTCGTGTCTGTGGAGTACTCAGCCATTTTATAAGATAAACCTGTCATACCTGCAATTTAAATGGCCAGCCATGTCACTTAACATGTCATGTCGAATCTCCCTGAGAACTATGTTAAGGAGACACTCTGTGGAGTACTCAGCCACTTTATAAGATTGACTGTACCTGTAATTTAAATGGCCATCCATGTCACTTAACATGTCATGTTGAATCTCCCTGAGAACTATGTTAAGGAGACACATTTCTGTGGAGTACTCAGCCACTTTATAAGATTGACTGTACCTGCAATTTAAATGGCCATCCATGTCACATAACATGTCATGCCAAATCTCCCTGAGAACTATGTTAAGGAGACACATTTCTGTGGAGTACAGAGTACTCAACCACTTTATAAAATGGAGTGTACCTGTAATTTAAAGGGCCAGCTGTGTCATGTCGAATCTCCCTGAGAACTATGTTAAGGGGACACATCTCTGTGGAGTACACAGCCACTTACACATCTCTGTGGAGTACTCAGCCACTTTATAAGATTGACTGTACCTGTAATTTAAATCGCCAGCCAAGTCACATAACAAATTATGTCGAATCTCCCTGAGAATTGTGTTAAGGGGACACTCCGTGGAGTACTCAGCCACTTACACACATCTGTGGAGTACTCAGCCACTTTATAAGATTGACTGTACCTGTAATTTAAATGGCCATCCATGTCACATAACATGTCATGCCGAATCTCCCTGAGAACTATGTTAAGGAGACACATATCTGTGGAGTTCTCAACCACTTACTCTACAGTAACCCTTCGAAGGAGGTAGATCCCTGGTTTGGGACCTCACATGTTGTGACATGTTCTCCACCTGAAACTTAGTCACTTCGGCCACAAACCCCGGTACTGCGGCCCCGCAATTCAGAGGACAGGAAGACAAACAATTACTGGGGATTGTCCAGCTGCTTCCACTTCACACCGGTCACTGTTGAGACCTCAGGTGTACTTGGAACCCCCGTACTGCCGAGCTCCTCTGCAAGATCAGAACATAAGGAGCCCGTCTGAGGAAGGAGCCGCGTGAGGGGGGGGGGGGTGACTGTTGCAGCAGGTGTCGCTGGCCATTGTCCACAGGAATGCTTTTACGGTCTTCTCCGCAGAGTCACAGCCTCAACACCGCCGCGCCCTAGACCTACAACCCATCACCCCTGCTGGCCCCACTCCCTCCCCACCACTCCTTCTTCTGTGGCCCTAGAAGTCTAGCTCTTCCCTTTCTTTTCTGTTTTCATAACCACAAAAGACACTTGCATTTTTGACAGTAAATAACTTGAAAATAAAACAATTTGTCAACTTACCTGTCCAGGTGTGTCAAATAAACTCAGTACATATGGTTCATTCTGGACTATAACAGTAACTGCAAAGAGAAAAAGACAAATATATACGTATGTATTTGTGTATATATATATATCATCATCATCATCATC
>OZ024761.1:13288461-13293461 GCA_964016885.1 Eledone cirrhosa | reverse complement strand
GTAGTAGTGGTGGTTGTGGTGATGGCAGTAGTGGTGATGGTGGTAGTGGTGATGGTGGTGGTGGTGGTGGTGGTGGTGGTGGTAGTAGTGGTGATGGTGGTGGTGGTAGTAGTAGTGGTGGTTGTGGTGGTGGCTGTAGTGATGGTGGTAGTGGCTGTAGTGGTGATGGCGGTAGTGGCAGTAGTGGTGATTGGTGGTAGTGGCTGTAGTGGTGATGGTGGTAGTGGCTGTAGTGGTGATGGTGGCAGTAGTGGTGGTGGTAGTAGTGGTGGTTGTGGTGGTGGCTGTAGTGGTGATGGTGGTAGTGGCTGTAGTGGTGATGGTGGTAGTGGCAGTAGTGGTGGTGGCAGTAGTGGTGGTGGTGGTGGTGGTGGTAGTATTGGTGGTGTTGTTGTGGTGGTTGTAGTATTGGTGGTGTTGTTGTGGTGGTGTTGTTGTGGTGGTAGTATTGGTGTTGTTGTGGTGGTGGGGTGGTAGTAATGGTGGTGTTGTTGTGGTGGTGGTAGTATTGGTGGTGTTGTGGTGGTGGTGGTGGTAGTAGTGGTGGTTGTGGTGATGGCAGTAGTGGTGATGGTGGTAGTGGTGATGGTGGTGATGGTGGCAGTGATGGTGATGGTGGTGGATGTGGTAGTGGTAGTAGTGGTGATGGTGGTGGTGGTAGTAGTAGTGGTGGTTGTGGTGGTGGCTGTAGTGATGGTGGTAGTGGCAGTAGTGGTGATGGTGGTAGTGGCTGTAGTGGTGATGGTGGTGGTGGCAGTAGTGGTGGTGGTAGTAGTGGTGGTTGTGGTGGTGGCTGTAGTGGTGATGGTGGTAGTGGCTGTAGTGGTGATGGTGGTAGTGGCAGTAGTGGTGGTGGTGGTAGTGGCTGTAGTGGTGATGGTGGTAGTGGCTGTAGTGGTGATGGTGGTGGTGGCAGTAGTGGTGGTGGTAGTAGTGGTGGTTGTGGTGGTGGCTGTAGTGGTGATGGTGGTAGTGGCTGTAGTGGTGATGGTGGTAGTGGCTGTAGTGGTGATGGTGGTAGTGGCTGTAGTGGTGATGGTGGTAGTGGCAGTAGTGGTGGTGGTAGTAGTGGTGGTGGCAGTAGTGGTGGTGGTAGTAGTGGTGGTGGCAGTAGTGGTGGTGGTGGTGGTGGCAATAGTGGTGGTAGTGGTGGTAGTGGCAATAGTGGTGGTGGCAGTAGCGGTAGTGGTAGTGGCAGTAGTGGAAGTGGCAGTAGTGGTGGTGGCAGTAGTGGTAGTAGTGGCAGTAGTGGTGGTGGTAGTAGTGGTGGCAGTAGTGGTGGTGGCAGTAGTGTCAGTAGTGGCAGTAGTAGTGGTGGTGGCAGTAGTGGTAGTGGCAATAGTGGTAGTGGCAGTGGTGGTGGTGGCAGTAGTGTCAGTAGTGGTAGTGGCAGTAGTGTCAGTAGTGGTAGTAGTGGTAGTGGTGGTGGCAGTAGTGGTAGTAGTGATAGTGGTGGTGGCAGTAGTGGTAGTAGTGGTAGTGGTGGTGGAAGTAGTGGTAGTAGTGGTAGTGGTGGTGGCAGTAGTGGTAGTGGCAGTAGTGTCAGTAGTGGCAGTAGTGGTAGTAGTGGTAGTGGCAGTAGTGTCAGTAGTGGTAGTAGTGGTAGTGGTGGTGGCAGTAGTGTCAGTAGTGGTAGTAGTGGTAGTGGTGGTGGCAGTAGTGGCAGTAGTGGTAGTGGCAGTAGTGTCAGTAGTGTCAGTAGTGGCAGTAGTGGTAGTGGTGGTGGCAGTAGTGGTAGTGGTAGTGGTGTCAGTAGTGGTAGTGGTGGTAGTGGTGGTGGCAGTAGTGGTAGTGGTGGTAGTGGTGGTCTTGAAGAAATAAAGGCGTCTGTAGGTGGCCTAACAGCTAAAAGTTTATCAATATTATCATCAAATCAACATCATGGTTATCATCATTATCAGCTTCATCATCAGAAACACTCTCTCTCCCCTCCTCTCTCTCTCTCTCTCCTCCTCTCTCTCTCTCTCTCCTCCTCTCTATCTCTCCCCTCCTCTCTCTCTCTCTCTCTCTCTCTCCTCTCTCTCCCCTCCTCTCTGTCTCTCCCCTCCTCTCTCTCTCTCTCTCTCCTCCTCTCTCTCTCTCTCCCCTCCTCTCTGTCTCTCTCCCCTCCTCTCTCTCTCTCAGTCTAATACACACAGGATGTTTGTAAGTTATGCATGCATGTATATATGTACATATATATATATGTGTCTGTGTGTGTATGTATATATATATATGTGTGTGTGTGTGTACATATATAATATATATATGTATACACATATATACATACATATGTATATACACACATACATACATACATATATATATATATACACATATATACATACATATGTATATATACATACATACACACACAGATATGTGTGTGTATGTATGTATATATATATACACACACACATAGTTGTGTGTGTTCCTGTATGTGGTAGTGGCTAGAAGATCAGGTTGCACATTACCACAACCATCCTCTCTACACTACACTACACTACACTACACTACACTACACTACACTACACTACACTACAGTACACTACACTACACTACAGTACACTACACTACAGTACACTACACTACAGTACACTACACTACACTACAGTACACTACACTACAGTACACTACACTACAGTACACTACACTACAGTACACTACACTACACTACAGTACACTACACTACAGTACACTACACTACACTACACTACACACTACACTACACTACACTACACTACACTACAGTACACTACACTACAGTACACTACACTACAGTACACTACACTACAGTACACTACACTACAATACACTACACTACAGTACACTACACTACAGTACACTACAGTACACTACACTACACTACACTACAGTACACTACACTACAGTACACTACACTACAGTACACTACACTACACTACAGTACACTACACTACACTACAGTACACTACACTACAGTACACTACACTACAGTACACTACACTACAGTACACTACACTACAGTACACTACACACTACACTACACTACACTACACTACACTACAGTACACTACACTACACTACAGTACACTACACTACACTACACTACACTACACTACAGTACACTACACTACACTACACTACAGTACACTACACTACAGTACACTACACTACAGTACACTACACACTACACTACAGTACACTACACTACAGTACACTACACTACAGTACACTACACTACACTACACTACAGTACAGTACACTACACTACACTACACTACAGTACACTACATTACAGTACAGTACTCTACAGTACACTACAATACACTACACTATAGTACACTACACTACAGTACACTACACTACACTACATTAAACTACACTACAGTACACTACACTACAGTACACTACAGTACAGTACACTACAGTACACTACACTACAGTACACTACACTACACTACAGTACACTACACTACACTACAGTACACTACACTACACTACACTACAGTACACTACACTACAGTACACTACACTACAGTACACTACAGTACACTACAGTACACTACACTACAGTACACTACACTACACTACAGTACACTACATTACACTACACTACACTACACTACACTACACTACAATACACTACACTATAGTACACTACACTATTATAAAAATCTTCCGTTAGTTGTTGTCTAGGCGTTGCTACTTCATTGGTTGAAATAGACAATGTGAGTCACCTATAAAGGGAAATAACTCCCAATATGCAGGCAAAGTGAAATATTGTTTGCATGGAAAAAAAAAAACAAGAAAAGCTTTGACTTCTGGTCAAAGCTTTTGTAGCCAAAAAGTTCTTCTTCTTCTTCTTGCTGTTGTTTTGTTTTTGTTTGTTCTTCTTCTTCTGTTTCTCTTCTTATTCTTGTTCTTTTTCTTCTTCCTCTTGTTCTTTCCTTGTTGTTTCTTCTTATTCTTCTCCTTTTCTTTTTCTTATTCTTTTTCTTCTTCATTATCATCATCATCATCATCTACTTTTCCTTCTTCTCCTCTTGTTCTTTTCTTGTTTCTTCTTCTTCTCCTTTTCTTCTTTTTCTTTTTCATCATCATCATCAACAACTTTTCCTTCTTCTCCTCTTGTTCTTTTTTTGTTTCTTCTTCTTCTTTTTCTTCTTCTTCTTGTTCTTTTCTTCTTCTTCTTTTCCTTTTTCTTCTTCTTCACTCACTTGTTCCTGGGAGGGTCGTGTGGGGAGCAGAGTCCACAAACACTCCCTCCAGAGGGTCCTGTCAGGAGCAACTGACTCCAACAGGTCCAGCTTGATCCCCAACCATGACCAGAGCCAAGCTCATGGATGTTATCCAACCATCTTGCTCAGGGTCTCCTGTTTTCGATCTCAACATGGTGGATACCTAAATGTATGGAGGCACATGGCTTAGTGGTTAGAGCATTGGCCTTGCAATCGAAAGGTTGTGAGTTCAATTCTCAGACCGGGTGATGTGTTGTTTCCTTGAGCAAGACACTTTATTTCACATTGCTCCAGTTTACTCAGCTGTAGAAATGAGATGATAGGGACCGGGGTCCCTATCATTCCACTGCAAAGTGGTCGTGGAGGTGCCACGGCAAAAAAGCAGCCAGCACTCACTGTAAATGAGGTTGGTGTTAGGAAGGGCACCCAGCTGTAGAGATCAAGCCAGAGTCAGTTCCCGTCCCACCCTTGCAAGCAGGGAAAAAGCGGACGTAAAATGAAATGATGATGATGATGATATATGTATGTGTGTACATGTATGCTTATATGAATGTATGTATGTATATAGGTATGTATGTATATATGTATGCGTATGTGAAAACAGGAGAGAGAGAGAGAAAAGGAGTGTTGTAAGACTCACTATAAAAGTACCACTTATATAATATAATATATATTATGAGTAATATACAAGGTGTCCCAAAAAAAAGTATACACACTTCAACAGCATTCTAATATGTGTATACATTTTTGGGGGGACACCCTGTATAGTTGACACTATTTACAGATGCTGCCACCACCAGC
>OZ024761.1:13275961-13278461 GCA_964016885.1 Eledone cirrhosa | reverse complement strand
CACGCATAACATACGTACTTATGAACATACATACATATATACATACTTACATACATACTTATGAACATACATACATATATATTTATGGAGGCACATGGCTTAGTTGTTAGAGCATTGGCTTTGCAATCGAAAGGTTGTGAGTTCAATTCTGAGACAGGGTGATGTGTTGTTTCCTTGAGCAAGACACTTTATTTCACATTGCTCCAGTTTACTCAGCTGTAGAAATGAGATGATAGGGCTCCCTATCATTCCACTGCAAAGTGGTCGTGGAGGTGCCATGGCAAAAAAGCACCCAGCACTCACTGTAAATAAGGTTGGTGTTAGGAAGGGCATCCAGCTGTAGAAATCAAGCCAGAATCAGTTCCCGTCCCACCCTTGCAAGCAGGGAAAAGTGGACATAAAAAATGATGATGATATATATATATATGTATGTATGTATGTAGAACTACCAACTCATATTATCATATTATAAAATTAAATCAAATTATTTAGAACTACAAGTGAAGTCATTCTTTTCCTTTTTTTCAAATATATATATATATATATATATATATATATTCACACACATATACACACTCCCACACATACACATATGTTTTAATCTATTGAATGACTCAAGAAGTTTTCAAACAGTTTCAGTGAAATCAATGTACAATTCATTGATCTGTGGTATGATCTGGCCGTTTGTTTAAGCAGGTCACTTCACAGCTGCTTGGTATTTTACACGACTACCAGATAGCTTTCATATGATCAGCGATGAATTTGTTTTGCAAGGTTTTTTTTATATGAAATCATCTGTTGGAACAAATATTGTTATATTTGGGGAGGGTCATGTTGTTATAGTATTGCCAGAAATATATATATATATATGGGATAACAAGTTATCATCATCATCATTGTTTAACGTCCATATTCCACGCTTGCATGGGTTTGGACGGGAGTTTTCCCACTTGAGGCAAGAGTGGTTGTCTTGCTCATTGGAACAAATATTGTTATATTTGGGGAGGGTCATGTTGTTATAGTATTGCCAGAAATATATATATATATAGGATAACAAGTCATCATCATCATCATCATCATCATCATCGTTTAATGTCCATATTCCACGCTCGCATGGGTTTGGACGGGAGTTTTCCCACTTGAGGCAAGAGTGGTTGTCTTGCTCGTATATAGGACTGTCTGGCGGGTTTTCTACGGCTGGATGTCCTTCCTAACACCAACCACGTTTACAGTGTCGGACTGGGAGGTTTTTGCCGTGTTGCCTACACGGCCACATTACAGCGTGGACTGTGTGTTTTTTTTGTCGTGACACCTACACGCCCTCATTTGTTTCGGGCTGGATGTTGTGGTACCAACATAACTTTACATTGAAAGGGGTGGTGTGGATGGGGTGGGGGTATTGGGATGGGGTGTATTTTGTTAGAGGTGCCTACTGACTGTAGTAGGTTTTACTTTGCACTTAGGTAAGGCGGGTCTTCTCTATTACTGTGTAGCGCCAAAGATCTCGGTCCAGTGACATTGTCTTGGAGAGGTGTAGTTATAGGTAATCCAGTTAGGGGTCAGGAGTACTCTGCGTCGTGGATTGTTTTAACGTACGGCTTTGTTTGACTCAACAAGATGTTTCCATAGTTAGGCAGCGAGTTCGCGGGAATTCCTATGTAGGTTATACTTGGAGTAATAACAGTGGAAGAATGTAGAGTAACACGGTTGGCTGTACAACAAGGGGCTTTATTTCAGGTATTGACGTATTGACAATTGTTTCATTGATCAGGTGAGTCTAGAGACCGTTATATATATATATATATATATATATATATATATATATATATAAGTTTATCCCGGTTTTAATTGTTGATAAGTTTATCCCGGTAACCACAGTAAGTAAGGTACTCAATACATAGCAGAGTATAAATATTTAATATAGATATGGCTTCTACAGGGCTAGAACTGTTTCATTTGGGAGAAATCCTCTGGAAGCTTCCTGATGATTTCTCCCAAATGAAACAGTTCTAGTCCTGTAGAAGCATTTTCTATATTAAATATATATATATATCAGATAGGGTGTGGTAAAAACCAGGTTGACCATAACCCGCTAGAGTACTCAATACTAGGGGTAGTAGAGTGGGTAATATGAAAAGAGTCAGGACCCTGACGGCTGAGCTTCGGCCGCCTCGACAGCTAGATCCATCAGGGTCCTGAATCTTCCCATATATATATGGCTTAGTGGTTAGAGCATTGGGCTTGCAATTGAAAGGTTGTGAGTTCAATTCCCAGACCGGGTGATGTGTTGTTTCCTTGAGCAAGACACTTTATTTCACATTGCTCCAGTTTACTCAGCTGTAGAAATGAGATGATAGGGACTGGGATCCCTATCATTCCACTGCAAAGTGGTCGTGGGGGTGCCACGGCAAAAAAGCACCCAGCACTCACTGTAAATGAGGTTGGTGTTAGGAAGGGCATCCAGCTGTAGAAATCAAGCCAGAATCAGTTCCTGTATGAG
>OZ024761.1:13258461-13273461 GCA_964016885.1 Eledone cirrhosa | reverse complement strand
ATCATCATCATCATTTTACGTCCGCTTTTCCCAGCTTGCACACATATATATATATATATATATAATATAAAACGAAAAATCAGTGATGCATCTGAACTCAATTTATTGTGTGTTACAATTGTTTCGCCGGTGGACAGCTCGAGACGCGATCATTGTGTGGATCTGTCTGATGCTGGACCCGCAGGTTCGACGGACACGTCTAATGATTTCGGAGCATATTCTCTCACATATTCTCTCACAATATATATACATATATATATATATATATATATATATATATATATATAATGTGATGCTTGGGGAAGGTCATGTTACCAGCTTTGCCAACTTAAGTTTCATTTCAGCTTTATCAATCATTATTAGTTAGTTCATAACACCTACTGCGACCTCCTCAACGACTATTTGTTTTTCTTCTCTGTGCCCCTACTTCTTTCTGGTCTTATTTTATATTCTCTGTCATGATGGATGGATATATATATATATATCATCATCATTTCATTTTACGTCCGCTTTTTCCCTGCTTGCAAGGGTTGGACGGGAACTGATTCTGGCTTGATTTCTACAGCTGGATGCCCTTCCTAACACCAACCTCATTTACAGTGAGTGCTGGGTGATTTTTTACTGTGGCACCTCCACGACCACTTTGCAGTGGAATGATAGGGACCCCAGTCCTATCATCTCATTTCTACAGCTGAGTAAACTGGAGCAATGTGAAATAAAGTGTCTTTCAATTTAATAAGTGTATTCTTTCTTTCTAGGGACTATGTTGAAAAATAAACCTCATTTGGTCATTTCATGAGAGTATCTTGGTCAGTCTATGAACCTTTCAGCCGACTCTCATATGTGTGTGTATGTGTGTATATATATATATATATATATATATATATATATATATATATATATATATGTGTGTGTGTATAGCGAGAAGTGCCAAAAAATCTCAGTAGAAGGAAGACACAGTAGAGCAAGACCACAAAAAACATGGGCGGAGGTGGTGAGAGCTGACCTCAGATCGCTGAAGCTCACAGAGGAGATGATGAAGGGCTGTGACGAATGGAGAGATGATGTGCTGAATAAGACCCATCCCACCCTTGCAAGCAGGGAAAAGCAGACATAAAATGATGATGATGATGATGATAGTTTTGTGGTCGCATATAAGTACTTTGTCTACACACACATGGACACACACACACACACACATATATATATACATATATATATATCATTATCATCATCACCGTTTGTACATCCATTCTTCCATGCTAGCATGAGTTAGACGGGTTGTCCTGTTATGGACAGTGACCGGTCGGCTGACCATGTCTTGCTCACACGGGAACTGATTCTGGCTTGATTTCTACAGCTGGATGCCCTTCCTAACACCAACCTCATTTACAGTGAGTCCTGGGTGCTTTTTTTATGGCACCTACATGTATATATATATATATGTGTGTGTGTGTGTGTGTGTGTGTGTGTGTGTGTGTGTGTGTGTGTGTGTGTGTGGGTTTGTGTGTTTAATAAATAACTTACTTCCGCAAGACTAGAACTGTTTCATGAGGAGAACTGTCTCCTGATGAAACAGTTCTGATCCTGTAGAAGCCATTTCTATATTTTAAAATGTTTACACCCTACTAAATGTTTTTGAGTACCATTTTTAACTGTGTTTACCCTTAATTTTACTCGTGACTTACACACACACACACACAGATATATATATATATCTGTGTGTGTGTCTATGTGTATACGTATATATGCATATTATGTGTATGTATGTATATATGTACATCATCTGTGTGTATGTATATATGTTCATCATGTTTATGTATGTATATTACTGTGGCGTTTCGGTTTACAAAGGAAGAGGCGTGAAAACTGTATACAGTACATGGAAGAGGAGTGTTCTGTTTGATAGAATTTGAAGCCGGATCTTGGAAGTGTTCTTACTTAAAGTTTCACATTTCTCTATTGTCAAACAGTTTACCATAACACACACACACACACACACACACACACACACACACACACACACATATATATATGTATTGGTATATATATATATATATATATAGTCATTAACACATACACACACATACACATATATATATATTTCACCGAATTTAAATTCATAGAAATCTGGGACTTGTCTCTTTCTTCCTCACTTTCTGTTGCTTCACCATTTTGTTTGTTTACCCTCGCGTCCCCTTTATTTACGTGTCCCAACGACTTTTTTTAGCCGTTGCTCGCACCAACCGGAGGTATATGGTCTTTAAAGCGATGAAATGCCTATGATGGTTGGAAGATCACTGATGAAGGACAAACTTTTTTCATATGTAACCCATTCGCAACTCCGCAGCGCCCTTATTATCATATATATATATATATATAGTCATTAACACATACACACACACATATATATATATAGACGTTAACACATACAAACACACACACACACACACATATATATATATATAGTCGTTAACACATACAAACACACACACACACATATACACACAGTCATCACATACACATATAGTCGTTAACATATACACACTCATACAGTCATAAACACACATACACACACATGCAGTCATAAACACACACACTCATACAGTCATAAACACACACATACATACAGTCGTTAACACATACACACTCATACAGTCATAAACACACACATGCAGTCGTTAACACACACACATACAGTCGAAAACACACACATACCTAGACACACACACAGATTGAATGAGTTCAAGTTTCACCTAAGCCTTAGGGGTGAAACCTGAAGCCAGGCTCAATGTCCCTCCATATATACGCACATAGATATATATATATATATATATGTAAAAGAAACCAAAGAACGCTTACATACTCAAACAGTTTTTATTTGCTTACAATGTTTCATCCATACCGTTGGGTAGGATTCATCAGAACTTAATAAACACAGTGCTGAGTATAAGCTCTACCAACCTTAGTCACACGAACAATCGGAATACAATAGAGGGTAAAGATAGGGAGATCGGAGATGGCGAACAAGGAGGGGGTACATGCTGGGGTTGTTAAGCACCACAGCTAAATGCTAGGGCACAAGCAGGTCTCCCAAGATGCAGATACAATTGATGGCACACAAAAGCAAAAAATACAAACAATGGTTAAAACATAATAAAAAAAGGAAAAGGAAGATAATATAAAGAGATAAAAAGTAAATAAAAAGGCAAAAGATTTTTTTTTAAATTATATATATGGAGGGACGTTTTATATATATATATATATGAAAAAGTGAACAGAAAAAATAAAGCAAACAACACAGCACAATAAATAAATATATTAGTTTAACGCTCGCTATAATAGGCGTGAATTGGCAGAGTCGTTAAGATGTCGGATAGAATGATTTACGTTATTCGTCCCCCCTCATTGCACACTCTGAGTTCAAATCCTGCTATGGTCAACTTTGCCTTTCATTATTTCGAGGTTGATAAAAAAAATACCAGTTAAGTACTGGGGTCAATTTTTCCTCTATAGAAAAAATCAGCTGTGTTCAGACCTGGAGAGGGTTGGGCTCCACCAGGTTTAAAAGTGCCCTAGACACACCCTATGATGGTGCCTCTATGACTCCACAAGGAGTTATGGGATCTTTATCCTCTATCCTATAATAGGAAAAGAGTCTTAATGTTTCTCATACTAGTCCTTCATCAGAAGCTAGAATGAGAAATAAACGATGTAACAAACAGACAGAATGGAATTTTGTTGTTTTGTTTATTCAGTCAGCTATATATATTTTAAGGCCCACATCGGTCACGAATGACCATGGGATTTACACCTAGAAAGTTCCCCTCCAAAGCACAAGCCTGAGCAAGGTTTGTTTATGGAAGACTAACAGTCACCTATGCATTAGAAATATGGTAACGAAGGGGTTAAAGTGTTTATATTTATGTAAGAACTTTTATGAGAAAGTTAATTTTACTAAGCTGCTCCAAATTCTTGATTATTTTCAAAATTATTTGAAAAACATAGGCAGTGTCTTTCATTAGAAATATGGTTAATGACATAGACAGTGTCTTTCATTAGAAATATGGTAATGAAAGGGTTAATGACATAGACAGTGTCTTTCATTAGAAATATGGTAATGAAAGGGTTAATGTCATAGACAGTGTCTTTCATTAGAAATATGGTAATGAAAGGGTTAATGACATAGACAGTGTCTTTCATTAGAAATATAGTAATGAAAGGGTTAATGACATAGACAGTGTCTTTCATTAGAAATATGGTAATGAAAGGGTTAATGACATAAACAGTGTCTTTCATTAGAAATATGGTAATGAAAGGGTTAATGACATAGACAGTGTCTTTCATTAGAAATATGGTAATGAAAGGGTTAATGACATAGACAGTGTCTTTCATTAGAAATATAGTAATGACAGGGTTAATGACAGACAGTGTCTTTCATTACAAATATGGTAATGAAAGGGTTAATGACATAGGTAGTGTCTTTCATTAGAAATATGGTAATGAAAGAGTTTAAAACCGTTTAGATCTGAATAAAAATATTCTGTTTCTAGCTATCTCCCAGCTGTAAATTAGCAGCTGTGTAAAATCAGACCCTTTTTTTATGAGTAGACTCTAGCTGATTATCATAGGCGTTCCCTCCGTGACTATCCCACCCAGTCTTTCATTTAGCAGACATGGTGTTGTATATCTAGGAATACATTATCTAATGTGTATATAATAATTCCTTTTTAGTTTTGTTTTGTTTTGTTTTCAGGCGATGGGGTGAGTAATTCCAGGGATTATTTTTCGAGCTGACATTTCTAACCATTTGGGTTACATACTCACATGTGTGTGACTGTGTGTGAGTGAGTGTGACTGTGTGTGTGTGTGTGACTGTGTGAGTGTGAGTGTGTGTGCGTGTGTGACTGTGTGAGTGAGTGTGACTGTGTGTATGTGTGTGTGACTGTGTGAGTGTGAGTGTGTGTGTGCGTGTGTGACTGTGTGAGTGAGTGTGACTGTGTGTGAATGAGTGTGTGACTGATGTGCGACAGTGTGTGTGTGTGTGTATTGACTGTACGAGAGTGTGATTGTGAGTATGAATTTGTGTCTGTGTGTGTGTGAGGTTGTCTATCTGTGTGTGTGAGGTTGTCTGTCTATGTGTGTGTGTGAGGTTGTCTATCTGTGTGTGTGTGTGTGTGAGGTTGTCTGTCTATGTGTGTGTGTGAGGTTGTCTATCTGTGTGTGTGAGGTTGTCTGTCTATGTGTGTGTGTGAGGTTGTCTATCTGTGTGTGTGAGGTTGTCTGTCTATGTGTGTGTGTGAGGTTGTCTATCTGTGTGTGTGTGAGGTTGTCTGTCTATGTGTGTGTGTGAGGTTGTCTGTCTATGTGTGTGTGAGGTTTTCTATCTGTGTGTGTGTGTGTGAGGTTGTCTGTCTATGTGTGTGTGTGAGGTTGTCTATGTGTGTGTGTGTGAGGTTGTCTGTCTATCTGTGTGTGTGAGGTTGTCTGTCTGTGTGTGTGTGTGTGTGTGAGGTTGTCTGTCTATGTGTGTGTGTGAGGTTGTCTATCTCTGTGTGTGTGTGTGTGAGGTTGTCTGTCTATGTGTGTGTGTGAGGTTGTCTGTCTATGTGTGTCTGTGTGTGTCTATGTTTGTATGCATGGGTGTCTGTGTGTGTGTATAAGTGCATCTCTCGTGTCTGTTTGCGTGCGTCTCTCTCTGTATACGTGTGTATACGTGTGTGTGTGTGTGTGTGTTTGTAATAAGATGAAAGCTGTGTAGTTCCCCTCAGTCTTTGATAAAGCGATATACAAAACCAGAGAAAACTTTCAGATATAAAAAAATTCAAGTCGTCCGATAAAGAATTACAACAGCGAAATATAATTATATATATATATATATACGATATTAATAAATGGAAACTATATTTATAAAACCATATTTATTTCATTATACATATTTCAAGGATACCAAGTTAAATTATGGTATGCTTTCATCAGACAAAATACAATATATATCAGTTTTACAAATAAGCATTGACATACCCTTTCAAAATGCGACCATTACTTTTGGAGGACTAAAATAACAGATTAAAGTTTAAGCAAAGAATCGCTGCTTTCACCCTTATCAAGCCCTCTTTGGATTTTAGTCTTCAAATTTATTATTATTACTATATATATATATATATATATAAAAGTTTAAGCAAAGCATCGCTGCTTTGACCCTTAACAGGATCTTCTGAAACAGTTTCAGAAGATCCTGTTAAGGGTGAAAGCAGCGATTCTTTGCTTAAACTTTAATCTGTTATTTTAATAAATATTTGCTCAACAGATCTTATATATTTGATATATATTTATCCTTATCGAGCCCTCTTTGGATTTTAGACTTCACATTTATTATTATTACTATATATATATATATATTTTATATATATATATATGTGTATATGTATATATGTATGCGTACATTTATATATATGTATATATGTATGTGTGTGTAAGTATGCTTTTGTGTTTTTTTGTGTGTGTGTTTGCATGTGTAGTTTTATTTTATTTTTCCTTTCCTTCTCCCTTTTCCAGCCTCACTTTCATATAGATTGCATTTTTGTTTTTAGAATCCAAATTCAATAAACAAACCAGGATTTTTCATTCTGAGGATTAAAAGCAAAACCTTTTGCTTTTAAGAAACCACTGGTAAATGGAATAACTGCCTTATGTTGTTTATTACATAATAATAATAATTAAGCTCTGTTGCCTACATAGAGCACTCTTTTTTCCTGGACTTTTCCGATGGAATTACTTCATTCACACATATATATATATATATATATATATATATTGTAAAAAATATAGTACCAGTAATGCACTGGGGTAATTGCTGGCCTTGTGCCAAAAGTAGAAACAATTATTACTATATATATATATATATAACTATATAATTTATAAGGGAAGATTTTGTTGTTGTTGTTGTTGTTATTGCTCATCGAAAGAAGTTGAAGTAGATTCTGTAGTACCAGGACAACTTCGGAAGGTAAAAGCGAAACAAAAACATTGATGGAGCATTGTGGTAGGAGGAAGGGGAGGAAAGAGAGAGAGAGAGATGATAAAATGAAGGGAGGGGGAAGATCGAGAGAGAGTGAGGGAGGGAGATGGAGTGAAAGATAGGGAGGTGTGAAGGAGAGAGAGAGTGTGATAGAGATGAGGAAATGTAGAGAGGGGGATGATCGGATGAGAGGGATGGAGTGAAAGATAGGGGATGTGAAGGAGAGAGTGAGGGGGTAAAAGATAGGGGATGTGAAGGAGAGAGAGTGAAAGATAGGGGATGTGAAGGAGAGAGAGTGAAAGATAGGGGATGTGAAGGAGAGAGAGTGAAGGATAGGGGATGTGAAGGAGAGAGAGTGAAAGATAGGGGATGTGAAGGAGAGAGAGAGAGAGAGAGAGAGAGAGAGAGAGATATAAGGACATAAGTGAAGACAGAATAAAAGAAAAGAAAGGAGAGTGCAAGAGTGAAGACCGAAAGAGGGAGAGAGAGAGAGAGAGAGACAGAGAGAGAGAGAGATGGTATGAAATTGGAGAGAAATATGGAATAAAAGAAAGAGAGAAAAGGGGATTAAAGAAGGAGGAGTTGTAAAGGTGAGTAAGATGGAGTAAAGGTGAAAAAGATGGGGGAATGGGCAAGAAGAAGATGAGAGAGATATAGTGAAGACATTAACAAGGAGCGAGAGAGAGTGAAGAAATGAATGAGAGGAGGGGAAGAGAGAGGGGGGAGATGGAGATGTAGTGAAGGAAGATAGAGACAGAGAGAGATATAGTGAAGAAATGAAGGAGAGAGGGGGGAGAGATGGAGATGTAGTGAAGAAATGAAGGAGAGAGAGAGACTGAGAGAGAGAGAGTGAGGGGAGAGATGGAGATGTAGTGAAGAAATGGAGAGAGAGAGATGTAGTGAAGGGAGACAGAGACAAAGAGAGAGGTACAGTGTACACGAGGAGGAGGAGGATGAGGAGGAGGAAGAGGAGGTGGTGGTGGAGAGGAACCGGGATGTTATTGGGAAAATCCGAAATTTCGGAAACGGAACGATAAAAAAACGTTAACTTTGTTTTTCTTATCTCTGGAATATTTAAATACATTTAAAAGTTTTTAAATATACTTTCATTCCCTTTCTCTCTCTCTCTCTTTCATTACCCCTCTCTCTTTCTTTCATTACCCCTCTCTCTTTCATTACCCCCCTCTCTCTTTCATTCCTTCTCTCTCTTTCATTACCTCTCTCTCTCTCTCTTTCAGTATCTTTCTTTTTCTTCATATTTTTTTTTACCGATCTTTTTTTTTATTTTTTGTTAGTTCTTATTTCTATTATTACTTTTTTGATGTTTTATTTCTTTCTTCTTCATGTTTTTTTTCTTTTCTCACTTTTCGAACTCTTTCTTTCTTTCATTCTCGCTAGTAGTTCTTTGTGTGTGTGTGTGTATGTGTAAAGGTGTATGTCTGACTGTTTAGTGTTTGTGTCTGCGTGAATGTGTGTATATCTGTGTTGTGTGTGTGTCGTCTGCATGAGTGTGTCTGTCTGCGTGTGTGTCTGTCTGAGTGTGTGTCTGTGTTGTGTGTGTGTATAGTTGTGTCGGCGTAATGTGTGTGTCTATGTATGTGTGTGTGTGTGTCTATGTATAGTTGTATGTCTGTGTGTATAGTTGTATGTATGTGTGTGTGTGTCTATGTATAGTTGTGTCTGTGTGTGTGTATAGTTGTATGTGTGTATGTCTGTCTGTGGTGTGTGTGTGTGTCGGCTGCGTGAATGTTTGTATGTCTGTCTGTTTCTTTCTCCTTCTTAATCATTACTTGCTACTTTCTATTTATCTTTCTTTCCGCACTGTTTGTCTTTCACTTTGAATATCTCTCCCATCTCTCTCTCTCTCTCTCCCGTCACAAACCCCCCTCTCTCTCCCATCACACACTCTCTTTCTCTCTCCATCATTCTATTACTTTCTCAATAAGTCTCTCTCTCTCTCTCTCGCCATCAGTCTATCAGTCTATCACTTTCTCTATTCGTCTCTCTTCATCTTCGCTTTTTGATTCCTTTGTTATCTTACATTCTCTCTTTCACTTTAACTACTTCTCTCTCACTATGTCTATCTCTCTCTCTGCCTCCGTATATCCGCCTCTCTCTCCCTCTCTCTCCATCAACCTATATATCTATCTGTCTATCTATCTCTTCATCAACCTATATATCTATCTGTCTATCTCTCTCTCTCTCCATCAACCTATATATCTATCTGTCTATCTCTCTCTCTCTCTCCATCAACCTATATATCTATCTGTCTATCTCTCTCTCTCCATCAACCTATATATCTATCTGTCTATCTCTCTCTCTCCATCAACCTATATATCTATCTGTCTATCTCTCTCTCTCCATCAACCTATATATCTATCTGTCTATCTCTCTGTATATATCTATCTATCTTTCACTCTGTATACATACGTCTATCTATCTTTCTATATATCTATCTTTCTCTCTCTCTCTCCAACAATCTATCTCTCTATCACTTTCTCTGTACGTACATCTATATATCTTTCTCTCTCTCTCTCTCCAACAATCTATCTGTCTATCACTTTCTCTGTACGTACATCTATATATCTATCTTTCTCTCTCTCTCTCTCCATCAATCTATCTCTCTATCGCTTTCTCTGTACGTACATCTATGTATCTATCAATCTATGCCCTTACATCTCTCTCTCTCTCTCTCTCTCCATCTCATCTAGCGTTGAAGATAACCAACATTTATTTTTTTTTTAAATCCTTTTGTTATATAACCAAGAAAACAATGACATTTTCCAAAACAAAGCACAAATATAAACTAAAACCGAACAAACTATAACAAACGTGATATATACAGATATAAATATATATATATAACAACAAGAGAGAATTTTTTAAACATATATATACATCTCTCTCTCTCTCTATATATATATATATATATATAATATTTAAAATAAAACTTACCAGCATAGTTATCAAATAATGTAGGTAGGTATTCCGTGTGAAAGGTGTTATTTGTAATTCTGGCTGCTAAACAGGACTTGCCAATATCGCTGTCTCCGACAAGAACACACTTTATGTTGCTTTTGTCTAAACTTTCATCAAGTTCGGACGTCGTCATTTTGGGCGCTGGCTGACGGTTGGATGTAAATGATGGACCGGAATATGGTGAGTGAGTAAGAGAAAGAAAGACAAAGAGAGAGAGAGAGAGTGAGTCAGACAGACAAGTAAATATACAGAGAGAGGGGGAGAGAGGCAGATTACTAGGGAATATAGTGAGTGAGTAAGAGAAACACAGAGAGAGGGAGAGCCAGATAAACAAGCAGATATAGAGACAAGGGGGAGGGAGAGAATCAGATAGACAAGCAGATATACAGAGAGAGGGATGGGGGGGGGGGCAGATTGATAGAGAATATAGTGAGTGAGTAAGAGAAAGACAGAGAGGGAGGCAGATTAATAGAGAATATAGTGAGTAAGAGAGAGTGAGTCAGACCGATAAGCAGATACAGAGAGAGAGAGAGAGGGAGGGAGGCAGATTAATAGATAAATAGATACAGACAAAGGAGAAGGCAAAATATACAGAAAAAGAAAGAAAGACAGACAGACAGATACAGAGAGAGAGGGGGCAGATTGATAGATAGATTCATACAAAGGAGAAGGCAAACATATATAGAGAAAGAGAGAGAGATAGATAGATAGATAAATTGATAGATATAGATAGATAGATATATATAGAGAGAGAGACAGGCAAACAGATATATTTATTTGCCACAAGGGTGTACAAAAAATGTGTCGGCGAGGGTTTTACATAAAATCATATAACTTTAACATTAATAAATAATTGTTTTTATTTTTGGCACAAGGCCAGCAATTACCCAGTGTATTTAGATTGATAGATAGATAGATAGATACAGAGAGAGAAAGAAAAAAAAAAGAACAATGTATATATATACACACACATATATACGTGTATATATATATATACACCATATATACATATCTGTATATATATATATATGTGTACATATATATAAATATACATATATACTGTATATATATATGTGTATATATATATAACGAAGGAAATGTGGTAAGGAACCAGGTGGACCATAACGCACCAAAGTACTCAATACTTAGGGTAGTAGAGTGGGTAATAGGAACGAGTAGGACCCCGACGGCTGAGCTCAAGCCGTTTCGACGGCTAATTCTGGACTAAATGAAAATATACCAGGATAAAAATGTTCATTTAGTCCAGAATTAGCCGTCGAAACGGCTTGAGCTCAGCCGTCGGGGTCCTACTCGTTCCTATATATATATATATATATATATATATATATATATATATATATATATATATATATATATATATATACATATATATATACATATATATATATAAATACATACATATATATATATACATATATATATATACATATATATATATATATATATATATATATATATATATATATATAAATATTCCTTATTTTTAGGTAAGGGTACATATATATATATAATGAGAAAAAGGAAACGGAATTATCTCCCTTAGCAAATAATATGAATGAGTCAAAATGAAAGCAACAAAAACAAATATAAAAATTAAAACAACAGTGAAAGGGTAAAAGAGTGTAAAAGAGAGAAAGAGTAAGAGAACTAAGGAAATACATTAGAGTGGGTAGGAAAGGAAGGTTGTGGGGGAGGAGGATGTGGTGTGTTAAGTGTGAGCAATAGAAAAGACCCTTAAGTTTTTACTTACTAAACTTAACAAACATTTTTTAAGGTGAGGTGAGGTGTGGTGACAGAGAGAGAGGGGGGTGTCGGAAGCGACAGAGAGAGAGGTGGGGGTGTCGGAGGCGACAGAGAGACGGGGTGTCCGAGGTGAGAGAAACTGAGAGAGGTGGGGGTGTCGGAGGTGAGAGAGAGAGAGAAGGGGTGGGGTGTCGGGGGCGACAGAGAGAGAGAGAGGGGGGTGGGGGTGTCGGAGGCGACAGAGAGAGGGGGTGTTGGAGGCGACAGAGAGAGAGAAAGAGAGGGGTGTTGGAGGCGAGAGAGGTGGAGATGAAGAGGGGGGGGTCTTTTTTTACACACATTTTTTTTACAACTGCTGCCAAGGAAAGAAAGTAAAAGAATTGTGCTGGAGTGTTATTTCAATAGGTGTAGGTGAGGTAGATAGATATTAAGTCTGCCTCTCTAATCTTCAAAAACAGAGGTAACTGGTGATGCTCTTCGTGAGAGTGCTTGGTTGTTCCAGCGCCAGCCCTCGTCATCACCCGAGGTAACGCTGCCAGCGTGCTGGCTTGCCTCAAAAATTATCAGAGGTTTCCTAGTTCTCCTCGTGGTATTGTTATCTTTTGCTCTGTTAACGGCTCGTTTGTCCACCCCTTTCGCTTTCCTTGTGTTGTATGTGGTCCTAGCTGTGTGTATTACCTGCTTGTATGTTGTATGTGGTCCTAGCTGTGTGTATTACCTGCTTGTGTACTGTGTGTGGTCCTAGATGTGTGTATTACCTGCTTGTGTGTTGTATGTGGTCCTAGCTGTGTGTATTACCTGCTTGTGTACTGTGTGTGATCCTAGATGTGTGCATTACCTGCTTGTTTGCTGTATGTGGTCCTAGATGCGTGTATTGCCTGCTTGTGTGTTGTATGTGGTCCTAGATGTGTGTATTACCTGCTTGTGTGTTGTAAGTGGTCCTAGATGTGTGTATTACCTGCTTGTGTGTTGTATGTGGTCCCAGATGTGTGTATTCCCTGCTTGTGTGTTGTATGTGGTCCTAGATGTGTGTATTACCTGCTTGTGTGTTGTATGTGTGTATTACCTGCTTGTGTGTTGTAAGTGGTCCTAGATGTGTGTATTACCTGCTTGTGTGTTGTATGTGGTCCCAGATGTGTGTATTCCCTGCTTGTGTGTTGTATGTGGTCCTAGATGTGTGTATTACCTGCTTGTGTGTTGTATGTGGTCCTAGATGTGTGTATTACCTACTTGTGTGCTGTATGTGGTCCTAGCTGCGTGTATTCCCTGCTTGTGTGTTGTATGTGGTCCTAGATGTGTGTATTACCTGCTTGTGTGTTGTATGTGGTCCTAGATGTGTGTATTACCTGCTTGTGTGTTGTATGTGGTCCTAGATGTGTGTATTACCTGCTTGTGTGTTGTATGTGGTCCTAGATGTGTGTATTACCTGCTTATGTGTTGTATGTGGTCCTAGCTGTGTGTATTACCTACTTGTGTGCTGTATGTGGTCCTAGCTGTGTGTATTCCCTGCTTGTGTGCTGTATGTGGTCCTAGCTGTGTGTATTACCTGCTTATGTGGTGTATGTGGTCCTAGATGTGTATATTACCTGCTTATGTGGTGTATGTGGTCCTAGCTGTGTGTATTCCCTACTTGTGTGTTGTATGTGGTCCTAGATGTGTGTATTACCTGCTTATGTGTTGTATGTGGTCCTAGCTGTGTGTATTCCCTACTTGTGTGTTGTAAGTGGTCCTAGCTGTGTGTATTCCCTACTTGTGTGTTGTAAGTGGTCCTAGCTGTGTGTATTCCCTACTTGTGTGTTGTATGTGGTCCTAGCTGTGTGTATTCCCTACTTGTGTGTTGTATGTGGTCCTAGCTGTGTGTATTACCTGCTTGTGTGCTGTATGTGGTCCTAGCTGTGTGTATTCCCTACTTGTGTGTTGTATGTGGTCCTAGCTGTGTGTATTACCTGCTTGTGTGTTGTATGTGGTCCTAGCTGTGTGTATTCCCTACTTGTGTGTTGTAAGTGGTCCTAGCTGTGTGTATTCCCTACTTGTGTGTTGTATGTGGTCCTAGCTGTGTGTATTCCCTACTTGTGTGTTGTATGTGGTCCTAGCTGTGTGTATTACCTGCTTGTGTGTTGTATGTGGTCCTAGCTGTGTGTATTCCCTGCTTGTGTGCTGTATGTGGTCCTAGCTGTGTGTATTCCCTGCTTGTGTGCTGTATGTGGTCCTAGCTGTGTGTATTCCCTACTTGTGTGTTGTAAGTGGTCCTAGCTGTGTGTATTACCTGCTTGTGTGTTGTATGTCACCCGGAGGCCTCAGCCGAAATGGACTCAACAATTGATCTCCACGTGGGTCTGACGTTCATTGCCGTAGCCAAGTCCTGGATTTCAATACCAGAATCTCTGGAGATGACATCGGGATAGGAGAGCTTGCGCATCCCTGTTATTAGTGACTGCTTGTGGACTGCTTGAGGACTGCTTGTGGACTGCTTGTGACTGCTTGAGGGCGGTGGATTGGCAGTATCGGTAGAGGGTCGGACGCCATGCTTTCCAGCATAGTTACGTCCCTTTACGATCTGAGTTCAAATCCCGCCGAGGTTAACTTTGCCTTTCATCCTTACGGGGTCGATAAAATAAAGTACCAGTAATGCACTGGGTAATTGCTGGCCTTGTGCCTAAAGTAGAAACAGTTATTAGTGACTGCTTGTGGTTTCCAAATCACTAATGGAGACACAGTCTCGTATATGGCACCACGATGGCAGTGGCCAGCAAATCTTACTCTCCTTTTACGTATAACAACAGAAAGAAGACTCTCTATTTAGCCTTAATAAAATAAAATAACTAAAACTCTATTGCCGTATTGAATACTCTCTCGCCTCAATGGACACACACAACATACGGACACACACACACACACACACATATAAAGAAAGAAAGAGAGAGAGAGAGAGAGAGAGAGAGAGAGAGAGAATTGTTTCTACCCTTGGCACAAGGCCAGCAAATTACCCAGTGTATTACTGGTACTTTATTTTATCCACCCCCGTAAGGATGAAAGGCAAAGTTAACCTCGGCGGGATTTGAACTCAGAATGGCAAGGGCCGTAACTCTATGCGTCAAAGCATGGCGTCCGACCCTAATGAAATGCAACGTGGTGGGTGAGAGGGAGTGGAGTGGGATGTTGAGGCGGGGTGATGTGTGGTGATGTGTGGTGATGTGTGAGTGTAAGGGATAGACCCATGGATTTTGCTTACTAGA
>OZ024761.1:13250961-13255961 GCA_964016885.1 Eledone cirrhosa | reverse complement strand
ATATGTACCTGGGTATTTAGCACCCTAGGCTAGCTCTACAATATGTACCAGGGTTTTTAGCACCCTAGGCTAGCTCTACAATATGTACCTGGGTATTTAGCACCCTAGGCTAGCTCTACAATATGTACCTGGGTATTTAGCACCCTAGGCTAGCTCTACAATATGTACCAGGGTATTTAGCACCCTAGGCTAGCTCTACAATATGTACCTGGGTATTTAGCACCCTAGGCTAGCTCTACAATATGTACCAGGGTTTTTAGCACCCTAGGCTAGCTCTACAATATGTACCTGGGTATTTAGCACCCTAGGCTAGCTCTACAATATGTACCAGGGTTTTTAGCACCCTAGGCTAGCTCTACAATATGTACCTGGGTATTTAGCACCCTAAGCTAGCTCTACAATATGTACCTGGGTATTTAGCACCCTAAGCTAGCTCTACAATATGTACCAGGGTTTTTAGCACCCTAGGCTAGCTCTACAATATGTACCTGGGTATTTAGCACCCTAGGCTAGCTCTACAATATGTACCTGGGTATTTAGCACCCTAGGCTAGCTTTACAATATGTACCTGGGTATTTAGCACCCTAGGCTAGCTCTACAATATGTACCAGGGTATTTAGCACCCTAGGCTAGCTCTACAATGTGTACCTGGGTATTTAGCACCCTAGGCTATTTTACAATATGTACCTGGGTATTTAGTACCCTAGGCTAGCTCTACAATATGTACCTGGGTTTTTGGAGCCCTTGGCTATTTTACAATATGTGCCTGGGTATTTAGCACCCTAGGCTAGCTCTACAATATGTACCAGGGTATTTAGCACCCTAGGCTAGCTCTACAATATGTACCAGGGTATTTAGCACCCTAGGCTAGCTCTACAATGTGTACCTGGGTATTTAGCACCCTAGGCTATTTTACAATATGTACCTGGGTATTTAGTACCCTAGGCTAGTTCTACAATATGTACCTGGGTATTTAGCACCCTAGGCTAATTTACAATGTGTACATGGGTATTTAGCACCACCCCCAGCACTACTACTACTACTACAACCACCACTGTAACTATTATTACTACTACTACCACCAATACCAACAACACTACTACTAATACTACAAACACCACCCCTTCCACCAACAACACCACCACCAACAACAACCAACTACCACCACCACCACCACTACTACTTCTACCACTACCACTACTACTTCTACTACCACCACCACCACCAACAACAACCAATTACCACCACCACTACTACTTCTACCACCACCACCACCACTACTACTACTACCATCATCACCACCACTACTACTATTGTCACCCCTTCCCCCTGCTGCCCTCACAACTACCCAGCCCCAGTTTTTCCCCCAGGGGTAGGGCTTCATGGTTAATTGAAGATGTGGTTTATTGTGAGGTAACAACTTATTACTGTATAGTATGGCACTCTCTCTAGATATATATATATGTGTGTATATATATATATATATATATATATATATATATATATATATATATATATATATATATATATATATATATATATACGATATTAACAAATGGAAACTATATTTATAAAACCATATTTATTTCATTATACATATTTCAAGGACACTAAGTTAAATTATGGTGTGCTTTCATCAGATAAAATATAATATAGAGCAGTTTTATAAATAAATATTGACATACCCTTAAAGAATGCAACCATTTCTGTAGGAAGCTCCCGGATATAGTATATATATATATATATATATATATATATGTATTATATATATGTAGGAGGTGAGTTTTATTGTAATACAATAAAGCAATGCAAATATCGGATAAGAAGCACTCTACAGTTTGTAGGACTGGAGTATATATAATATAAGATCAAAAGATGGTTAAAAGAGTTCCAAGTATTTTATTATGCGCATTTCAAAAACAAATATCATCATGGGATGATATCTGCGTTCTCATCAGATAAAATAGGGATACATGATATGAAGCTTAAAAAACGTTTGTGAATAGTGAAGTTTTAAATCAACATATATGTCAAGTTTTGAGTGGCACAAGAGGTTGAAATAGGGGCACGAGGAGATGGAAGATGACTCCAGGAGCTAGAGGACTTCAACAAAAAGCAGGACTGTGATCAATGTCTCAATGTCAAGCGGGTAAGGTAGGTGGTGTGTGGTTACCTTCGGTCGACTGTTGGTCGCAAGTCAGCTGGACATGAAGACGGACAGTGTTTGGGAGATTAGCACCAAAGATTTGGGCATGAGGAAAGTCTGTGGGAAAATGGTGCCAAGGCTGCTGAATGCTGATCAGAAGGAATGTTGCATGCAGGTAGTTGATATAGTTGGGAAAGAGTTTAAACGTTTCAGACACTGGTCCTTCATCAGAAAGATAGAATTAAAAATAAAAGAAGAAATAGAAAAAATTGAGAGTGAGAAGAGAAAGGAACGGAAAAAATATGATAGGTAACATACATACATATATGTATACATACATATATAGATAGATAGATACATATATACATACATACATACATACATACATACATACATATATAGATAGATACATATATACATACATACATATATAGATAGATGCATATATACATACATACATACACACACACACACACATACATATATAGATAGATGCATATATTCATACATACATACATACATACATACATACACACACACATACATACAGACACACACACACACATACATACAGACACACACACACACAGCCACACACACACACACAGCCACCCATACACACAGCCACACACACACACACAGCCACCCACACACACAGACACACACCAGCCAGTCAACAGTAAAGAATGACAAGATATGGTAGACATGCCACCTTTAGTTTCCTCATAACTGTAT
This sequence comes from Eledone cirrhosa, assembly GCA_964016885.1. Taxonomy (NCBI): domain Eukaryota; kingdom Metazoa; phylum Mollusca; class Cephalopoda; order Octopoda; family Eledonidae; genus Eledone; species Eledone cirrhosa. The sequence continues at coordinate 13,253,080 of OZ024761.1, read as the reverse complement.
CGCGAGTAATACATACATATACACATATACATACATACATGGACACACACACACACAGCCACACACACACACAGCCACACACACACACACAGACACAGACCCACACACCACCCACAGCCACCCAGTCAACAGTAAAGAACGACAAGATATGGTAGACATGCCACCTTTAGTTTCCTCATAACTGTATCCCGAGTAATATTTATATATGGTGGCTGCCAACTCGTTTTCGAGTACGGCCACTACTTTATATCCATCGGTAGGAGAACCCCTACCAATGCGCTGAACGAGTGTGGCCTTTTAGTCCAGCCAGCGACTTGAAAACTCTGGTACAAACACGACACTAGTGACAATTACTGACACCTTGTGCTGGGCCCATGAACCTCTCAAGTTGCTTCACCTGTCTACGGTAGACCACCCACGTCTCACAAGCATAAAGAAGTGCCGCGAGCACACACGCGTGATACACTTTCAGCTTTGTCTTTACCGAAATTCCGTGTTATAATAATAATGAAATTATTGTGTAAAGTGGTCAGGTGCACTACAACTCGTCAATATAGTACATAGAATAATACACAAATGTCAGGGAAGTACATGTGTGTATGTGTTAGCTGTAGTGTTGGCGGATCTCGGGAAGCATGGAGGCCTTAAAGGATGCAGTGTCTCGACAGCTAACAACTGATGCAGGTAGTTTGATCCATGCTTCAGCAACTCTGAGCGTGAAAAAATGTTTACGAAAGTCATGGGAACTGTGCTGTTTTCTTACTTTGTGGGCATGTCCACGTGTGTTAGACACATGGAAATCGAAAAGGTACTCAGGGTTGTTGTTGGCAACATGGTTAACAATTTTGAGACTAGAGACCCTTGTTCAGTTTTCCAAAGGCATCACTGGCTTTCTGTATCCCGTTTGATATTTCCCCATCAAGATCGCAGGACATACTCAAGAGTGCTTCCAAGATATACAAAACTCTGCCAACGACCCTTAGCCTTTCACCATAAACAAATGTACCAACCAGCCCCTGGGAAGCCATGTTGTGAGCCCAACATCTTGGTTTATGGTGAAAGGCTAAGAAGGGTCGTTGGCAGTTTTGTAATACATACACATACACACATATATATACATACATGGACACACACACACACAGACATACACATACACACATACACACACACACCACACACAGCCACCCAGTCAACAGTAAAAAAAAAATGACAAGAAAGTAACATACCATCTTTAGTTTCCTCATAACTGTATCACGAGTAAGAAGAAGAACAAAGAAGAAGAAGTAAAAGGAATCAATGTAGTCGGCTGGAAGTTGTCTTTCCAAATGACGTTGTTGTTGTTGTTGGGGAAACTAATACAACACAGATGGCATAGTGTTACTGTGGTGGTGGTGGTGGTGGTGTGGTGGTGGTGGTGGTGGTGGTGGTGTGGTGGTGGTGGTGGTGGTGGTGTGGGTCATTGTTGGTGGAGTGGTGGTGTGGTGGTGGTGGTTGCAGTGCTGGTGGTGGTGGTGTGGTGGTGGTGGTGGTGGTGGTGTGGGTCATTGTTGGTGGTAGAGTGGTGGTGGTGATGGTGGCGGTGGTCATTGTTGGTGTTGTTCTTGTTGTGGTGGTGGTGGTGGCTATAGTTGGTGTTGTTGTTGTAGTGGTGGTGATGGTGATTGGGGTGGTGGAGTGGTGGTGGTGGTGGGGAGTTGAGAAGAGAACAGAGAGGTGATGGTGGTGGTGATGATGGTGATTGTGATGATGATGATGGTGATGGTGGTGATGATGATGGTGATGGTGGTGATGATGATGGTGATTGTGGTGATGATGATGGTGATGGTGGTGATGATGATGGTGATGGTGGTGATGATGATGGTGATGGTGGTGATGATGATGGCGATTGTGGTGATGATGATGACAGTGTTGCACTGTCACAGGAAATAGAAGACAGGATGGTCATGGACGAAACATCTTTGATCACAGGTAAACAACCACAACCACCAGCACTATCATCACCACCACCACTACCACTCTCATCACCACTACTATCATCAGCACCATCATACCATCATTACCACCACCACCACCACCACCACCATGTACCACATTCCAGTTGTTGGTGTGTCCCAAACTT
>OZ024761.1:13243461-13245961 GCA_964016885.1 Eledone cirrhosa | reverse complement strand
CAGTATCAGCTGTCATTTGGGGCGTTGGACCAACATGCTTAGTGGCATAGAGTTACGGCCCTTTACGTTCTGAGTTCAAATCCTGCCAAAGAGCATCATCTTTGTAGTTCCTCACTCCTGCCAATCCCACTATTATAATGGATTGACAGTATCAGCTGTCAGTTGGGGCGTTGGACCAACATGCTTAGTGGCATAGAGTTACGGCCCTTTACGTTCTGAGTTCAAATCCTGCCAAAGAGCATCATCTTTGTAGTTCCTCACTCCTGCCAATCCCACTATTATAATGGATTGACAATATCAGCTGTCAGTTGGGGCGTTGGACCAACATGCTTAGTGGCATAGAGTTACGGCCCTTTACGTTCTGAGTTCAAATCCTGCCAAAGAGCATCATCTTTGTAGTTCCTCATTCCTGCCAATCCCACTATTATAATGGATTGACAATATCAGCTGTCAGTAGGGGCGTTGGACCAACATGCTTAGTGGCATAGAGTTACGGCCCTTTACGTTCTGAGTTCAAATCCTGCCAAAGAGCATCATCTTTGTAGTTCCTCACTCCTGCCAATCCCACTATTATAATGGATTGACAATATCAGCTGTCAGTTGGGGCGTTGGACCAACATGCTTAGTGGCATAGAGTTACGGCCCTTTACGTTCTGAGTTCAAATCCTGCCAAAGAGCATCATCTTTGTAGTTCCTCACTCCTGCCAATCCCACTATTATAATGGATTGACAGTATCAGCTGTCAGTTGGGGCGTTGGACCAACATGCTTAGTGGCATAGAGTTACGGCCCTTTACGTTCTGAGTTCAAATCCTGCCAAAGAGCATCATCTTTGTAGTTCCTCACTCCTGCCAATCCCACTATTATAATGGATTGACAGTATCAGCTGTCAGTTGGGGCGTTGGACCAACATGCTTAGTGGCATAGAGTTACGGCCCTTTACGTTCTGAGTTCAAATCCTGCCAAAGAGCATCATCTTTGTAGTTCCTCACTCCTGCCAATCCCACTATTATAATGGATTGACAGTATCAGCTGTCAGTTGGGGCGTTGGACCAACATGCTTAGTGGCATAGAGTTACGGCCCTTTACGTTCTGAGTTCAAATCCTGCCGAGGTTAACTTTGCCTTTCATCTTTACGCAGGGGTCGCTAAAATAAAGTACCAGTAATTCGCTGTGGTTGATTTAAGGGATTTTCCCCCCTCTCCCCAAACTGTTGGCCTTGTGTCTAAAGTAAAAACAGTTTGGCAGAATCAGTAGAGTTTCGGACAAAATGATTTGCAGCATAGAGTTATGGTCCTTTACGTTCTGAGTTCAAATCTTGCTGAGGTTAACTTTGCCTTTCATCCTTACAGGGTCGATAAAATAAAGTACCAGTAATACACTGGGGTTGATTTAATGGATTTTCCCCTCTCCCAAAATTGTTGGCTCTGTGCCTATAGTAGAAGCAATATATTAATAAGTAGGTGTTTGGAACATAACTTAACAAAGGTTCTTACATAAAATTATGGAAGGTTTTTAAATAAATATAAACCCTTTAAAACTTCCATTATCATATTTATTATGAAAGATACAGGCAATGATATTCAAGGGTTCAACTAGTTGAGTGGCCAGCAGTGGTGTGACTTAATATTCATCCATACCATCCATGACCTACCATCAAGGTGGTGCTCTACCACTTATTTATCTCTAACAAACAGGAAAAAGGCCATGTTTCTATTGTTCCTCATATCCTTCTCTTTATGGAAATAAACACACCATATCTGTCCTTTCATCACACCCCACTTTACATTATTATAGCAATCCTTCCACTTAACAGATTCTTCTGTCTGTCTGTCTGTCTTTGCTTTTGTTTTTTCCTCTCTTAATACTAAGTTGTAATCAGAAATTAAAGCAAGTCTTTAACCCTTTAGCATTTAAACCGGCTGTAACCGGCCAGAATTCTATCACCTCTTTCTGTTCAAACTGGCTGTAACTGGCCAGAATTCTCTTACCTCTTTCTGTCGAAACTGGCTTTATCCGGCCAGAATTCACTCACCTTTCAGTTCAAACAGGCCATAACTGGTTAGAATTCTTTCACCTCTTTCTGTTCAAACCGGCCAGAATTCTATCACCTTTCTGTTCAAACTGGCTGTAACTGGCCAGGATTCTCTCACTTCTTTCTGTTAAAACTGGCCAGAATTCTCTCACTTCTTTCTGTTCAAACTGGCTGTAACCATCCAGAATTCTCTCACCTTTTTCTGTTCAAACTGGCTGTAACTAGCCAGAATTCTCTCACTTCTTTCTATACAAACCGGCTGTATCCGGCCAGAATTCTCTCACCCCTTTCTGTTCAAACTGGACAGAATTCTATCACCTTTCTGTTCAAACTGGCTGTAACCAGCTAGAATTCTCTCACCTCTTTCTATACAAACCGGCTGTATCCGGCCAGAATTCTCTCACCTCTTTCTGTTCAAACTGGCTGTAACCAGCCAGAATTCTCTCACCTCTTTCTATACAAACCG
>OZ024761.1:13088461-13235961 GCA_964016885.1 Eledone cirrhosa | reverse complement strand
GGTCCTAGATGTGTGTATTACCTGCTTATGTGTTGTATGTGGTCCTAGATGTGTGTATTACCTGCTTATGTGTGTTGTATGTGGTCCTAGATGTGTATATTACCTGCTTATGTGTTGTATGTGGTCCTAGATGTGTGTATTACCTGCTTATGTGTTGTATGTGGTCCTAGATGTGTGTATTACCTGCTTATGTGTTGTATGTGGTCCTAGATGTGTGTATTACCTGCTTATGTGTTGTATGTGGTCCTAGATGTGTATATTACCTGCTTATGTGTTGTATGTGGTCCTAGATGTGTGTATTACCTGCTTATGTGTTGTATGTGGTCCTAGATGTGTGTATTACCTGCTTATGTGTTGTATGTGGTCCTAGATGTGTGTATTACCTGCTTATGTGTTGTATGTGGTCCTAGATGTGTGTATTAACTGCTTATGTGTTGTATGTGGTCCTAGATGTGTATATTACCTGCTTATGTGTTGTATGTGGTCCTAGATGTGTGTATTACCTGCTTATGTGTTGTATGTGGTCCTAGATGTGTGTATTACCTGCTTATGTGTTGTATGTGGTCCTAGATGTGTGTATTACCTGCTTATGTGTTGTATGTGGTCCTAGATGTGTGTATTACCTGCTTATGTGTTGTATGTGGTCCTAGATGTGTGTATTACCTGCTTATGTGTTGTATGTGGTCCTAGATGTGTGTATTACCTGCTTATGTGTTGTATGTGGTCCTAGATGTGTGTATTACCTGCTTATGTGTTGTATGTGGTCCTAGATGTGTGTATTACCTGCTTATGTGTTGTATGTGGTCCTAGATGTGTGTATTACCTGCTTATGTGTTGTATGTGGTCCTAGATGTGTGTATTACCTGCTTATGTGTTGTATGTGATCCTAGATGTGTATATTACCTGCTTATGTGTTGTATGTGGTCCTAGATGTGTGTATTACCTGCTTATGTGTTGTATGTGGTCCTAGATGTGTATATTACCTGCTTATGTGTTGTATGTGGTCCTAGATGTGTGTATTACCTGCTTATGTGTTGTATGTGGTCCTAGATGTGTATATTACCTGCTTATGTGTTGTATGTGGTCCTAGATGTGTGTATTACCTGCTTATGTGTTGTATGTGGTCCTAGATGTGTATATTACCTGCTTATGTGTTGTATGTGGTCCTAGATGTGTGTATTACCTGCTTATGTGTTGTATGTGGTCCTAGATGTGTATATTACCTGCTTATGTGTTGTATGTGATCCTAGATGTGTATATTACCTGCTTGTGTGTTGTATGTGGTCCTAGATGTGTATATTACCTGCTTATGTGTTGTATGTGGTCCTAGATGTGTATATTACCTGCTTATGTGTTGTATGTGGTCCTAGATGTGTATATTACCTGCTTATGTGGTGTATGTGGTCCTAGATGTGTATATTACCTGCTTATGTGTTGTATGTGGTCCAAGATGTGTGTATTACCTGCTTATGTGTTGTATGTGGTCCAAGATGTGTGTATTACCTGCTTGTGTGTTGTATGTGGTCCTAGATGTGTATATTACCTGCTTGTGTGTGTGTGTGTGTGTGTTTCTTTGTTTTTATTTGTAATATTATTTATATAATTGCGAATAAAAATAATCTGTCATCTATTAAAAAAAAATAATTTTTCTACTTTTGGCACAAGGCCAGCAATTATCTCAGTGTATTACCGGTACTTTATTTTATCGACCACGTAAGGATGAAAGGCAAAGTTGACCTCGACAGGATCTGAACTCTATGCCGCAAAGCATGGCGTTGGACCCTCCACCGAAAATAATAATAATAATTGTTTCTACTTTAGGCACAAGGCCAGCAATTTGAAGGAAAGGGGGAAAGTCGATTAAATCGATCCTAGTGCATTACTGGTATTTTATTTTATCGACCATGTAAGGATGAAAGGCAAAGCTAACCACGCAAGGATTTAAACCCAGAACGTAAAGGGCCATAACCCTATGCCGCGAAGCATGTTGTCCGACGCTTAAGGTAAATAAACCGGGACGACATTGAAGAGTTATACAAAAGAAACAGAATTAGTATCAACTTGTTATCGAAACATGGCAGTGTCGTTGACAGTTCAAAGGTTTACATTATTTCTGCTGGTTATTCTGTCGATGTTTGGCTTCATCCTGTCGCTGTACGCATTCCATGTAGACATAAACAAACGGACAAATAGTTCCTATACACCATGGTGTGATTTCAGTCCGACTATGAGTTGTTCTCAAGTATTTACATCACGGTAAGAGAATTAACAGTAAATAATAAAAAAAAAAAAACGAAAAACGAACCGGTGTAAATTTTACCAAGTTCCTCCGTTTTATATATATATATATATATAATATATATATATATATATATATATATATATATATATATATATATTAATTCAAAATATTAACAAAATAGACATTCGTGTGATCAAGTATATTTTATTATACATATTTCAGAGGTACTGAGCTATCTTCAACAGTACGTCCTCATCAGATAAAATAAGATGATGCATGACATACCCTGACATAGTAGATGGTTAAGATTCAGTGATGATTCACTACCATGACTGAATCTTAACCATCTACTATGTCAGGGTATGTCATGCATCATCTTATTTTATCTGATGAGGACGTACTGTTGAAGATAGCTCAGTACCTCTGAAATATGTATAATAAAATATACTTGATCACACGAATGTCTATTTTGAATTAATATTAATAACTCCGGATAACCGTACTGTTGAGTGCTTCCAATCCATTGTAAAACTAATTCTTTGATTTATTCATTGAACCTTGTTTAACCTTTAAATATATATATATGGAAAATTCGGGACCCCGACGGCTGAGCTCCTGCCGTTTCAACAGTTAGACCCGAAGAACTGAATTCGTTCGGATCTAGCTGTTGAAATGGCAGGAGCTCAGCCGTCGGGGTCCCGAATTTTTCATATTACCCACTCTACTACCCCAAGTATCGAGTACTCCAGTGAGTAATTGTCTAACTGGTTCTTAAAACTCTGCCTTCAACGACCCATATGTGTGGCTGAGTGGTTAGAGAATTGGATTCGCAATCGTGAATTCAATTCCTGGACCAAGCGAGGTGTTATGTCCTTGAGCAAGACACTTTATTTCACGTTGCTCCTTCTACCTGGAGTTGCGACCGATAGAAGATGATCATTCAAAATATATATATATATATATATATATATATATATATATATATATACACACACACATGGTGATTGCGCCGTGTCTTCGCCCACAATTGCCCTCTCTTATTGATTCTTCGTTGTCATCCCATCCTCGTCCATGACTTCGCAAATAACTTTGTAGACCAGATGAAGATCTGCATGGTTTACAACACAGGTGACAGAAGAGAGTTGTGCTTTCCACAGGATCGGAGGGGGGGGGGGTCACCTTATGGGACACAATCTTTATGTACCACCATGTGGGTTTTTTTTTTAGTCCGGAGCTAATTCTACATAATTTATTGCATATCACGCATGTTGTTTCACCAGGTCTTCGTCGGGTAGTTATCCTTTCGTGTGACTTTATACATACATACAGGGTGTCCCCAGAAAATGTATATACACACTTCAGCAGCATTCTAATAAAAATGTATACATTCTCTCGTTACTTCCTACATCTGTATATGTACGTAGATTCGTTCTTAGTTTGTTGTTTTTTCAATTAAAATACGCGCTAAACTAACCGGTGTGTGTGTGTGTGTATGTATATATACGTCTGTCTGAATGTGTGTACACACGTGGTGTTCATCAATGTGGACCGTGACCTCTGTCGAAACGGTTGTGTCGAGGTCAAATAAGCAATGGGTTGTTGTGTATCAGTAACAATAATACGTCACTCGTTAGGATAGGTTCTTTGACTCGTGTATATATATATATATATATCGTTTCTGAATTTATTGGCAACATGACCCTCCCAAAGTATAACAATATATATATATATATATATATATATATATATATATATATATATATATAATTGGTTATGCACGAGTGCATTAAGGTTTTCCAGGACACAGTGTTATGTACCGTGTAGGGTATATATGTTATAATTGTTTCTACGTTAGGCACAAGGCCAGCAATTACTCAGTGTATTACTGGTACTTTATTTTATCGACCCCGTAAGGATGAAAGGCAAAGTTAACCTCGGCGGGATTTGAACTCAGAATGGCAAGGGCCGTAACTCTATGCGTCAAAGCATGGCGTCCGACCCTCTACCAATACTTCCAAAATAAATGTGAAGACTAAAATTTGAAGAGGGCTCGATAAGGGTAAAGGCAGCGATTCTTTGCTTAAACTTTAATCTGTTCTTATATATATATATATACTAGCAGTAAAGCTCGGGGTCGCTCAGTAGCTGTGTTAAAGTTACAATGTTAAGTTTCTTTTTTGGCTTAAAAACTGTAGTGTCTACTGTGCAGACTTGCATGTGGTGTTTTTGATTAATATTCCCTCAACCAACAATATGCCTTATGAAGTTAAGAAAACATAACGATAACCCGAATGTTATAACAAAAGAGGATGCTGGGGATAGAAACTGCACTGGTTATTTATTAACAAAGATCGAAAATGTAAACACTGCAACGCAGAGAAAAACATTAGCGTAACCAAATTATCAGTTATGTCTGTCTGCACGCCTATATCACCTCTCTGCACGACTATCTGTCTGCACGCGTATATCACCTCTCTGCACGACTGTCTGTCTGCACGCGTATATCACCTCTCTGCACGACTGTCTGTCTGCACGCCTAACAACGAAATATTTGCTTGTTTTACGTAGTCTTTAAATAGACTTGTTTTCAAGTAAAAATATTGTTTTAAAATGCTTTTAAATGGAAATGAAGCAAAACGGAAGCTTAGTGTTCGAACTGATGAATTTTGCAGGTCAATATTTTGCTGGCTCGACAACTGTTCGTGTATTGTAATTTTTTACGTAAGACGCTCAATGTAAACAGAACAAAGGGAAATAACTGATAACTTACGCTCAAAAATCGATACATTATATTCGATTTCGTCACATAGGGTGGGTCAATTTGAAATTTTTTTTTTCCGATGTCTTCGCTAGGGCTCAATGTACAAGTATAGCAATTTCGGTGCAATTCCGTGAGAGATTCTAAGAGGAGATGTGTGCCAAAAATCGATAGACAGACAGACAACCACAGTTTTATATATATAGATAAGAGCATGATATGAGTCAGTCATGTGTGCATGTGTTTGTAAACGAATGTAAAAGTACACACACATATACACTTATATATGCACACATACACACTATAATATATACACGTGTGTGTATATGTGTGTGTAAAATTCTAGGAAACCTTATCTATGCCCTACATATATTCTTTTACATTCGTTTACACACACACATGACTGACTTCATGTCATGTCATGCTCTTATTTGCTCCTTTATTTTATATATATAAATTTAAATAACTCTTATAACGTGTACGTAACAGTCAAAAATTAGTTTCACTTTTGAGACCGGCCGTTTTGACGTATGCCATATAGGCATACGTCAAAACGTATGCCATATATATATATATATATATATATATATATATATGCGTTCTAGTCCTGTAGAATCTCATCTATATTAAAACTATATATATATATATATGCAGAGGTTATATTTAATTTGTTGGGATTCAACAAGCTTAAACATTTTTATAACTGATATAAAGCACTCAACAGTTTAGTGGAGTAAATATACAATATATTAACAAATGGAAACTATATTTATAAAACCATATTTATTATATTATACATATTTCAAGGGCCATCGAGGCAAATTATGGTGCGCTTTCATCGGATAAAATAAAATACAGATTTGTTTTATAAATAAATATTGACATATCCTGAAAAAAAGACAACCTTAACGGTTGGAGCTTCCTGGATATATATATATAAATTTTTTGTCTCTCTCCCTTTTACATCTATTTTCTTCCAACAGTTTAATTTAAATAAACCGTTTTTTTTTCAAATTTTCTTACACTCATTTGCATACTCACTCACAACTTTGTATCACCCTCAATTACCTCCACTATCCAGCGAATTACAACCGTTAAGGTTGTCTTTTTTCCTTGTATGTCAATATTTATTTATAAAACAAATCTGTATTTTATCTGATGAAAGTGCACCATTATTTACCTTCGTTGTCCTTGAAATATATATAATAAAATAATTATGGTTTTATAAATATAGTTTCCATTTATTAATATATTGTATATTTACTCCACTAACTTGTTGAGTTCTTTATATCAGTTATAAAAATGTTTAAGCTTGTTGAATCCCAACAAATTAAATATAACCTCTGCATATATATAATATATATATATATATATATATATCACATAAGAAACGGAGAATCAGTGGTGTGACGAATAAGATTTATTAGACATATTACAATCGTTTCTCTGGCGACCAGCTTGAGGCACGATCGATGCAATGATCGAACCTGACTCTGAAATCGCAAGATCCTCAGATATGTCTCGCTTCTAAGAAGCAGAGTTTCCAAAAATGCACCACTGATTCTCTGTTTCTTATGTGATATTATACTCTGCTCTGTAAGATCACTGAGTGCTCAAACGGCATACCGCTTACGGACGCTTTAAGCATCCCACCCCAATTATATATATATATATAATAGAGACGGTTTTATTCGTACATTGTTTTATTATCTAAGATAATAAAATGAAGATGTACCGTCTCTCTAATTTATTATACTAAAACTCCTGTTGATACCTTACTGAGAAAACCCTAGGGAATATAAAACGTAGAATGCTTCACATCTGTTTACGAAAAAGTCGGCGGATTTTTGATCAACGAACTTTCATCAACTGAATAATTATATATATATATATATATATATATATATATATAACGAAGGAAATGTGGTAAGGAACCAGGTGGACCACAACGCACCAAAGTACTCAATACTTAGGGTAGTAGAGTGGGTAATAGGAACAACGGCAGAGCTCAAGCCATTTCGACGGCTAATTCTGAACGCTAATTCAGCTCAGAATTAGCTGTCGAAATGGCTTGAGCTCTGCCGTCGGGGTCATACTTGTTCCTATATATATATATATATATATATATATAGATAGGAGAGAAATAGGATTTCGCTCCAAGCATAACTTTATACAATATGTATAAAAATTTCGTATTCCGGCTTCCTAAAATCGTATATATATCATCATCATCATCATCAGGTTTAGCGTCCGTGTTCCACGCTTGCATGGGTTTGGACGGGGGTTTTCCCACTTGAGGCAAGAGTGGTTGTCTTGCTCGCATAGGACTGTCTGGCGGGTTTTCTACAGTTGGATGCCCTTCCTAACACCAACCACATTTACAGTGTGGGGCTGGGAGGTTTTTACCGTGTTGCCTACACGGCCACATTACAGCGTGGACTGTCTGGCAGGTTTTCTACAGTTGGATGCCCTTCCTAACACCAACCACATTTACAGTGTGGGGCTGGGAGGTTTTTACCGTGTTGCCTACACAGCCACATTACAGCGTGGACTGTGTGTTTTTTTGTCGTGACACCTACACGATCTCATTTGTTTCGGCCTGGATGTTGTGGGACCAACATAACTTTACATTGAAAGGGGCGGTGTGGTTGGGGTGGAGGTGGTGGGGGTTGATAGAGATGCCTACTGACTGTAGTAGGTTTTTACTTTGTATTTAGGTAAGGCGGGTCTTCTCTATTACTGAGTACCGCCAAAGGTCTCGGTCCAGTGACATTGTCTTGGAGAGGTGTAAGCGTGTGAGGTCGGAATTTATCAGCTCGTCCCATGTTTTTCTGGGTCTGCCTACTCCGTGGCTACCGTCTATCTTTATTGCCCTGCACTTTTTTATACAGCTGTCGTCTTTCATGCGCATCACGTGACCATACCAACGTAGCCTTCTCTTGAGTAAACAACATCTGATCCCTCTTATTTCTAATTGTTTCCTTAGTTCGTTTATGCTTTGCCGTTCACGTATATTACTATTGCACATCCAGCGGAGCATGCAAGCTTCGTTCCTCTCTAGTCTGATATATATATATATAGTAGAATAATCGAGTATCGAAAAATCGGCGCACGAGTTCACGATAAACAAAATTCGAAATGAGCGGCAGAGGGCTCAATAATTCAGATAAATCACAGCTATAACTATCGTTAAAATACCGTCACACATAGAACAAGTCTATAACCGTACGACCGAAAAATTGCGATCTGGTAGATTCGGGACACTCAGATAAAATATCAATAAATCAATAAATCAAATGAATATATATATATATATATATATATATACTGAGTTAGAAACTCAAAGTAGTCTCTTACAATTAAATAGCTCTAAGAAAAACGTTTTTCCGACCCGTGTAATATAATTGAATATACAAGAGAGATGAACACTAATATAAACATACATGTGTCCGAATTATATATATATATATATATATATATATATATAATATATATATATATATATATATATATATATACTGAAGTAAAAGTTAAGTGGAAATATCCAAGAGTAAGGGCACTCAGTCCATAAGACGAGTTTAGTATAAATAATTACAACAGTGACATAGACCTGTCTATGTCACTGTTGTAATTCATCATCATCATCATCATTTTACGTCCACTTTTCCCTGCTTGCAAGGGTGGGACGGGAACTGACTCTGGCTTGATTTCTACAGCTGGATGCCCTTCCTAACACCAACCTCATTTACAGTGAGTGGTGGGTGCTTTTTTGCCGTGGCACCTCCACGACCACTTTGCATGATAGCTGTAGAAATGAGATGATAGGGACTGGGGTCCCTATCATCTCATTTCTACAGCTGAGTAAACTGGAGCAATGTGAAATAAAGTGTCTTGCTCAAGGAAACAACACATCACCCGGTCTGAGAATTGAACTCACAACCTTTCGATTGCAAGGCCAATGCTCTAACCACTAAGCCATGTGCCTCCATATATATATATATATATATTACGATATTTGCCGTACAATCATAATGTCATCAGTTCAATTCTTGGACAGGCTGCTGTGTTGTGTTCTTGAGCAAAAATACTTTATTTCACATTGCTCCAGTACACTCAGCTAAGAGTGAGTACTAACAACGGCTGGGAAGTTAATTAAGCGATGGACCAGCGTCCTATCCAGGAAGAGTCTTGTACTCTCAGTCGCTTAACTCCAAGGAAACCAGGAATATCACTGGCCTGATGAACCTTCGGCTTAGAACAGACTTTAACTTTAATATATATATTAAAATCTTTAAATATACGATGAGTTCAGGTATAAATATTGATTATTTATATAACTTATGTTTTTTTCTTGTAGGTATGGCAGAGGTTTTGGTCTGGTAGATAAAATTCTGTCCGAAGACAGTTTACTAAACCAACCCAATAGTGTATTTGCTATGGCCTTCTATGCAATGCACATATTTATGAGTGAGTATATTTGTCTTGGGTAACCATTTTGGTACTATTTCTCTAACGAAAGGCACTGCTTATGATTTTCAAGCAATTCTGAAAATAATAAAAAATTTGGAGGAATTTGTAACACAACAAAAAGCTCCCAGTCCACCTTGTAAAGTGGTCTGTTGGTGACAAAAAATAGAACACCCAGCCCATCCTGTAAAGTGGTGGTGTTAATGACATGACAAAAAACACCCAGTTCACCTTGTAAAGTGGTCGTGTTGGTGACAAAAAATAAAACACCCGGCCCATCCTGTAAAGTGGTGGTGTTAGTGACATGACAAAAAATAGAACACCCGGCCCATCCTGTAAAGTGATGATGTTAGTGAACATGACAAAAAATAGAACACCTGGCCCATCCTGTAAAATGGTGGTGTTAGTGACATGACAAAAAATAGAACACTCGGCCCATCCTGTAAAGTGATGGTGTTAGTGAGTGACATGACAAAAAATAAAACACCTGGCCCATCCTGTAAAATGGTGGTGTTAGTGACATGACAAAAAACACCCAGTTCACCTTGTAAGGTGGTAGTACTGGTGATATAAAAAAGTATCCACTCCAACTTGTCAGTTGTTCGTTTTGATGCCAGAATAAAAGGCACCTAGTCCACTCTGTAAATGTGGTTGGTATTAGGCAGGGTATCCAGCCAGAAACAGTTACCTGATCTGACTTGTCTCACAATGGGACAACTTATCTAACGATGAGGTTGATGTTTGGAACATAACCTAACAACCAAGCGCCCTCACGAAGAGCTAATCATTTTTTTGAGACAAGCCAGCACTTATTATTATTCTGTATTTTGGGCGGTGGATTGGCAGAATCAGAGGAGGGTCGGACGCCATGCTTTGATGCAAAGAGTTACGTCCCTTTACGATCTGAGTTCAAATCCCACCGAGGTTAACTTTGCCTTTCATCCTTACGGGGTCAATAAAATAAAGTACCAGTAATGCACTGGGTAATTGCTGGCCTTGTGCCAAAAGTAGAAACAATTATTATTCTGTAAAGGCTTTACCTCACATAACATTCACATTACTCTATATTTACTATTGTATTTTCATGGTAAAGGCTTTACCTCACATAACATTCACATTACTCTATATATACTATTGTATTTTCATGGTAAAGGCTTTACCTCACATAACATTCACATTACTCTATATATACTATTGTATTTTCATGGTAAAGGCTTTACCTCACATAACATTCACATTACTCTATATATACTATTGTATTTTCATGGTAAAGGCTTTACCTCACATAACATTCACATTACTCTATATTTACTATTGTATTTTCATGGTAAAGGCTTTACCTCACATAACATTCACATTACTCTATATTTACTATTGTATTTTCATGGTAAAGGCTTTACCTCACATAACATTCACATTACTCTATATATACTATTGTATTTTCATGGTAAAGGCTTTACCTCACATAATATGGAATCTAGGAGATTTAGATATTATTTATTTTGAGAACAATACCTTAATGTGGGCTTGAGCGGCTGGTTACAACAGGTTGGAACAGAAAGAGGTGAGAGAATTCTAGCCGGATATGGCTGGTTTAAATGCTAAAGGGTTAAAGGTTCTTACATAAAATTATGACGGAAGTGATTTAGATAACTTTCTTGTTACCATAATTAATAAAAGACAGATTACGGAAGTGTTTTAGAGAAATATAAACCTTTTTGTTACCATAAATAATTGTTTCTACTTTTGGTACAAGGCCAGCAATTACCCCAGTACAATTACTGGTACTTTATTTTATTGACCCCGTAAGGATGAAAGGCAAAGTTAACCTCGGCGGGATTTGAACTTAGACCATAAAAGGACGTAACTCTATGCTGTAAAGTATGGCGTCCGACCTTCCACTGCCCCTTTTGCTACCATAATGAGACACTGGTTATGGTTTTTCAATAGTGAAAATAATCAATTTTTTAATCCTCACTTATTTCTATATTTCATATTCCTATTATACATTTATCTAATTCCCTGCCTCTCTCTCACTTTCTCTTGCAGCTCTTACCAAATCAGATATCGCCATGCAAAGCCTCGTCTCTCTCCTGGCTAACTTTGGGTCCATCTATTTCTTCTACATTCTTATCATTCTTCACACCTTTTGCCTCGTTTGTATATCACTTAGTATAATCAATGGCCTGATTCTGGTCTGTACAGTTTCCAGGTTAATATGTTATCAACAAATGACTGTCAAAAAGTGGCATTAGTACGGTTTAACCCTTTAGTGGCATTAGTACAGTTTAACCCTTTACATATCATATTTCAACTGAAAGCTACTGTTGCCTATCATTTTCAAACTATTTTGTAAATAATCAAGAATTTGGAGAGATTTAGTAATATATCTACATTTCTCATTATTAAGCCTTTTAATTCCAGCCTGGCCAAAAGCCAGCTCTAGTTCTATGAAAGAAAACCATCCATTTTAATGGCTTTCTATTTGAATTAACCCTTTTGACACCAACCCAAGCAAAACCAGCTTTGGTTCTGTGAAACAAAATCACCTATTTTAATGGGTCCCTATTCAAACCTTTAGCATTTACATTACTCTATATATACTATTGTATTTTCACGGTAAAGGCTTTACCTCACATATTATCAAAGCTATGAGGTTTTGATATTATTTATTTTGAGAACAATACCGTAACATCAGTATGAGCAGCAGGTTATGACCAGTTTGAACAGAAAGAGGTGAGAAAATTCTGGCCAGATATGGACGGTTTAAATCAACATTCCTGAAAAAGTCTTTCCACATTCCATTGGCAGTATCGGTAGAGGGTCGGACGCCATGCTTTCCAGCATAGTTACGTCCCTTTACGATCTGAGTTCAAATCCCGCCGAGGTTGACTTTGCCTTTCATCCTTACGGGGTCGATAAAATAAAGTACCAGTAATGCACTGGGTAATTGCTGGCCTTGTGCCTAAAGTAGAAACAATTATTTTCCATTGCTCCTTACTGAGGTTTGTATATTCTGGACATTGATTGATGAATGTTTAAGCAGGTCTTCCTCTATTGTGTCTCCCGTGAGTTGGTTCCCACAATAGTATAGTGGCTTTACACTATTAAGTGTTCCAGTCGACAGACTGAGGCCATGCCAGGCACCACAATTGTATATAACTTCCTTCCTGAACACTTCTTCGTCGCCCACTTATTCCTGTGAAGGTTGTGGGGGACAGAGTCCTCAAACATTCCCTCCAGCAGGCCCTTTCCGAAGCAACTGTCTCAATCCACAAGCATGACCAGCCAAGCTCATGGATGTTATCCAACCATCTTGCTTGGGATCTACCTCTGGGTCTCTTGCCAGTTGGTCTTGCCTGTAAAATCTGCCCAGCGATTCTTTCCTGAGACATTCTAACCACTTTAATTAAAAAAATAGTTTTGGCAATCAAGTGGATTAAGCCAGGTGTGTACGTGGGTGGGTTGGTGGGTGATGGGGAAACAAAAATAGAACAAGAAAAATACAAAAATACATATAAATGAACAAAATAAAGGTCTAGACATGAAATTTAAAAAAAAATAAAGGATTTGAAAATTTTGATGGAAAAGAAAAATTAATGCAACAAACATTCCAATTAGGAAAATTTAAAGAAATTTTAAAACCAGAACCCTACCCTATATACACACACACATATATATATACATACACACACATACATATATACATACACACATATATATATATATATATATATACATACACATATATATATATATATACACACATATATATATATATACATACGCACACATATATATATATATACATACGCATATATATATATACTTACGCACATATATATATATATATACATACGTACACACATATATATATATACTTACACACACACACATATATATATACTTACACACTGGTGTTAGGAAGTGCATCCAACCAGTGTATTAATGCCAAAATAATTATGAGCACAACACACATATATATACATTCACACATACACAAACATATATATATATACACATACACACACATATATATATATATACACATACATATATATATATACACACACACACAAGCACAATTTTGAGGAACAGAACAGAAGTAGACACATGTAGTTCTGTATTTATTCCAAGAATCTTGGCTGTTGCCATTTATTCCCTAAAGTTCCAGCCGTGTGTGGGGTGAGGAGGTTCTTATTTATAAAATTTAACAAAAAATAGGAACAAAAATATAATAAATGAAAAGAAAAAATTCCAAATATTAAATTTGTTGAAAAAAGAAAACCATTTAATTAGAGACTAACAACTTTAAATTTTTTTTTATTTTGTTTATGTTTAACTGTGTCTGTCTTTTGGACACAAGAATTTTTGTTAATAAAATTTAAGAAAAACAAAAATGTTTATGAAATTTTTTAAGTCATTTGCATATTTAACCCTTTAGCATTTACATTACTCTATATATACTATTGTATTGTCACAGTAAAGGCTTTACCTCACATAATATCTCACATAACATTTACATTACTCTATATATACTATTGTATTTTAATGGTAAAGGCTTTATTTTACATAATATCGAATCTATGAGATTTTGATGTTATTTATTTTGAGAACAATACCTTAACAAAAGTACAAGCAGTCAGTTTGAACAGAAAGAGGTGATAGAATTATGGCTGGTTTCAAAACTAAATGGTTAACCCTTTAGCTTTTACATTACTCTATATATACTATTATATTTTCATGGTAAAGTCTTTACCTTACATAATATCGAATCTATGAGATTTAGATGTTATTTATTTTGAGAACAATACCTTAACAACAATATAAGTGGCCAGTTACAACCAGTTTGAACAGAAAGAGGTGGGAGAATTCAGGCCGGTTTGAGCAGGAAGAGGTGAGAGAATTCTGGCTAGTTACAGCCGGTTTAAGTAGAAAGAGGTGAGTGAATTCTGGCCGGATAGAGCCAGTTTAAATGTTAAAGGGTTAAGTTTACAATAATTATTAGTATTACCTTTTTCTTTAGCCTGCCACATCAGTGTCTGTAAGAAATTATAATAGCAAGTGTTTTAAGTACACTGAATCATCACCACAAGTTTTAGTACTACACAAAATCAGTTGGCTGGCTTTTTATTAACCCTTTAGTATTTACATTACAATTATATTTTCATAGTAAAGACTTTATCTCACATAATATGGAATCTATGAGATTTTGATGATGATATTATTTATTTTGAGAACAATACCTTAGTGTTGATATAAGGGGCCAGTTATGGCTAGTTTGAACAGAAAGAGGTGAGAGATTTCTGGCTGGATATAGGTGGGTTAAATGCTAAAGGGTTAATCACAGTAAGTTGAAATACAATAATCTATCAGTTTATATCTACACTGCCTCAGTGTGAGTGTGTGTCTGTGAAACATACATATACATCAGGTCCGAACACAAAGGAACCAAACTCACTGCCACCATCTCTCCTCCATCTCTCTCTATTATCAGCAAATGGTAGTTCACGTGCTGGCTGCATGTTGGAGACGGTTGCTTCTGACAGGACCCGCTGGGAGGAGTACTTGAGGACTCTGCCTCCATGACCTACTCAGGAAAAAGTGGGTGAAGATGAAGATGAAGAATCCAAAGTTATGCTCAGAAGCGGAAGCGGGTGTAATTCCTATCTAAGAAACAGGCTTCCAATTTCATGAGCACACTTTCTGTTCATGTAGAAATTCCTAGCAGGTATTGCGAGTCTGCTTCTGCAATGAGAAGCCTGGTGTACTCAGATTTTCCTGGTAGTGGAATATCCTTTAGTGATGCAAGACTGGTATATTTTTCCATCATGACTTTAGTCTGCTACAGCAGGAAGTGCTCAACAAGATCATCATCATCATCATCATCATCATTTTACGTCCGCTTTTCCCTGCTTGCAAGGGTGGGACGGGTCTAAGATATGGAGTTAAATATTAGGTAAAGCATGTGTTAGTTAATCACCGACACTATTGTATGTAGGATAGAGCACTATATCAAGTACACAAGTGGGTCTGTTTACTTGAGTAAAATTATAATCATGAAGTATACCAGTCTATATATATATATATATAAGTATGTATAAGGAAAGTTTATACTTTCAGACGTTCACCCATCTGGCAGGAAGGTATACGTTGCTGACGATAGCTAATAAGTACAGCATTGAAACTAGTACAGCGTTCCTTTGTCAGTGTTGAACAAATGAACAACGATGGTTGCTAGACACTACGGCTTAATTCGGGATGTTTGTTTACAAACACACCGAGCATTATAGTAAATGTTCGGTGAATCCATACGTACATATATATATGTGTGTGCATGTATGTATATATATATAGTAGTATATATATATACATACTACTGTACGTCTGTATACATATATGTATGTACGTATACATACTTATATTTAAGTAACAACCGTACTAAGAGTGAGAAATGAAATTTCATTTCATTTTTTCCGTTTATATATATATATATATTTATATATAGTACGACAGTCTATCTATATATATTTTCTTAAATATATATATATATATATATATATATATATATATATATACATATATACTTAAGAAAATTAACAAAGAAAAGACAAGACAACGAACGGAAACAAAACAAAAAACAATTTTTTAAGGAGAAACCTTAAAAAATTATTTCTTAAAAATAAAAATACAAACGAAGGACACAGAACATATGAGATGGTATCAAAAGGTTTCCGGACTAGTTCTGCAGTGCGCCAACAGATGGCAACACATGGTTGTATGGGCAGTGAGAACTAGCAGTGACCGCCATGCACCAGTGTGCCAAAGTGATATTCACTTCACAAGTTGTGAAATTTGTGTGTTTTTGTGATCACATGTATGCTGTAGCCCGGGATTTTGTCACAAGCAGGAAATTGGAACAAAAAGCCAACATGAAATTTTGCGTTCAAAGTCTGCTACAGAGATATTGAGCACGCTTCGGCAAGCTTACGGCGACAAGGCAATGGGTTGTACACTATGTTTCGGGTGGCATGGCTGCTTCAAAAGCAGAAGAACGTCCCAGAAAGATGACGAGCAATCTAGAAGACCTGCCAGGAGCTTCACCCTTGGAATTGTGGAGAAAATTAATCAGCTTGTGCTTGAAGATTGTCAAAGGACAATTAAAGATATTGCTGATGTTGGTCAGTTGTATGGGTCCATGCAGGCAATCCTAAGGTCTGAATTGAACATGTCACCGAGCTCTCCTTACTCGTGAGTTTCTTGCCAAAAAACAACATTGTATCACTTCCACACCTGCCCTATTTGCTAGATTTAGCACCTGTGGACTTCCATCTCTTCTTCAAGCTGAAAATGCAGCTCAAAAGTCGCAGTTTTAACACCATTGCTGCGACCCAGATCGAATCGCAGGAGATCCTCGACTCACTTATGGAAAACAACTTCCAGGCCAGATTCCAAAAGTGGCAGGGACTCTGGGACTGGTGTATTGCTGCACAAGGTACCCATTTCAAAGGAGATGATGATAAAACTTAGGTAAATATATTAGATTTTTTTAAACATAACTAGTCTGGGAACTTTTTGATACCACCTCGTATATATATGTATAGACTGTCGTCAAGTGTTTAGTCTGGCAGAAGGCATCCCCCAACCAAACCCACCCGCTGATACAGATGTCTGAAGGA
Source organism: Eledone cirrhosa (assembly GCA_964016885.1). NCBI lineage: Eukaryota > Metazoa > Mollusca > Cephalopoda > Octopoda > Eledonidae > Eledone > Eledone cirrhosa. The sequence goes on along the minus strand of OZ024761.1, from coordinate 13,218,815 downwards.
GTCTTGAGAACTTCATGTTTGATGTATAATGATACCTCAGGTGTTGTTTTTCCGAACTTTTTTCTTCAAAATTTTAGGAGGTCCAAGAAATTTGAATGTAGTTCTGGAAAAGAAAAAGAAAAAAATATATATATTATAATAACTGTCTGTATGTCACACACAAATGCTACCCCATGTCAAAAACATTATAAACTTTTCTTTTATTTCGAATTTATGGGACATAAATGGAAGATATTCTAACCACACGTCCATAGTATCGGAGCTGCGATCTCTCTAGTAGCAGCTCTACCTGGAGTCACTCCTGTGGTTCTTTCCAGAGACATTCTAACCTCATGCCCGTAATATCAGAGCTAGAATCTCTCAATCTGGAGTAGTAGCAGCTCTACCTGGAGTCACTCCTGTGGTTCTTTCCTGAGACATTCTAACCTCATGCCCGTAATATCAGAGCTAGAATCTCTCAATCTGGAGTAGTAGCAGCTCTACCTGGAGTCACTCCTGTGGTTCTTTCCAGAGACATTCTAACCTCATGCCCGTAATATCAGAGCTAGAATCTCTCAATCTGGAGTAGTAGCAGCTCTACCTGGAGTCACTCCTGTGGTTCTTTCCTGAGACATTCTAACCTCATGCCCGTAATATCAGAGCTAGAATCTCTCAATTCAGAGAAGTAGCAGCTCTACCTGGAGTGACTCCTGTGATTCTTTCCTGAGACATTCTAACCTCATGCCCGTAATATCAGAGCTAGAATCTCTCAATTCAGAGAAGTAGCAGCTCTACCTGGAGTGACTCCTGTGATTCTTTCCTGAGACATTCTAACCTCATGCCCGTAATATCAGAGCTAGAATCTCTCAATTCAGAGTAGTAGCAACTCTACCTGGAGTGATTCTCTGATCTCCGAGCTACACACTCTATCAAGTAACGTTACTTCAATGACCCTTAGAAGAAACCTTCCAACATAATCTAACATAGGAACTTTGTTATATTCTAAACAATAAATTTATGGTAAAAAGTTATATTACTAAATCTGCACCAAATCCATGCTTGTAACAAATTCAATGTACAGGGTGACCACAAACACTACTTGATTTCAAATACTTATATGAAAACTTAAATGAATACTCTTACAATATTGGTGGTTACAGTGGTTTAACCCTTTAGCATTTACATTACTCTATTGTATTTTTGTGGTAAAGGCTTTACCTCACATAACATTTACATTACTCTATATATACATGGAGGCACATGGCTTAGTGGTTAGAGCATTGGCCTTGCAATCAAAAGGTTGTGAGTTCAATTCTCAGACCGGGTGATGTGTTGTTTCCTTGAGCAAGACACTTTATTTCACATTGCTCCAGTTTACTCAGCTGTAGAAATGAGATGATAGGGACTGGGGTTCCTATCATTCCACTGCAAAAAAGAACCCAGCACTCACTGTAAATGAGGTTGGTGTTGGGAAGGGCATCCAGCTGTAGAAATCAAGCCAGAATCAGTTCCCGTCCCACCCTTGCAAGCAGGGAAAAGCGGACGTAAACTGATGATGATGATGATGATGATGATGATGATACTATTATATTTTTGTGGTAAAGGCTTTACCTCACATAATACCTCACATAATATTGAATCTATGAGATTTTGATCTTATTTATTTTGAGAACAATACCATAACATCAATATGAGTGGGCAGTTTGAACTGAAAGAAGTGAGGGAATTCTGGCTGGATACGGCCGGTTTAAATGCTAAAGGGATAAACTAACAAAGTTTCATGTGATAATGGCTGATATCATAGACACTCAATATCTGCTACTTTTCTTTCTCGGCAAACATAAATGCGATAATCAAGCTTGGAGTGTTTATATGTGGTCACCCTGTGGTTACCATGAGAAATATGGTTGGTAAAGATAGGGTTAATAAGAAATTAAAAGAGAAAGACTTACTGGCAAGTGGAACAGATTGGACTGAACGAACAAAATACTAGAAAAAGATAAAAATAATGAGAATAAATATTTAGATAAAGCTTCAGGTAATACATTTGTAATGTTGTACTTGAGAATTTATAGTGTGTGGTAGTGTATAGGGTATGGTAGCGTATGGTGTGGTGTGATAGTGTGGTGTGTGATAGTGTGGTGTTGTAGTGAGCAGTGTTATAGTGCGGTGTGTGGTAGTGTGAAGTGTGGTAGCAAGTAGTGTTGTGGTGTGGTATGTGGTAATGTATAAGGCACGGGTTCTCAAAATGGGTGCTGCTGCCCCCTCCCCCCACCCGGGGTGGGGGGGTCATTGAGAAGGTCCAAATGGGCGCTGGAGCCTAAGGGGGCTGTGGAGGGCAGCATTAGGCTGTTCTAGTGATGTGTTTTCTCATTTACATAAGAAATCAAATACACTCATTCTTCGACTCAATCAGAGATAACATTGTTTATTCATTTAGTTTTTTTAAAAACTAATATCTTCAACTTACTCGATAGACACACCGAACAGACATAACCAACGTCAATGAGGTTACGATGACAAAAACAGGCGGCCCTATAGTCAACCTGGACCCTGGCTGGTAGCGACAGTTTATATCTAACATGAGGGTCAGGTAGGAAGACACACTGGTGGAAATAAACAAAATAAACATTAATTACAACAACAACAACAACAAGCATTTTAAGGTCATTATTTCATTCAACCCTTTTGATATCAATCTGGCCAAAATTGCCTCCAATTCATCATCATCATCATCATCATTTTACGTCCGCTGTTCCCTGTTTGCAAGGGTGGGACGGGAACTGATTCTGGCTTGATTTCTACAGCTGGATGCCCTTCCTAACACCAACCTCATTTACAGTGAGTGCTGGGTGCTTTTTTACCGTGGCACCTCCACGACCACTTTGCAGTGGAATGATAGGGACCCCAGTCCCTATCATCTCATTTCTACAGCTGAGTAAACTGGAGCAATGTGAAGTAAAGTGTCTTGCTCAAGGAAACAACACATCACCCGGTCTGAGAATTGAACTCACAACCTTTCGATTGCAAGCCCAATGCTCTAACCACTAAGCCATGCGCCTCCATAGCTAGGAAACAAAACCACTCATTTTAACCCTTTACCATTTACATTACTCTATATTTACTATTATATTTTCACAGTAAAGGTTTTACCGCACATAATATCGAATCTATGAGATTTTGATATTATTTATTTTGAGAACAATACCTTAACAGAAGTATGAGTGGCCGGTTACAGCGAGTTTGAACAGAAAGAGGTGAGAGAATTCTGACCGGATCTAGTCGGTTTAAAAAATATTTATATTTATCTAAAAACCATTGATCAAAATTTTAAGTAAAAACCTTTGTTAAGTTATGTTCCAAACACTCTTGGTTCTATGATACAAAACTGTTTGCTTTAGAGTGTTTATATTTTTCTAAAAACCTTCCATCGCAATGTTATGTAAGAACCTTTGTTAAGTTATGTTCCAAACACCAACTTAATAATGAGAAAGTTAGTTATATGAACTAAATCCTTTAAAATTCTTGATTATTTTCAAAATTATTTGAAAATCATAGACTGTGTCTTTCATTATAAATATGATAACGAGAGGGTTAATGTGAAGGAAGAACAGGTTCACCTACCAATAGGTACTGTAACAGCCCTGAAATTGTGGGTAGCTTTAGATAGGTTCCCCCTGTAATATCACAGGCCTGGAAATAGAAAGAAGAGGTAAGAGATATTTTAAAATTAGAACATGTATATATTTAACAGTTAAGATGTGTTATTGTTAGTAGCGCCACGAGTGACCAGTTCTGTAGAAAGATGTGGTAAGAACATCGACAACAACTTTGGCTTGTTTTACATTATTTATTAACAAGATTGAGCTATGTAGAGCTGAGTAGAGCAGGCATACCATTAAGGATTTCAGAAGGCACGGTCCACTGGCTGAAGTGTTGCCAGGCCGTGGTTAAGTTGTTGTGTTACATGTTGGCTAGTGATTTCACAATGAAAGAAAGTTAGTTGTTTACCTTTTTACAGTCAGGATGCGAGAGACAGATTTCTCAAATCAACGCGGGAATTTTTCCCTCAGGGCGAGTAGAGATACATTCTCTTCTACTGGCGCTGATTGGCTGAGCTGAGCCAAATCACGCACAGAGAATCTATGTGAGCCCGCAGAATGTAGGTCACTACATATATACATATACACACACACACACAGATTGAAGGGCTGGGCAGGGTGAAGATGAGTGAGAAGGAGAAGGTGAAAGTAAGGAGAGTATAGTGTCAAACAGTGATAGTGAGTTGTGGTGTATTTAAATAATTGTTTCTACTTTTGGCACAAGGCCAGCAATTATCCCAGTGCATTACTGGTACTTTATTTTATCGACCCCGTAAAGATGAAAGGCAAAGTTAACCTAGGCGGGATTTGAACTGGTGCGTTTAAATAATTGTTTCTACTTTAGGCACAAGGCCAGCAATTACCCAGTGCATTACTGGTACTTTATTTTATCGACCCCGTAAGGATGAAAGGCAAAGTCAACCTCGGCGGGATTTGAACTCAGATCGTAAAGGGACGTAACTATGCTGGAAAGCATGGCGTCCGACCCTCTACCGATACTGCCAATCCACCGATTTAAATAATGCAAGAAGCAAAGAAAATATCAGTGATATGAAATGATTTCCAGGTGGGTGGAAGTTTAGGTAAACTCCGGATGTAGATCCAGCTATCATTTAACAACTGTATATAAAGCCAATTCAAATGTAAGCCACCAATGGTCCAGGGTGACCTAAAGGTTAAAGAGTTCCCTCCTGTAGCTCACCCTGGACCTGCCAGTTTTGTGGACTCCCTTGTGCTGCAAGGCTGGAATAAGAATCAGTGCTGCAAAAACTGAGACACTCATCCTCTCAAGGAAGGCTGTACAGTCCACTCTACATGTGAGTGGAGCTCCACTGAAGCAGGTGGAGAAGTTTAAATATCTCGGGGCTGTGTTCACGAGTGATGCAAGGCAAGGAGGTTGAATTAAGTGCATGAATTGCAGGAGTTGGTGCAGTAATGCTTCAGTATTCGGTAATCAGAAGAAAGAAGAGGTAGGTGTAAAAGCCAAACTTGCTATCTTCAATTCAGTATTTGTGCCGAGAAGGACGAGAAGAAGGAGAAGAAGAAGAAGAGAGAGTGTGGTACTTACTTGCTGTAATAAACTGGAATCTTCTCCCAAGATACAACTGTCAATGATAACATTCTGTAAGTAAAGTAGAGTACAGTTGAGAAAGTGATACTAATGGTGGTGATAGTGATACTAGTGGCAGTGGTAATGATGGTGATGGTAGTGATGGTGATGGTAGTGATACTAGTGGTGGTGATGGTGATGGTGGTGATAGTGGTGACGGTGATGGTGATACTAGTGGCAGTGGTAATGATGGTGGTGATAGTGATACTAGTGGTGGTGGTAATGATGGTGATGGTAGTGATACTAGTGGTGGTGATGGTGATGGTGGTGGTGATAGTGATACTAGTGGTGGTGGTAATGATGGTGATGGTAGTGATACTAGTGGTGGTGATGGTGATGGTGATGGTGGTGGTGATAGTGATACTAGTGATGGTGGTGATAGTGATACTAGTGGTGATGGTGATGATACTCTTGATGATAATAATTGTTTCTACATTTGGCACAAGGCCAGCAATTACCCCCAGTGCATTACTGTTGATGATAATAATAAAAGTACACACCCATAGAAAGAATCAACTCAAGATTGTCTAAAGTTCTCAACTAGATATATGACAGAGAACCTTTTGTATATCATTTGAATTTGTATAATGCTCTGTACTTATAGTTCATTGAGCTTCTTTTGTTGAGTAACATAATCAATATGCATTATATATGTATAGGAGCGGTGGATTGGCAGTATTGGTTGGGGGTCGGACGCCATGCTTTGACGCATAGAGTTACGGCCCTTGCCATTCTGAGTTCAAAATCTCGCCGAGGTTAACTTTGCCTTTCATCCTTACGGGGTCGATAAAATAAAGTACCAGTAATACACTGGGTATTTTGCTGGCCTTGTGCCAAAAGTAGAAACAATTATATATGTATAGATTTATGGAGGCACATATATAATGCATGTTGATTATGTTACTCAGCAAAGGAAGCTCAAGGAACAATAACTACAGAGCATTATACAAATATATATATATAGAAATCCAGGTGGGTGCTATAGAAGTGGTTGATAGCCTCCAGTACCTAGGTGATCAGATTAGCATGGAAGGGGGTATTTTCCAAGGCCATAGTATCTAGAATAAGGACAGGTTGGAAGAGGTTTAGGGAGCTGCTTCCTCTGCTGACGAAGGAGAGTTTCTCCCTCCGTACGAAAGGCCGGTTATATGATGCTTGTGTGAGGTGCACGATGCTGCATGGTAGTGAGACATGGGCAGCAACTGCAGAGGATATGGGACAGCTGGAGAGAAATGAAGCAAGCATGCTCCGTTGGATGTGCAAGTTCAATGTGCGTGAATGACCGAGCATGAATGTGTTGAGAGGGAAACTGTGTCTGAGAGGAATAGAATGTAGTGTGCGAGAGAGGAGACTGAGGTGGTATGGACATGTGATGCACATGGAGGATGACCACTGGGTGAAGAAGTGCCAGGAAATGCCAGTTGAAGGAAGACGTGGTAGAAGTAGACCACGAAAAACATGGGCGGAGGTGGTGAGAACAGACCTCAGATCGCTGAAGCTCATGGAGGAGATGACAAAGGACCGTGACAAGTGGAGAGATGCTGTGCTGAATAGGACCCGTCCCACCCTTGCAAGCAGGGAAAAGCGGACGTAAAATGATGATGATGATGATATCATGTATGTGTAATGTAAACAAATAACAGCAAACTCACCTGTTTCTGAGCAGAGAAAACTACATTCATAAAGTTCATATACTGAGCTGGGTTGTCTTGAGATCCCTTCATTATCTAATTTATAAAGAAAACAGAGACAAAATTATTTTAAAAAATAGAGAGGAATTTCTTTTTAAAATCTGGGCTGCTTAAAATTTGTAAACAATTATGTTGGCAAAGAGTTACCTCCCTCATCTCTCATTGACCTAATACTTAGGATCAGTAAGTTATATGATTAATCCTACATGTAAACATTTGAGAGGGTCTCAAGTCCACAGAGAACAGCTCAATGGCCTACATATATAATATATCATAGTTTACATTTGAAAAAGTCTGAAGTCCAGACAACACTTTAATGGCCTACATGTATAATATATCATAGCTTACATTTGAAAAGGTCTGAAGTCCACAGTGAACACTTCAATAGACCACATGTATAATATATATTATTTTAATGTGATGCGGTGAATTGGTAGAAGGTCGGACGCCATGCTTTGCCCTTTACGGTCTGAGTTCAAATCCCGAGGTTAACTTTACCTTTCATACTTACGGGGTCGATAAAATAAAGTACCAGTAATTCACTGTAATAATTGCTGGCCTTGTGCCAAAAGTAAAAACAATTATTTTAATGTGATGCAATCATAGTGCTGTTTTGTAGCTTTTATGAATATCTTGCTATTGTGGTTTGTTAATTCAAGTCTACAGTGTCTTTACTTGTAGACAGATCATTGTGAAGATTTACAGTTAACTAAAGTAAAGATTTTAATTATTCTTAATGTGTTCAAGTTAGGTGGCGAATTGGCAAAGTCCTTAGAAAAACTGAAGGACCACTGCAATAACTGTGAATCTGAGAGGGGAATATGTTGAGTAAAATCATAATTAACTGATCCTCCTGCACCTTCTTTTACTCAAAGCCAGGAACTTTTCAGCATCCCCTCGTACATTATAACATTAACCCTTTACCATTTACATTACTCCATATTTACTATTGTATTCTCATGAAGGCTTTAGCTTACGTAATTATCTCACATAACATTTACATTACTCTATATATACTATTGTATTTTCACAGTAAAGGCTTTACCTCACATAATACCTCACATAACATTTACATTACTCTATATATACTATTGTATTTTCACAGTAAAGTCTTTACCTCACATAATATCTCACATAACATTTACATTACTCTATATATACTATTGTATTGTCACAGTAAAGGCTTCACCTCACATAATATCTCACATAACATTTACATTACTCTATATATACTATTATATTTCCATGGTAAAGGCTTTATCTCACATAATTACCTCACATAATATCGGATCTATGAGATCTTGATATTATTTTGAAAACAATACCTTAACATTAGTATGAGCAGCCAAATACAGCCGGTTTGAACAGAAAGAGTTGAGAGAATTCTGGCTGTATACGGCCGGTTTAAATGCTAAAGGGTTAAAGGAGGTAGATATTAAGAGACTTACCAGGATACGACTGGACAACCTATCAGCAAGATGAAGCTCTTTTTCCATTCTGTTGATGACTTTTTCAAAAGAAGCAAATTAAGGACAATATTCATTTTTTTTTGTTTTGTTTTGTTTTTTTTACTGATTTCCGTCAATAGATTTTGGCCATGCTCGGGTACCAACTAAATTTTGTCAATCATATTGACCCCAATACATATTTTATTAATCTCTTTTTTGTTGAAATGCCATATTATGGAATAAACTCAGGACGTACACTATTTAGAAATGTCCTGTCCTGTTAGATACAGGACATATACTACTTAGATGTGTTGTCCAACATAAGGCTGCCATGTCAGGTACAAGACATACACTACTCAGAGATATAAGATATATACTATAAGTTGTCCTGCAAAAGACTGGTATGTCAGGTACAGGACAGACACTACTCAGAATGGTATGTTAGGTACAGTACATACACTACTCAGAATGGTATGTTAGGTACAGGACAGACACTACTCAGATGGTATGTTAGGTACAGGACATACACTACTCAGAGATACAAGATATATACTATAAGTTGTCCTGCATAAGACTGGTATGTCAGGTACAGTACATACACTACTCAGAATGGTATGTTAGGTACAGGACATACACTACTCAGAATGGTATGTTAGGTACAGGACATACACTACTCAGAGATATATGTTGTCTGTTTAACCCTTTAGCATTCACATTATTTTATATATACTATTATATTTTCATGGTAAAGGCTTTACCTCACATAATATGGAATCTATGAGATTTTGAAAGTATTTATTTTGAGAACAATACCTTAACATCAGTTTGAGCGACCAGTTACAGCCAGTTTCAACAGAATGAGGTAGAGAATTCTGGCCGGTTTGAACACTAAAGGGTTAAGGTCCTTGTTGAGATTCGATAGGCAGAAGATACAGTAATCATATCTACTGTGTAAACCATCAATAATATTTGTGTCTACATTTGGCACAAGGCCAGTAGTTATCTCAGTGTATTACTGGTACTTTATTTTATCAACCCCGTAAGGATGAAAGGCAAAGTTAACCTCGGCAGGATTTGAACTCAGAATGGCAAGGGCCGTAACTCTGTGCGTCAAAGTATCGCGTCCGACCCTCTACCGATAATATTGTTTCAACTTTAGGCACAAGGCCAGCAATTTGAAAGGTGAGGGGAAAGTTGATTAGATTGACCCCAGTGCGTGACTGGTACTTTAATTTATCAACCCCGTAAGGATGAAAGGTAAAGCTAACCTCAGCGGTATTTGAACTCAGATAGCGAAGGGGCGTAACTCCATGCTGCAAAGCATGGTGTCCGACGCTCTACCGATTGTTGCCAATTTACCTGAGAGGCTGACTTGGGGGTTAAGAAACATCTATCTTACACTAACAACATTTCTTTAATAATAATAATATATAAAGGAGGCACATGGCTTAGTGGTTAGAGCATTGGCCTTGCAATCGAAAGGTTGTGAGTTCAATTCTCAGACCAGGTGATGTGTTGTTTCCTTGAGCAAGACACTTTATTTCACATTGCTCCAGTTTACTCAGCTGTAGAAATGAGATGATAGGGACTGAGGTCCCTATCATTCCACTGCAAAGTGGTCGTGGAGGTGCCACGGCAAAAAAGCACCCAGCACTCACTGTAAATGAGGTTGGTGTTAGGAAGGGCATCCAGCTGTAGAAATCAAGCCAGAATCAGTTCCCGTCCCACCCTTGCAAGCAGGGAAAAAGCGGACGTAAAATGAAATGATGATGAAATGAAATGAATGAAAGATGGAAGGATACAGCAAAGCGCCTTTCCAATGGAACCAGCAACCACACTATCGGAATAAAGTTGGCCAACCTCTTCTGCAAAAGAAACAAAACCAAGTTTAATGTTGGATGAGGGGCTGACATGAGGATTAAGAAACAACTATCTTACACTAAACTTACAACAGACTACATCTCTACTGCTATCAGAGCAGACATAATATCGAATCTATAAGAATTTGATATTATTTATTTTGAGAACAATACCTTCACATCAGTATGAGCGGCCTGTTACAGCATTCACATTTCTTTATATTTACTCTTATATTTTCACACAAATGGCTTTATCTCACACATAATATCGAATCAATGAGAAGTTGATGTTATTTATATTGAGAACAATACCTTCACATCAGTATGAGCGGCCAGTTATAGCATTCACATTTCTTTATATTTACTCTTATATTTTCACACAAATGGCTTTATCTCACACATAATATCGAATCAATGAGAAGTTGATGTTATTTATATTGAGAACAATACCTTCACATCAGTATGAGCAGCCAGTTTGAACAGAAAGAGGTGAGAGAGTTTTGGCCGGATATGACCAGTTTAACCCTTTAAACCGTCTGTATCCAGCCTGAATTATCTCACCTCTTTCTGTTGGCTGTAACTAGACACTCATACTGATGTTAAGGTATTGTTCTCAAAATAAATAATATCAAAATCTCATAGCTTCAATATTATGTGAGATATTTACCTGAAATTTTCCATGAAAATACAATAGTAAATATAGAGTAATATAAATGCTCAAGGATTAACCCTTTAGCATATTTAAACCTGCCATATCCGACCAGAATTCTCTCACCTTTTTCTGTTCAAACTCACTGTAACTGGCCACTCATAATGATGTTACGGTATTGTTTTCAAACAATAGAGTAATTGTTTCTACGTTAGGCACAAGGCCAGCAAATTATTCCAGTGTATTACTGGTACTTTATTTTATCGACCCCGTAAGGATGAAAGGCAAAGTTAACCTCGGCGGGATTTGAACTCAGATAGCAAGGGCCGTAACTATATGCGCCAAAGCATGGCATCCGACACTCTACCAATATTGCCAATCCACCGCCTATAGAGTAATCTCCCCTTAACACATAATACAGTGTCAAGGGAAGTAATTCATGAAACATTCAGCGTGCAAAAGGGTTAAACAACTTACGGCTAGCAATAAGACCCTTCAGTTGGTCAGTAATCTGTTCATCAACTTGGGCAAAAAGTTCATAACGGCCATCGTTTACAGACCGAGGAACAGCAGCAGCAGTAGTAGTAGTACCATTCTCTTCAGTCAACTCATTAGTTTCTGCTGCTGCTGCTGCTGCTGCTGGTGGTGGTGGTGGTGGTGGTGGTGAAGGCTCTTCTTTGCCCTTTGGATACAGGAAGTAGCTGGAATGAAACCACATTATTTATGTATATATGTATATATATATATATATAAAGTATATGGAGAATAGGATGGTTGAGTAGTTGCTAGAGAAGAAGATGCAGAAGAAGAAAGAGGAGGAGGAAGGAGAAGGAGAAGAAAGCAAGAACGGGGAGTGGGGTCCTCAACAGTTGTCTACTGGGGGTCTCGGATATTTCAACATATATATCTATCTATCTATCTAAGGCGGGTAAAATTCCCGAGATCCATGGACGAGTTCTCTCCAGCGGTCTCTGTCCCTCATTATCGCTGCCATATCCTGCATCTCCAACAGACCAGTGTCTGTCCTTAGGGCATCAACATATGTTAACCTTGGTCTTCCGCTTCTAGTGTGTCCATGTAGGGGCTCCCAAAGGAGCACTGAGTGCAACGTCAACTCTGGATGTCGGTGAGCATGTCCAGCCAACCTCAGTCTTCTCTGTGTCACCTTTGATATATATATAAACTTTATATATATATAAACTCAGAGTTAATACTGCCAACTAATATTCTTTCAAGCTTTCAAAAAAAAAAGGTCTTTGACATCCAAACTCACCTTTGATTGCTATGGGCAGCAATGATGGCTAATTTGTTGGCTGGTTTCATCATAAGGTGGGAGTTGGCAAACACCAACATACTGTCTAAATACCGGAATATATCAAACTGTAAAAAAAAAAAAAAATAATAATTAATTAAATAATAAATATTTCATTCCACTGATGAGGACACAAAATGTCTGAAATGCATAAAGATAAGGATAACCTCTGATATTTTGTTGCGTCCGGAGGATTAATTGAGTGTGTCTACACTTCTCACTTCATTCTTCTGGGGATCCACTGCCACGTGTACCCTGTAACAAGCTGTGAAACTAGGTAGTCCTCTCAATCCTTTGTTTGACAAGTTTTCTACAGCTTGATGCAATTTCCAATCACCAGCACTAGAGAGGTTGTCGTGTCTTTGACACAACTCAAGAGTCGTCTCAATCCTTTGTTTGGCAAGTTTTCTACAGCTTGATGTCTTGTCTATCATCAACCATTTTACAGAGTGTACTGGGTGCATTTTATTGTTTCTATGTCTACCAGCAGAAATAAACCACAATATACATAGTAGTAAACCTATTGTTGTTCTCTCACCTGTGAGTTTTCTTCAAGGAAACACTGTCCCCACCATACTGGGTTGGTATCAATAATGACAGCCAACAGGCTACATTCGATCTCTGTAAAATATAGATTAATTGAGAAAAAAGAATACAAAACAAATTCACAACATTACAAAATATTGATATTATATCATCGATTTTGTTTATTTATTTTCAAGTTAAAATCCTGGCAGTTTTACTTTTTACCTTTGATAGTAATATAGCTTTTTACCTTAAATTTATTGTTTAGAATATGACAAGGTTCCTATGTTAGATTACGTTGGAATGTTTTAATTTAGGTAAGAGTTGACATGAATACCGATCGCGAATACAAGTGGCCGAAATTGGATTCCTTCGAATTGTCTTTGGAGTAACGTTACCTGAAAGTGTGTAGCTTGGAAATCAGAAAGTCACTCCAGGTAGGGCTGCTATTTCTCCGAATTGAGAGATCACAGCTCTGGTACTATTGACATGTGATTAGAATGTCTCAGGAAAGAATCGCTGGACAGATTTATAGCTCGGAGATCAGAGAGTCACTCCAGGTAGAGCTGCTACTTCTCCAAATTGAGAGATCACAGCTCCGATACTATAGACATGTGATTAGAATGTCTCAGGAAAGAATCGCTGGACAGAATTGTAGATCAGAGAGTCACTCCAGGTAGAGCTGCTACTTCTCCGAATTGAGAGATCACAGCTCCGATACTATAGACATGTGATTAGAATGTCTCAGGAAAGAATCGCTGGACAGAATTGTAGCTCAGAGATCAGAGAGTCACTCCAGATAGAGCAGCTATTTCTCCGAATTGAGAGATCACAGCTCCGATACTATGGACATGTGGTTAGAATGTCTCAAGAAAGAATCACTGGGCAGATTTATAGCTCGGAGATCAGAGAGTCACTCCAGATAGAGCTGCTATTTCTCCGAATTGAGAGATCACAGCTCTGATACTATAGACATGTGATTAGAATGTCTCAGGAAAGAATCGCTGGACATATTTGTCGCTCAGAGATCAGAGAGTCACTCCAGATAGAGCTGCTATTTCTCCGAATTGAGAGATCACAGCTCTGATATTATGGACATGTGGTTAGAATGTCTCAGGAAAGAATCGCTGGACAGATTTATAGCTCGGAGATCAGAGAGTCACTCCAGGTAGAGCTGCTATTTCTCCGAATTGAGAGATCACAGCTCTGATATTTATGGGTATGACGTTAGAATGTCTAAGGAAAGAATCGATGGACAGGGGTAGACGGTTGGATAACATCTATGCAAAGGGTATTGCTGGGTATGCAATACGCCATTCATTGTGCTTTCCTCCCATTTTCTCTCTCTCTTTTCTGCGTTTATATTTGTTTATCAATATCATATTTGTAATGTTCTTCTGAACGAATTGCGAGCAATTTATAATGTTATTTTAATTCAATAAATTAATTGTAATCTACGTGAAAAAAAAAAAACGGTGAACATTCAAATAAGATGAGATATTGCTTGTTTAATTCTGAATAAATTCCGAGAAAAAAATACTAATTAATTTTTCACACGTAGGAAAGTGAAATAAATGACTTACCAGGCATATTATATTAAATATATAATGTATATTTGTATATAAATTTATATATTTTAGCAACACTTTCAATGTACACAAGAAAGCGTGGGATTAAACTAGTTGTGGATCAGTTGTAACGTCGCTGTTGATTGGTTAGAAGTTATGATAATGTCCAATAGAACTGAAGTTTACGGAATCATTGACCGTAAGTTGAGTTCATCCAAAACCTGCCGTGGAACTTTGTATATCTCTTCGTGTTGTACAATGAAGACTAAAGAAGGTAAGAATATATTAATATACATTTTAGTTTAGTTAGAATTACAAAACTACCAATCAATCGGTAAAAAATGTTGATATTTATATAATGGATCGAAGTTCTGTTTTCTTCGTATGTTCTGTTTGTTAATATATCTTCTATTCCCACCTTTTTAACAGCTTACATCATCAGGTCACACTGTAAAATAAAATGCGTGTTGTGGTTGTTGGTTGTTGTCCTTTGATCAGAGATATTCCAACCATGACCTCCCCTTCCTTTGAGGGAATGTGAGGCGTAGTTTATCTAGGATTGCTTTATCAAATGTGTCTCCCCCCCCCCCCTCCTCCTTTTCATGATGTTGCAAATTGAAAGAATTTTGCCCGATATTTCTTGCAGATCGAGTTACCACGTAGTGGCAACTTCGTTGGCTTGTAGCGTTGCCTTGCGCTAAGTCAGTCTGCTCTGATCAAATATACCCACGATCTGTGACGTTCCAGCTGTGACCATATCTGCGATTACTTTATCTAATATGTCCCCCACACACGTTTTTTTAATTAAAAAAAAAAAAAAAATAGACTGTGATCTGAGGGAGATTTGTCTGCTATTGCTAGCAGATCGAACCACCACACAGACCCCCCCCCCCCTTTTCCTCACATGGTCATCATAAAGTTGACCTTACACGTGTTGGTGCTCGCGTATATTCCTAACCAAGAATGTTTATATATATATATACCTATGTTATGCGTGCTTTATATTTTACGTTTAAGAATAATTCGAACAGCGGTTTCCAATACGGGATGGATCTCCGCGGGTATCGACGATGAGCGATCTAGTTGTTCGATTAATAGAACAGTTCGCTCTTTAGTAAACGTGTAAGTGGCTCAGCATTCCAGAGTCACGTGTACCCTTAATGAGAGTTCAGCGTGACAAGGTACATTGGTCCATCCGACGGGCTTCCATACAGTTTCTGTCTACCCAATTTCACTCACAAGGCTTCTGATGACTCGACATTTTAGGAAAATAACTCATTCTTCAGATGACACCACACAGTGAGATCGAATCCAGGACATAATGATTGTGAAACTAACTTCTTAACCATTCGGCCATGTTTCCAACACACACACATATATGCTGTGTATATATATATGTGCTGTATATATATATATATATGCTGTATATATATATATGCTGTGTATATATATATGCTGTGTATATATATATATATATGCTGTATATATATATATATATATATATGTATATACATAATATAAGATCAAAAGATGGTTAAAGGAGTTCCATGTATTTTATTATGCGCATTTCAATGTTGATTTCAGACTACACTATCCACAAGTGTTTTTTAGCCTTCATATCATGTTCTCCTGTTTTATCTGATGAAAACACAAATATTATTGCATGATGATGTTTGTTTTTGAAATGCGCATAATAAAATAATAAAATACATGGAACTCCTTTAACCATCTTTTGATCTTATATTATGTATACTCCAGTCCTACAAACTGTAGAGTGCTTCTTATCCGATATCTGCATTGCTTTATTGTACTACAATAAAACTCACCTCCTACATATGTATATACATATATATATATATGCTGTATATATATATATATATATATATATATGCTGTATATATATATATATATATGCTGTATATATATATATATATATGCTGTATATATATATATATATATATATATGCTGTGTATATATATATATATATATATGCTGTACATATATATATATATATATATATGCTGTACATATATATATATATATGCTGTATATATATATATGCTGTACATATATATATGCTGTACATACATATATATATGCTGTATATATATATGCTGTATATATATATATGCTGTATATATATATGCTGTATATATATATGCTGTATATATATGCTGTATATATATATATATATATGCTGTATATATATATATATATATGCTGTATATATATATATATATATATACTGTATATATACATATATATATGCTGTATATATATATATGCTGTATATATATATATATATGCTGTATATATATATATATGCTGTATATATATATATATATGCTGTATATATATATATATGCATATATATATATATATATGCATATATATATATATATATGCATATATATATATATATATGCATATATATATATATATATATGCATATATATATATATATATGCATATATATATATATATATGTTGTATATATATATATATGCTGTATATATATATATATATATATATATATATATATATCAAAGGCTTGTATTGAGTTAGAAACTGAAAATATGTCTGTGTTCGTTTTTCCTTTTTGTTCAGTAATATATATATATAGGAAAATGTTAGACCCCGACGGCAGAGCTCAAGCCGTTTCGACGGCTATTTCAGTCCAGAAATAGCCGTCGAAACGGCTTGAGCTCTGGCGTCGGGGTCTAACATTTTCCTATTACCCACTCTACTACCCTAAGTATTGGTACTCTGGTGCGTTATGGTCCATCTGGTTCCTTACCACACCTTCGTTATATATATACACACACACACACACATAAGACGGGCCTTGTGTGTAACCCTTTAGCAAATCCGGCCAGAATTCTCTCACCTCTCTCTGTTCAAACTGGCCATAACTGCCCCTTCATACCGACTTTAAGGTGTTGTTCTCAAAATAAATAATTGTTTCTACTATTGGCACAAGGCCAGCAATTACCCAGTACATTACTGGTACTTTATTTTATCAACCCCGTAAGGATGAAAGGCAAAGTTAACCTCGGCGGGATTTGAACTCAGAATGCCAAGGGCCGTAACTATGCGTCAAAGCATGGTGTCCGACCCTCTACCGATACTACCAATCCACCACCCTAACATGGTGTCCGACACTCTACCGATACTGCCAATCCATCACCCTAACATGGTGTCCGACCCTCTACCGATACTGCCAATCCACCACCCTAACATGGTGTCCAACCCTCTACCGATACTACCAATCCACCACCCTAACATGGCGTCCAACCCCTTACCAATACTACCAATCCACCACCCTAACATGGTGTCCGATCCTCTACCAATACTACCAATCCACCACCCGAGCATCGCATCCGACCCTCTAGCGATACTGCCAATCCACCACCCTAACATGGTGTCCGATCCTCTAGCGATACTTCCAATCCACCACCCTAACATGGTGTCCGACCCTCTAGCGATACTGCCAATCCACCACCCTAACATGGCGTCCAACCCTCTACCAATACTACCAATCCACCACCCTAACATGGTGTCCGACCCTCTAGCGATACTGCCAATCCACCACCCTAACATGGCGTCCGACCCTCTACCAATACTGCCAATCCACCACCCTAACATGGTGTCCGACCCTCTACCGATACTGCCAATCCACCACCCTAACATGGTGTCCGACCCTCTAGCGATACTGCCAATCCACCACCCTAACATGGCGTCCGACCCTCTACCAATACTGCCAATCCACCACCCTAACATGGTGTCCGACCCTCTACCGATACTGCCAATCCACCACCCTAACATGGTGTCCGACCCTCTACCGATACTACCAATCCACCACCCTTTCTCAGAATAAATAATATCAAAATCTCAGATTCGATATTATTCGATATACCATGAAGATACAACAGTAAATATAGAGTAATTGTTTCTACTTTTGGCACAAGGCCAGCAATTATCCCAGTGTATTACTAGTACTTTATTTTATCGACCCCCGTAAGGATGAAAGGCAAAGTTAACAGTTAACCTCATGAGATTTGAACTCAGATCGTAAAGGGGCGTAACTCTACGCTGCACACCATGGCGTCCAATCCTCCACCGATACTGCCAATCTAGGATTTAAGCACAATGGTAAAATCTGGCACTACAAAAGGGTGAAGTGTTTTTTGGCCTTTGTCTTTCTGATTTTTCTCTTTTAATCTCTCCACCAGATATCCTTCAATATTTTGATCAAGAAATTAAAAATGAACCTGAAAGCTCTTCCGCTGTAGCTGCTGTAAAAACATTGCTGGAAATTGTGAAAAGAAGTGATGGTAATAAGTTCTTTTATCATTCTTTCAGTTCTTGTGAAATCACACAGAAGTTAGTTCATCATCATCATCATGATCATGATCATCCAGGTTTGTTTGTTTTTTATCATGCAGGACACAATTAATCCCTAACTAGGGGGTCTGTCCTGCATGACAGCGCTTCTTAATGTCCCCCTCCAGTTGTTTCTGTCCACTGGTCTCACTTGAGCCAGGCCATGCCTAGCTTGATTCCAACAGACATCCCCATCCAAGTCCTTTTTGGTTTTCCTGGCCCTCGCAAAGACTTTAATTTTTAACATGATGTAGCCATAGTATTGTTTTATACTTTTCAAGAATGTCTTGCAAATGTTTGTTAATTCAAATGTTTATAGCATCTTTAGTAGTGGACATTTTTGTGAAAATTTGTAGTTTTAGAGTAAAGGCTTTCATTTTTGACATGATGTAGTCATAGTATTTTCTTAATACTTTTCTAGAATGTCTAGTGAATGTGGTTTCATGTGGTATAGTATGTTAAAAGTTGATGCAATGCAGTCAGTGTGTTGTATCTTTTCAAGAATGTCCTACTAATGTGGTACAGGACATTAATAGTTAATGTGATGCAGTGATAGTGTTGTTTTGTATCTTTTCAAGAATGTCTTGCTAATGTGGTTTCATGTGGAACAGTATGTTATGAGTTAACTGATGCAGTGATAGTGTTGTTTTGTATCTTTTCAAGCCACCACATTAACAGAATTGCGTCGGATTCTGGAAGATGCAGAGAAATACCTGGACTTGCGAGATGAGAATGGAACCTCAGTGAGTTCGGCCTGTCAGCTCTACCTTCGCTTCATTACATTCACCTCATTAGAGTTCCAGGTAAGTTCATCTCGTTAGAGTTCCAGGTTGAATAGAAGCAGGGCTACTGATCTCTCAGACAGCCTGAGGTGTCTGCATCTTGCTTGTGTATCGTCATCCGCTCTGTTGAATGCAGAGAAGTTGTAGTGTCCTCGACACAACTAAAGGATCCTCCCAACCCTGTTTGGTAAACGTTTTACGGCTGGATACTGTTCCCAACACCAACCACTTTACTGTGTGCCTTTTATCATGTAAATCACCAGCACTAGGTGACAACGAGGGTGTCATATCCTTAATACGACCATATATATAAGGGACCTATGCCAGATAGCACACAGTGGAACGGAACTCAGGACCAGTTGGTTATGGAGCAAACTCATTAACCACATAGCCATGTCTAGGGGTTAAAAAAAACCCAGAACAAATTCTTTAATATCTCGTTGGGATCTCACAAATAATTGTTTCTACTTTTGGCACAAGACCAGCAAATACCCAGTGTATTACTGGTACTTTATTTTATCGACCCCGTTGGGATTTGAACGAGGATCTCACGAATAATGCAGTTATTGGAATAAAAAATGTCCATAACCCTTTAGCATTTAAACCAGCTGTATCCGGCCAGAATTCGCTCACCTATTCCTGTTCAAATCAGCCGCTCATATTGTTGTTAATGTATTGTTCTCGAAATAAATAATATCAAAATCTCATCGATTCAGTGTTTACAATAGTATATATAGTATAATGTATACAATATAATATACAATAGTATATATAGAGTAATGTAAATACTAAATGGTTAATATCTCCTTGGGATCTCACAAATTATGCTCAGTTATTGGAATAAAACATTTCCTTAATTACGCTGTCACATTTTAGTTCGTTATAATTAACTATTTGTTGTTGTTTTACTATTTAAAGGATTTCCAGAAATGTTGCAGCAAATTAGTTGAACGTGGAGAACTGTTCTTAGAAAAGGTGACCAAATCTAGAGACAAAATAAGCAATCTTTGTAAACCATTTCTTCGAGATGGAATGGTAAGTCTGTTATTTTTGTCTGTCTTTCTTTCTTTCTTTCTTCCATATATTATTTATTTGTTTAATACTCTTTTTCCTGTTGTTTCCATTCCACAGACCATACTCACCCATTCCAGATCCCGTGTAGTATTACAGGTATTGAAGGATGCAGCCCAACAGAAGAAACGATTCAATGTATTTGTCACAGAATCACGACCAAATGAAAGCGGGTAAAAAAAACAAACTTTTTTCTTTAATAATAAATATAAATACTTTACAGTTATTTTCACTGTCTCCCTGTCTAACTATATACTTTATAAATATAAATACTTTACAGTTATTTTCAGTCTCCCTGTCTAACCATATACTTTATAAATATAAATAATTTACAGTTATTTTCACTGCCTCCCTGTCTAACCATATACTTTATAAATATAAATAATTTACAGTTATTTTCACTGTCTCTCTGTCTAACTATATACTTTATAAATATAAATAATTTACAGTTATTTGCACTGTCTCCCTATCTAACTATATACTTTATAAATATAAATACTTCATAGTTATTTTGACTAACACCCTGTCTAACTATTCATATAATTTATAAAGACACCATACTTTATAGTTATTTTGACTGACACCCTGTCTAACTATAAATATTTTATAGTTCTTTTGAATGTCTCCTTGTTTAAATATATATATAATTTATAAATAAAAATACTTCATAGTTATAATGACTGACACCCTGTCTAACTATATGATTTATAAATATAAATACTTCATAGTTATTTTAACTGTCTCCCTGTCTAACTATTCATATAATTTATGATATATAAATACTTTATAGTCGTTAAACTGACACTCTATCTAATGATATAATTAATAAATATAAATACTTTATACTTGTTAGACCGTCTCTCTGTATATATAATTTATATAAATACTTTATAGTTATTTTGACTGACTCTCTATCTCTTTTCAGACGTGTTTTGTGCAATGAACTAAAGAAAGCAAACATCCCTGCTCTGCTGATTTTAGACTCTGCGGTGAGGTACGTGAAGAGTGATGTTTTACCTCACATAACATTTACATTACTCTATATTTACTATTGTATTTTCACAGTAAGGGCTTTACCTTACATAATATTGAATATATATATGTATATATTTATATATATATATATTGTTTTACAGTTCTGTAATGCCAGATGTTGATCTAGTTCTTGTTGGAGCTGAAAGTGTTGTAGAAAGTGGTGGAATCATTAATAAGGTAATTTTATAGTTTCTTTCATTTTCAGAATTTTGTTTCATATTTCCTTTTATGGAATTACTGGAGGATAACTTAGTAATGAAATAACTTTAGTAAAGTGTTCAAAATTATTCATTAATTACAATACAAATGAGAAAACTCATTGCTAGAACAGTCGTTAAAACAGCTAAATGCTGTCAAAGACAGAGATGAGCTAAAATACCTCAGAAGACAGAGACCAGCGGCCAGTGGTCAACAGAGGGACAATCCACAAGGTGGGACATCATCATCATCATCATCGTTTAACGTCCATGTTCCACGCTTGCATGGGTTTGGACAGGAGTTTTCCCACTTGAGGCAAGAGTCGTTGTCTTGCTCGCATAGGACTGTCTGGCGGGTTTTCAACAGCTGGATGCCCTTCCTAACACCAACCACATTTACAGTAAGCAGATGAAATAGAGAAAATGTTGAAAGAGGAGGAAGATAAGGAGAAGTGTGTTGGTGCATAGAAGTGACTGGAAGAAGGAAATAAAGGCGATGTACAAGACAAATTTACACACTCACACACCTTCATCCTCATCAGCTATCAAACCAGCTGAATGGTTTCCTACTCACTTCATCTCGTTCAGAGACATTTTTTCAGTTATCTTCATTAATTATGAAATAGAATGTACATCATTAGAAGTACTGTCGTGTAGGTTTCATTAACTGTATTTCTCCATTTTAACCTTTTCTCTAGATTGGTACCTTTAACATCGCTCTTGCTGCCAAAGCCTTCAACAAACCAGTTTACGTTGTAGCTGAATTCTTCAAGTTTGCCCGGTTCTTTCCATTGACCCAGAAGGATCTTCCTAAGAAATTTGAAGTGAGTTTATTACTGGATTTTTCTAACACCTACTTCCAGGAACGTATTAACCCAGAGTCAAACTTCTAGGCTTTCTGGTCCTTCAGTCTTTTACCCTTCTTCGCCTACTTATTCCTGAGAGGGTCGGGGGCAGACTCCTTATGCCTACTTTCCAGCAGGACCTGTCAGAAGCAACCATCTCCAACTGATCTGGCTGAATCCCCAAGCAAGACTGACCAAACTCACGGATGTTATCCAACTATCTTGCTCAGGGTCTACCCCTGGGTCTCCAGCCGGTTAGTTTTGCCTGTAAAATCTCTCCAATGATTCTTTCCTGAGCCATTCTAACGACATATCCGTAATATTGGAGTTATGATGTCTTAATTCGGAGTAGTAGTGGTTCTACCTGGAGTGACTCTGATTTCTGAGCTATGCATTTTCAGCTGAGTATACTGGAGCAACGTGAAATAAAGTGTTTTGCTCAAGAGCACAACACAGTCAAGGAATTGAACCCACGACATTATGATCGTAAGTCAAACACCCTTACCACTAGGCTATACATCTCCACCTCTACACATTAAATTCTGCCTCTCAGCTATCACTGTATCCGATGATCTGCTGATTCTCACTGTCCACAGCCAATATAGACAAGTCCAACACCCTTACCACTAGGCTATACACCTCCACCTCTACACATCAAATTCTGCCTCTCAGCTATCACTGTATCCGATGATCTGCTGATTCTCACTGTCCACAGCCAATATAGACAAGTCCAACACCCTTACCACTAGGCTATACACCTCCACCTCTACACATCAAATTCTGCCTCTCAGCTATCACTGTATCCAATGATCTGCTGATTCGCACTGTCCACAGCCATTCACAAAACCTCAATATAGACAAGTCCAACACCCTTACCACTATTACAGTATTGATATTTTGCTAACAATGTTTTTCTTTCGTTTCAGTATAAAGCCTCATTGGACACAGATTCAGACATGAAACATCCAGCAGTCGACTATACTCCCCCCAGTTACATGACATTGTTATTTACAGACCTCGGAATATTGCTACCATCTGCTGTCAGTGACGAACTCATTAAACTTTATATTTAAACAAACGGACTATAAATAAATATTATTTCAATAATATATTAGAATCAGAGTTATTTTGTTATCACAAAACAAGTTTGAAGGAAGCAAGTGACTGAGTATTCCACAAATAATTCATTTTCAATAGGGAGTTTTTTTTCCACCCACTCTGTATATTTAAACTGGCCATATCCGGTTAGAATTCTCTCACCTCTTTCTGTTCAAACTGGCCAGAACAGGCTGTTCATACTGATGTTAAGGTAGTCTTCCCAAAATAAATGACATCAAATTTTCAGATTTGATATTATGTGAAATAAAGCCTTTACCACAAAAATACAATATCATCATCATCATCATCATCGTTTAACGTCTATCTTCCACGCTAGCATGGGTTAGACGGGAATAGTCCCACTTGAGGCAAGAATGATCGGGTGACCATGTCTCGCTCATATAGGACTGTCTGGCAGGTTCTCTACGGCTGGATGCCCTTCCTAACACCAACCACATTTACAGTATGGACTGGGAGCCTTTTTATCGTGTTTCCTACACGGCCACATTACAGCGTGGACTGTGTGTTTTGTTGTTGTGACACCTACACGACCTCTTTAGTTTGGACAGGATGTTGTGGTACCAACATAACTTTACAAAGAAAGGGTGGTGTTGGTGGGAGTGGTGGGTTGGAGTGTATATTTGGTTAGGAGGGGCCTACTGACTGTAGGTTAACTTTGTACGTAGGGAAGGCAGGTCTTCTGTATTACTGCGTGGCGCCAAAGATCTCCTAAATGCTAACGGGTTAATTAGAACATTAAAAAGAAATATAACAAACACCAAGTTTTTTCCCACCTACCCTATATATTAAGTAGAATCATAATGAAAAATGTCACGGTGGAGCTTTTTTAATGATGTCTTCTTGTACTAGAAAATCGTACAACTTTCTGGTTTTATTGACATCAATTTTGATAAGTGTCCTGGCCTGAGCTAGTTTGAGACTCCCTTCAAACTTTTGGCTCTCCTGCAGCAGTAAACGTTTAAATTCCAAGTAAGCGTCTGGTACCAATCGAACAACTGCACACAGCTGAAAATTGAGAGAAGAGAAATTTTAAATTTTAGATTAACATTTTTGACACTAAACCACCCCTAGTTCTACAATACAAAACTTTATACTTATCTAATAACATTCCATCATAATTTTACGGAAGAACCTTTTTTAAGTTATGTTCCAACTGCCCCTAGTTCTATGATGCAAAACTGTTTGTTTTAAACTGCTTATATTTATATAAAAGCTTTCCATCATAATTTTATGTAAAATCTTTGTTTAGTTATGTTCGAAACAACAACTTAATAATGAGAAAATTAGTTATATTACTAATTCCCTCCTCATAAATTCTTGCTTATTTTCAAAATTATATGAAAATCTTAAGCAGTGTCTTTCATTAGAAATATGGTAATGAAAGGGTTAAAAGATAGATTATGTACATAGCTGTTTTTGATTTCACAGCTCACAACTGTCTGTCCAAACCGGCTGTAACCGGCCACTCATACTGATGTTAAGGTATTGATCTCAAAATAAATAATATCAAAATCTCATAGATTTGGTATTATGTGAGATAAAGTGTAGTGTCTACCATGAAGATACAATAGTAAATATAGAGTAATGTAAATGTTAAAGGTTAAAACAAACAGTTTTACCTCTTTCTGTTCAAACTGGCTATAACTGGCCACTCATACCGATGTTAAAGTATTGTTCTCAAAATAAATATCAAAATCACATAGAATCGTTATTTTGTGAGATAATTAAGTGAGGTAAAGCCTTTACCGGGAAAAAACAATAGTAAATATAGAGTAATGTAAATGCTAAAGTGTTAATACATAAGATGATACCACTTACCTCTTTTTCTTTCGGTAATAATTTGTCGTAACCAGGGAGACCGACAATTTCAAGAGGGGGAGCTGAACGACGAGCTGCAAGATCAAACAAAATATATTTTTTTTTAAATTAAATAAATATAAAGTAATTATTTATTTAAAACATTATAATGAAATAATAATGATGTTTAAGATACCAGATGATGATAATGTTTACCACACCACATTATGATAATGTTGATGTTTACAACACCAGTAAGCCGGTAGTTTAAATCAATCGTCAACAAACAAAATCAATAATCAATAAACATATGTAAATGAGAATGTATGAAAGACTTACGGGCTGCAGGTAAGGCAACATTTTGACCCTTTGAAATATGCTCCAGCACGGCCTGTCTCTGTAAGAAGGTTTTACAAGCGGCATCATTCTGAAACCAGAAACAGACATACCATTAATTCTTAACATCCTTCAATGATTTAGAAGAAAATGTCTAGAAAGAACTTGGTTAATTCAAATGTTTATCTCTTTAGCATTTAAACCGGCCAGAATTCTCTCACCTCTTTCTGTTCAAACTGGCCATAACTGGCTGCTTATGCTTATGTTAAGGTATTGTTCTCAAAATGAATAATATCAAAGTCTCATAGATTCAATATTATGTGAGATAGTGTTTACCGCGAAAATACAATAGTAGATATAGAGTAATGTAAATGCAAAAGGGTTAATGGTGAGAGCACTCAACCAGTAACTGAGAGATTTGAGGTTTGATCCTTCAAACTACCTGCATCAGTTGTTAACTGTCGAGACAGTGCATCCTTTAAAACCTCCATGCTTCCTGAGATTCGCCAACACTACACCTGATATCCCCCCCCCTCCATACACATGCACATGTATATCATGACTCGTACACTGTTCATTTTTCTGACATTTGTACATTATTCTATGTACTATACATGCACCTTTGATGAGTTGTAGTGCACCTGAGCACTGTACACAATAATTTCATTATTATTATATTATTACATCTTGTTTCTTGTTTTTTTTTACACGCAGAAATGCCCTTTTGTACCGTCCTGTATTGTCCTGTACTGTCTTTAATGTCTACTTTGTGTAAACCCTTGTGGTTAATAAAGAAAGCATTATTATTATTATTATTATTATTATTATAGTGACCACTGACTTGATCTATAGAGACCCGTCCAACACTTGCTAGAGGGAAAGTAGACGTTAAATGATGATGATGACATCATCATCATTTCATTTTACGTCCGCTTTTCCTTGCTTGCAAGGGTGGGACGGGAACTGATTCTGGCTTGATTTCTACAGCTGGATGCCCTTCCTAACACCAACCTCATTTACAGTGAGTGCTGGGTGCTTTTTTGCCGTGGCACCTCCACGACCACTTTACATCTCATTTCTACAGCTGAGTAAACTGGAGCAATGTGAAATAAAGTGTCTTGCTCAAGGAAACAACACATCACCCGGTCTGAAAATTGAACTCACAACCTTTCGATTGCAAGGCCAATGCTCTAACCATTAAGCCATATATATATATATATATAAACACATCATATATTGTGAGTCCTATATATTTTTCCAGTACCAGGTGAAAGAATATTAAAAACAATATTTAACACCACACAAGACGTGTGGTGATGTAAAAAAACAAAACAAAAAGGGTCACCACCCCACTTCACATCCCTAAAATGATAAGAGTTAACATTGCTGAAAGATCACAAAATAGGAACTGTAGGTCAAAAATAAAAAAATCAATAAAATTGAATATTGAAATGAAATTCAGGAAAAATATCGTTCAACAAGAAACCTTCTATAGAACACAGGTTCTCAACCCATTTAGGCCAAACGCCTCCTTTTGTCCCTCAAAATCACGAAACGCCCCCTCCCCCCCTATTTTTCCATTTTTCAGTATACTACTGATTTTTATATCAGTAGATTACTAAAAAATTGATTAACAATATTCCAAAGATGTGTGTATTATCTGATTATGTGTTGCATGTGGTCCTAGATGTGTGTATTATCTGATTATGTGTTGTATGTGGTCCTAGATGTGTGTATTACCTGCTTATGTGTGTTGTATGTGGTCCTAGATGTGTGTGCTACTCGCTTCTGTTTTTTCTTTTCTTTTTTTTTTTATTTGTAATATTATTTATACAATAGGAAATAAAATAGATCTACATAGTGTTAACTCGTTACGGTTGAGTCAATAATGTCAGACATGAAATACATTGTTATCGGTGAAGGAAAGATAAGATTCTAACTGGCTGCGCTCAAAGTGTCTTTGACCCAGTTGACTGTGGGTTTTTCCATTATTAGGATCTCAATTACCGGTTAACGTCTTAATTACCGGACACGCCTGCACACCTGCTCACAGCTGCGGTCAGACTATAGTTATGCTGTCTGCAAGCTCATTCAAATGCATTCACACTGGTTGTCTCAAAGACATACAAATATGGTTTATAAAACTTACCAAAATAAAGAGCCTTCCAGCGCCCCCTAACCTCCCTCCCCCAGCTCCAAACGCCCCCCTGGAGCTCCCAAACGCCCCCCGTTGAGAACCTTTGTTCTAGAACAAATTACCTACTAAACTCAAATTAAACTGTCACAACTGGTTTTTACTGGTTCAAACCAGTTGCTGTTGTTATTATCATTATGTGGTGCATTGGCAGTGTCAGACAACATGCTTTGCAGCATAGAGTAACGGCCCTTTACGTTCTGAGTTCAAATCCCGCCGAGGTTAATTTTGCCTTTCATCCTTACAGGGTTAATAAAATAAAGTACCAGTAATGACTGGGGTTGATTTATTCGACTTTCCCCTCCCCAAAAATTGCTTATAGAAGAAATTCTTCTTCTTATTACTATTAGTATGTTGGAGTATAAGGTGGTGGATTGGCAGTATCGGTAGAGGGTCGGACGCCATGCTTTCCAGCATAGAGTTACGGCTCTTTCCAATCTGAGTTCAAATCCCGCCGAGGTTAACTTTGCCTTTCATCCTTACGGGGTCGATAAAATAAAGAACCAGTAATGCACTGGGTAATTGCTGGCCTTGTGCCAAAAGTAGAAACATCATCATCATATATATATATATACATATATATATATATATATATGATGATGATGATGATGATGATGACATATACATATATATATATATATGATGATGATGATGATGACATATACATATATATATCTTTTTTTTAAATTAAAAAAAAAAAAATTTATAAAAAAATTTAAAAATTTTTAAAAAAAAAAAAATTTTAATTAAAAAAAAAAATTTTTTAAATGAAAAAACTTTTTTAATTAAAATTTTTTTTTTTTTAATTAAAAAAATTTTTTTTTTTATTTTTTTATCAATTTTTTTTTTTTTTAATTTAAAAAAAAAATATACATATATATATATATGATGATGATGACATATACATATATATATATGATGATGATGATGATGATGACATATACATATATATATGTATGATGATGATGACATATACATATATATATATATATAAAGACAAGAATAGTATTGTTAAAATTAATGTAGATTCTATATATATTTGTGTGTATGTACACATATATGTATACTAGAATTTTTATAGCACAATGAGAATGTTTTCATGTGAAATAGGAATTTGCAGAGTTGATCACGTAAATTCACATGGAAGTCTATAGTATCGAATCTGGGATAACCTTCTATTTTCTTTTTCTTTTTCTTTTTTCATGAAAGTGCATATATACTTATGTATTTCAATTTTTTTTAAAGTTTTTATCTCAGTTTTTTTTATCTCAGTTTTTTATCTCAGTTCTGATATAAACCTAGGAATTTTAAACTAGACATATGATCATTATTTTTCACACATTATTGATACGTGTCTTATTCATGAATACTGATATTTACATTATAATACCTAATTCATACGAATTGATATTTTTACATTGATGAAACATAATGTTTTAAATCTGCCTCGTTTATCTCTGGATATTTTTCTTTTCTCTCTATGTAACGGCTGTTTTCTCTCCTAACCACATATATCTCTCTCTACCTTAATACTAGAACTAAATAAATAAATAAATAAATAAATATATCATTGATACGTCATTCAACTGGTGCCCAACTACCTATTTTCTTTCTCTCTATCTCTATCTATCTCTCTCTATTTTTTCTCTCTCTCTCTCTCTCTATCTATCTCCCTCTGTGTTTTTTCTCTCTCTATCTATCTCTCTCTGTTTCTTTACATGAATTTCTTCTCTCTATCTATCTCTCTATATCTATCTCTCTCTGTTTAGTTGCATGCATTTCTTCTTTTTCTTCGCTTTTTTTCTTTATTTCTTTCTTTTTATAACTGTCCCTAACATTTTTCACTACCAAATCAACTTTTTAAATGGAAGTTGAAGTTGTAAGGTATGTCAAATCTATCTATTTATAAGACTGTTTATATTGTATTTTGTCTGAAGAAGGCATACCATATTTTTAATATGATATCCCTGAAATATATATAATGAAATAGATATGGTTTTATAAATATAGTTTCCATTTATTTAATATCGTAAATATACTCCAAATACTTGTTGAGTGCTTTTATATCAGTTATAAATATTTACTCGTTGTAACCCAACAATTTAAATAAAACTTTGCATATATATATATATATATTTGATGATGATGACATATACATATATATACATATATATAAAACGAGATACAGACATCCATGGTCTGCCTGGGAAATCTGTGGCTCGGCTTCAGTACTGAGTTGCTCAATGTAAACCTATCAAACCCTCTCGCTGGCTAACAGGGAAACTGGATGTTAAAATGATGATTTCTTACTTTAGGCACAAGGCCAGCAATATGGGGGGGGAGTCGATTAAATCGACCCCAGTGTATTACTGGTACTTTATTTTACTGACTTCGTCAGGATGAAAAGCAAAGTTAACCTCGGCGGGATTTGAACACAGAACATAAAGGGCCATAACTCTACGCTGCAAAGCATGGTGTCTGACACTCCACCGATACTGCCATTCCACCGCCCTTAAAATGACAATTATGATGATGATGATGATGATATTAGAGTTTGACTGAATAAGGTCGGAAGCAAAAGCTGAAGTTCTTGAACCAACCTGAATATTAGAGAGAACCTCTGAGAGTAGATGATGTTCCTGCCTCTCCACATCTCTTCGACACTTCAACAGGTTATAATTCTTTACCTGGTGCCGTAAGCGTAAACCATTCTCACGATATTCCTGTAACTTTCGGATCTCGTTCCGGAGTTCTGCTCCATCTGGAACAACAAGAAGGATGTCTTATTTATCTGACTACATTGTTTGGGGTTTTTACTGTTAAAACATATACATACACACACACACACATACATAAATATATATATGATGACCTGGGATGAGGTGATAAAAGCCGACCTTACCCAATTACACCTCTCAAAGGCGATGACACACGACCGTGACCTCTGGCGTCACGCAGTAATACAGAGTACCCGACCTCCCATGGGTACAAGCTGAAGCATATATACAATATGCCCCCACATCGCCCACCGCAAGGTGGTCGTGGAGGTGCCACGGCAAAAAAGCACCCAGCCCACACTGTAAAGTGGACGTGTAGGCGCCACGAAAAAGCACCCAGCACTCACTGTAAATGAGGTTGGTGTTAGGAAGGGCATCCAGCTGTAGAAATCAAGCCAGAATCAGTTCCTGTATGAGCAAGGCATGGTCAGCCGACCAGACACTGCCCACAACAGGACAACCCGTCTAACCCATGCTAGCGTGGAAGAACGGACGCTTTATTTCACCTTGCTCCTTCTACCAGGAGTTGCGACCAATAGATAGTATTAGCAATTGGAAACAGCAACGGAAACATTGTTTCCTCGGTCCGATTTGACGAAAGTCGATCGACTGATATATATCTATCATCATCATCTTCGTTTAACGTCCATCTTCCACGCTAGCATGGGTTTAGACGAGAATTGTCCCACTTGGGGCAAGATTGGTTGTCTTGCTCGCATAGGACTGTCTGGCAGGTTTTCTACGGCTGGATGTCCTTCCTAACCCCAACCACGTTTACAGTGTGGACTGGGAGGTTTTTACCGTGTTACCTACATGGCCACATTACAGCGTGGACTGTGTGTTTTTTTGTCGTGACACCTACACGACCTCATTTGTTTCGGACTGGATGTTGTGGTACCAACATAACTTTACAGAGAAAGGGGGGAAGGTAGATGGGGGGGGGTATGGGTAGCGGGATGTAGGTGTATTTTTTTATAAGAGGTGGTTACTATATATACATTGATGAAATGATGATGATACATAATATATATATATATATATATATACATAATATATATATATATACATAATATATATATATATACATAATATATATATATATATACATAATATATATATATACATAATATATATATATATATACATAATATATATATATATATATACATAATATATATATATACATAATATATATATATATACATATATATATATATATATATACATAATATATATATATACATACATATATATATATATATATATATACATAATATATATATACATACATAATATATATATATATATATACATAATATATATACATATATATATATATACATAATATATATATACATAATATATATACACATAATATATATACATAATATATATACACATAATATATATACATATATATATATATATATATATATATATATATATATATATATACATATATATGTGTGTGTGTGTGTGTGTGTGTGTGTGTGTGTATATGATGATGAAAGGCCTGGCTGTAGAAAGGTCAGTAGTAATAACTCACAATGTAATGATTCAATATACATATCAAAGTCAACTGGAGGTAGGAGTCTGTTAAAGACACTCAGAGCTGAGACTGTGTTGGTGATAACTCTGTCATAATGTCTGTTAAAACCTGGGGAAATAGAGAGATAAACGTCTTTATTCTTGATACACCACACCACATTATATTATACTACATTACATCACACTACACTACACCACACCACATTATATTATACTACATTACATCACACTACACTACACCACACCACATTATATTATACTACATTACATCACACTACATTACATCACACTACACCACACCACATTATATTATACTACATTACATCACACTACACTACACCACACCACATTATATTATACTACATTACATCACACTACACTACACCACACCACATTATATTATACTACATTACATCACACTACACTACACCACACCACATTATATTATACTACATTACATCACACTACATTATATTATACTACATTACATCACACTACACTACACCACACCACATTATATTATACTACACTACACCACACCACATTATATTATACTACATTACATCACACTACACTACACCACACTACATTACACTATACTACACCACACCACACTACACCACACTACATTACACTACACCACACCACATTATATTATACTACACTACATTACATCACATTACACTACACCACACTACATTATACTACACTACATTACACTATACTACACCACACTACATTACACTACATCACACTACACCACACCACATTATATTATACTACACTACATTACATCACATTACACTACACCACACTACATTATACTACACTACATTACACTATACTACACCACACTACATTACATCACACTACACCACACCACATTATATTATACTACACTACACTACACCACACTACACTATACTACACTACATTACATCACATTACACTACACCACACTACATTATACTACACTACATTACACTATACTACACCACACTACACTACACCACACAACACTATATTATACTACACCACACTACATTATACTACACCACACTACATTATACTACACCACACCACATTACACTATACTACACCACACCACACTACACTATACTACACCACACCACATTACACTATACTACACCACACTACATTATACTACATTACATCACACTACACCGCACCACACCACACTACATTATACTACACTACATTACATCACACTACACCGCACCACGCCACACTGCATTATACTACACCGCACCACATTACACTATACTACACCACACCACATTACATTATACTACACCACACCACACTATATGATACTACACCACACCACATTACACTACACTACCCCACACCACATTACATTATACTACACCATACCACATTACATAATACTATACCACACTACACTACACTATACCACACCACATTACACTATACTACACCACACCACATTACACTATACTACACCACACTACACTATACTACACCACATTACATTATACTACACCACACCACACTATATTATACTACACCACACCACATTACACTACACTACCCCACACTATATCACACTACATTATACCCCACCACACTACACTATGCTACACCACACCACTATATTACACTACATTACATCACATTACACTATACTATACCACACCTCACTACACTATACTATGCCACACCACACTATATGATACTACACCACACCACACTATATTACACTACATTACATTACACTACACCACACCACATTATAGCACACTACACTACATTACACTACACCACATCACACTATATCAAACTACACTACACCACACCACACTACATCACACACATCATACTACACTTTACCACACCACACTACACTATATCACACTACATTACACTACACCATACCATACTACACCACACACACTATACTACACAACATTACATTACACTACACCACACCATACTACACATTACACTACACCACACCACACACACTACACATTACACTACACCACCACAACAGATCACCCACCACACCACACCAAGTAAACTGTATATTTACTGGCAATTTTCCTAATGTTGATTAATCCATAATCTCGGATGATTCTAGAAATAAAGGAAGAGAGAAACGAAATAGTTTAGGTCAGTATCTGTTTTATAAAAGATTTCACATTGTTATTTTATTGGCTTAACCCTTTAGCATTTAAACCAGCCATATCCGGCCAGAATTTTCTCACCTCTTTCAGTTCAAACTGGCCATAACCGGCTGCTCATACATGTTAACCTTTTAGCATTTAAACTGGCCATATCCGACCAGAATTCTATCATATCTTTCTGTTCAAACCAGCTGTAACCAGCTACTCATACATATGTTAACCCTTTAGCATTTAAACTGGCCATATCTGACCAGAATTCTCTCACCTCTTTCTGTTCAAACCAGTTGTAACCAGCTACTCATACATGTTAACCCTTTAGCATTTAAACTGGCCATATCCAACCAGAATTCTCTCACCTCTTTCTGTTCAAACCAGTTGTAACCAGCTACTCATACATGTTAACCCTTTAGCATTTAAACTGGCCATATCCAACCAGAATTCTCTCACCTCTTTCTGTTCAAACCAGTTGTAACCAGCTACTCATACATGTTAACCCTTTAGCATTTAAACTGGCCATATCCAACCAGAATTCTCTCACCTCTTTCTGTTCAAACCAGCTGTAACCAGCTACTCATACATGTTAACCCTTTAGCATTTAAACTGGCCATATCCAGCCAGAATTCTCTCATATCTTTCTGTTCAAACTGGCCATAACTGGCTGCTAATACTTATGTTAGTATTGTTCTCAAAATAAATAATATCAACATCTCAATTTTATGTGAGATAAAGTGTTTTCTGTGAAAATACAATAGTAATTTAGGTAGTAAGATGTTTTTAGAGGTCTCTTAGCTTAACGCTTTAGCATTTAAACTGGGCGTATCCGGCCAGAATTCTCTCACCACTTTCTGTTCAAACCAGCTGCTCATACTTATGTTAAAGTATTGTCCTCAAAATAAATAATACCATTTTATCAAGTGTACTGAGTGCATTTTATCATGGCACCAGCTCAACTATTTTACAGAGTGTACCTGCGAGCGACAAACAGACAATGGCGGGACGCTGTGCAACTGGCTGCTGACCGAACGCGGTGGAACACTATGATTGCCTCATGCGTCGCAAGACGTGGGAGCTTCTGAGTCTGAGTCTGAGTACTGGGTGCATTATATTACTCTAATGCTGTATAATATTTAAGACATGGAATGGCTAATGTAATAACAACAACTTACTTTTTCCTTCTCCATCGTTCTTTTATACATTCTCTGTAAATGTTGATGACAGTCAACTTCAGGTCTGTTGAGAGAGGGGGGTGAGAATTTACCTTTAGTCATTCTACATCATTGCCATTATCACTGTCATCAAAATTACCTCCATCTCACTATCATCATCACCACCATCACCACCGTCACTACAATACCTGTCACCATCATCACCACCACCACTAGCGCCACCATCCTCATCATCATCACCGCCACCACCACCACCACCACCACCACCACCACCATCACCACCACTATCACCATCACCACCACCACCACCCTTCTCACCACCACCACCACCATCCTTCTCATCCCCACCACCACCACCACTATCACCATCACCACCACCACCACCATCCTTCTCATCCCCACCACCACCACCACTATCACCATCACCACCACCACCATCAACACCACCACTATCAACACCATCACCACCACCACCACCACCACCACCACCATCCTTCTCATCACCGCCACCATCACTACCACCACCATCATCACCATCACTACCGCCATCATCAACACCACCATCACTATCACCATTATGACTACCATCACCACTATCAACACCACCACTACCATCACCACCACCACTACCATCACCACCACCACTATCATCATCATCATCATCATCATCATCATCGTTGTTGTTGTTCACTGACCTCTTAAGAAGTTGTCCTCTTTCTCTCCATCCTCACTGCTACTGTCACCACCACCATCATCTCCTCCTCCTCCCTCATGTTGCTCTACCTCTTCCTCCTGCTCATTATTGCTGTTATTGTTGTTGTTGTTGTTGTTGCCAAGGTCAAAGGTCATGTCTTTTAGTTCCAGTTCTATGAAGTTGTTGTACTCTACATTGAAGTCCCCTGCTGCTGCCATGTAACCCCCCATTTCCAAGTATAGGGGGCTCCCCTCCTGGGGCCGTGGTGGATCATCAGACACTGGAAGAATATTTTAAAAAAATAGAAAGGGTAAATGTGGAAAATGATAAATAAAAACAAGAGAAGGACAGAGTGTACTGGGTGCATTTTGTGTTGCACCAGCACTACAGAGGTTGCCTAGTCTTCAGCAAAACAACAAGGGTTGGTTGAACAACAGTTCATAGGCTGACCGAGATACTCTCATGGAATGACCAAATGAGGTTTATTTTTCAACATACTCTCTGGAAAGAAACAATGCAGTTAATAAGAAGAAGAGCTGAAATTAATGCAAGCAAGATTTCACAGCTCTAGCGTCACTCCTTCATAGTCAGCCTGACTCTCATAAAGAGTCTTCTGTCCCCTATATTGTTACAGTATTTTGTTCGATGCTCTGTTATTTTTATCCCTCCACTAGAAACAATAAGTTTTGTTCTACTTACGTTTGAAAGTCACAGGAGACGGGTATTGGGCTTGGTTGAATTCAGGAAAAGCTACAAATATAACAAATATTTTAGAAATAAAGTCATCAATCTTGGGTAATGACCACATAATACAATCGCAAATACATGGGTCTTTTGGGTAGCGTTGCTCAATAGAGTGCATAGCTCAGAAATCAGAGAGTCACTCCAGGTAGAGCTGCTACTTCTCCGAATTGAGAGATCACAGCTCTGATATTATGGAAATGTGGTTAGAATGTCTCAGCAAAGAATCGCTGGACAGAATTGTAGCTCAGAGATCAGAGAGTCACTCCAGGTAGAACTGCTACTTCTCCGAATTGCGAGATCACAGCTCTGATACTATGGAAATGTGGTTAGAATGTCTCAGCAAAGAATCGCTGGACAGAATTGTAGCTCAGAGATCAGAGAGTCACTCCAGGTAGAACTGCTACTTCTCCGAATTGCGAGATCACAGCTCTGATACTATGGAAATGTGGTTAGAATGTCTCAGCAAAGAATCGCTGGACAGAATTGTAGCTCAGAGATCAGAGAGTCACTCCAGGTAGAGCTGCTACTTCTCCGAATTGAGAGATCACAGCTCTGATACTATAGACATGTGGTTAGAATGTCTCAGCAAAGAATCGCTGGACAGAATTGTAGCTCAGAGATCAGAGAGTCACTCCAGGTAGAGCTGCTACTTCTCCGAATTGAGAGATCACAGCTCTGATACTATAGACATGTGGTTAGAATGTCTCAGCAAAGAATCGCTGGACAGAATTGTAGCTCGGAGATGAGAGAGTCACTCCAGGTAGAATGCTAGAGATCACAGCTCTGATACTACGGGCATGTGGTTAGAGTATGTTAGGAAAAAATTGGTTGACAGATTTTACGGGCAAAACCAACTGACAGGAGACCCAGAGCAAGATGGTTTGATAACATCCATGAGCTTGGCTGGTCTTGCTTGGGGATCCAACCAGATCAGTTGGAGACAGTTGCTTCTGACAATACCCACTGGAAGGGGTGTTTGAGGACTCTGCCACCACAGCCCCCCCAGGAATAAGTGGGTGAAGAAGAAGAATCATCAATATAATTCATAAAACTGTCCACTGATATAGTTATTGTTTAGTCCCAAGATTAACCCTTACATTACACTAACCAAAATTTTCAAATAAGCAAGAATTTGGAGGGACTTAGTAATATAACTAACTTTCTCATTGTTATTAACCCTTTAGCATTTAAACCAGCTGTAACCAGCCAGAATTCTCTCACCTGTTTCTGTTCAAACTGTAATTTAGGCAGTAAGACATTGTTAGGGGTCTCTTAATTTAACCATTTAGTATTTAAACTGGTCATATCCAGCCAGAACTCTCTCACCTCTTTCTGTTCAAACCGGCCGTATCTGGCCATTCATACTGATGTTAAGGTATTGTTCTCAAAATAAATATCAAATCTCATAGATTCGATATTATGTGAGGTAATACCTTTACTGTGAAAATATAATCTATATATATAAAACTGAGGATGTCTGTGTGTGTGAGTTTGAATCCCTAAAACTCCAGAAGTACCCAACCGATATTTTTCAAACTTTACAAGTGTATTACTTGTTTCAGGGAGTGTTATGCACATAAACAAATTCAACTTTTTGATCCCCTAGGGCCTGCATTAGGTGAAAAACTGTGTTTTTTCAGCTTTTTAGGAATTTTTTGAGGCGTTACGTCAGACCGATTTCCTTGAAATTGTAACTACATATTAGTCAGTCTCTTCCTTCAAACCGTGAGCAAAGAAAATCCTTTTTTATGGCATTAGGTGAAAAACTTCATTTTTTCAGCTTTTTAGGGCTTTTTTGAGGCATTACGTCTAGCCGATTTTCCCAAAATTTCAAGGCATATTATGCACATATAAAAATTTCATTTTCTTGATCCCCTAGGGCCTGCATTAGGTGAAAACCTGCATTTTTCCTGCTTCATCAAGGAAAATCTTAAAGATTATCCAACCATCAGAGTATTCGGTTTATTTTCTTTACATATTGTCCTGGCATGCAGTTTTTCCACGATTAGGTCTGTTGGCGGCCCACATTCCAAAATACCTTATCCCGTGCAACGCCGGGTACCACTGCTAGTAGTAAATGCTAAAGGGTTAAGATGGTCCCAGTGGACTAAGGTGGGGTGGGGCTATATATAAGTGAAGCGTGGATACTTACAGGGCAGCTGGTTGTTAGGGTTCTCAATGAAATAGTTGATATAATGACGTTCACATTGTTGCCGGGTTTTAGTTTTTAACTGTTGGGCAATGTCTGACCTGGAGAGAGAGTGTGAGTGTGAGATAGAGAGGTTGAGTGGAGTGAGGGTAGAGAGAGAGAGGTGGAGTGGAGTGAAGGGGAGTGACGCTAGAGATAGAGAGGTGGAGTGGAGTGAGGGTAGAGAGGTGGAGTGAAGTGAAGTGGAGTGGGGGTAGAGATAGAGAGGTGGAGTGAGGGTAGAGATAGAGAGGTGGAGTAGAGTGAGAGTAGAGAGAGAGGTGGAGTGAGAGTAGAGATAGAGAGGTGGAGTAGAGCGAGGGTAGAGAGATAGAGAGGTGGAATAGAGTGAGGGTAGAGAGAGAGAGAGAAGTGGAGTGAGGATAGAGAGGTGGAGTAGAGTGAGGGTAGAGAGAGAGAGGTGGAGTAGAGTGAGGGTAGAGAGAGAGAGGTGGGTGAGAGTAGAGATAGAGAGGTGGAGTAGAGTGAGGACAGAGAGAGAGGTTGATTGAAGTGAGAGTAGAGATAGAGAAAGAGGTAGAGTGAGGGTAGAGAAAGAGAAGTGGGGGTGGAGTGAGGTTAGAGAAAGAGGTGGAGTGAAGTGATGGTAGAGAAAGAGAGGTGGAGTGGATTGAGGGTAGAAAGAGAGAGGTAGAGTGAGGGTAGAGAAAGAGAAGTGGGGTGGAGTGAGGGTAGAAAGAGAGAGGTGGAGTGAGGGTAGAGATAGAGAGATGGAGTGAAGACACAGAGAAGTAGTGTGAGAGCATAGTAAAGGTGAATATGTGAGTAGAGTGAGGGTATAATGAAGAGGATTGAGTGAAGCCTGAGTGAATGAAAGAGTGGCAAGTACAATCAACAGATAGAGATAGTAGGTAGATAGTACTGGAGTCAACAGACAGATAAACAGAGATAGTAAATAGATAGTACTGGAGTCAACAGATAGATAGACAGAGATAGTAAATAGATAGTACTGAAGTCAACAAACAGATAGACAGAGATAGTAAATAGATAGTACTGGAGTCAACAAACAGATAGACAGAGATAGTAAATAGATAGTACTGGAGTCAACAAACAGATAGACAGAGATAGTAAATAGATAGTACTGGAGTCAACAGACAGATAGACAGAGATAGTAAATAGATAGTACTGGAGTCAACAGACAGATAGACAGAGAATAGTAAATAGATAGTACTGGAGTCAACAGATAGATAGACAATAGTAAATAGATAGTACTGGAGTCAACAGATAGATAGACAGATAGATAGAGATAGTAAATAGATAGTACTGGAGTCAACAGATAGACAGAGATAGTAGATAGATAGTACTGGAGTCAACAAACAGATAGACAGAGATAGTAAATAGATAGTACTGGAGTCAACAGATAGACAGAGATAGTAGATAGATAGTACTGGAGTCAACAAACAGATAGACAGAGATAGTAAATAGATAGTACTGGAGTCAACAGATAGACAGATAGAGCTTTCAAAACATTCTCTTATTTATTACATATCTCACAATAGTTCATATAAATAATAGCAGAAAATATATTTCTTACCAATTTCCAAAGCCAAATTCTGATATAAGTGACAGCAGTTTCAGCTCTTCTGCTGCAGTCCAGGAGGGTTCAAAGAGTGGGATGTCATCTCTCTTTTAAATCAAAGATATAACAAGATATAACAGTTTTGTTTACAATAACCATACAGTATGCACCACCTCACCCTTCTATACATATCCAACAAGGACAGGCCGAAGTATACATCTAGTGAAGCCCCCAGCCCACATTGTAAAGTGGTCATATATGTGATACGACAAAAAGCACCCAGTACTCACTGTAAAGTGTTATGTAGGCACCACGCAAGGGTTGCATGGGTCTTCTCAGACTAAGTTGGTACTAAAGCAAGTCTACTGACCTCACAGACAGGCTGGGGGAGCCTGCGTTTTGCTTACATAAGGTTCCACACTCT
Organism: Eledone cirrhosa; assembly: GCA_964016885.1. Lineage (NCBI taxonomy): Eukaryota > Metazoa > Mollusca > Cephalopoda > Octopoda > Eledonidae > Eledone > Eledone cirrhosa. The sequence continues at coordinate 13,177,564 of OZ024761.1, read as the reverse complement.
ATCAAGTGCATTTTATCGTGACAACTTCACTACAGAGGCCATCATGTCCTTGACACAACTGAAGGGTCTCCTCAACTCTTTGTTTGGCAACCTTTCTATGACTGTATGCCTTTCCTAACACCAACCACTTTACAGCATGTACTGGTCACCAGAACTACTGAGGGTTATCCTGTCCTTGACACAACTGAAGGGTCTTCCCAACTCTTTGTTTGGCAAACTTTCTGTGATTGGATGCTATTCCTATCACCAACCACTTTACAGAGTGTACTGGGTGTCTTTATAGTGTAGATCACTAACACTAGGGAAGCTGTCATGTCCTTGACACAATTGAAGGGTCTTCCCAACCCCTTGTTTGGAAAACCTTCTATGGCTGGATGCCCTTCCTATCACCAGCCCCTTGAGTGCTGGATCATGGTTGATCCTATGGCTACACAACAAAAAAAAAGTATTATAAAGAAATAACACACAAGGAACTTACCACGAATGTGTAGGAATGGTTGTTTTGATGTTCAGCTGTTTCAGTCCCACGAGCGAAACAACTGAGACATAAAAACAATGGGAGGGGACATGAAAGACAACGGACATAGGGTTCCTTTAAGGGCTCAGAACATATTGGACATTTCAGTTTTGTTTCGTCATCGCTGTCTTCCATGCTGCCGAAAACTCTGCAAGAAAAGACGAACAATTTTAATAAATATATAATTATTTTGGTTATTATTAACATTATATGGCCATGATTTTATTTAATGTTAAAAATAACCAAAATAAGGCATTAGGAAGCGCATCCAGTTGTAAAAGCCTAGCCAGAAACAGTCCTATAAGAGTAAGACATGGTCAGATGATCCAACTTACCCCAAAAAGGATGACCTGTCTAACCCATGATAGCATGGAAAATGGACGTTTAACAATGATGATGTTATATATATAAATATAAATATATATATATATACATACATATATATACATACATAACAAAGGAAATGTGGTAAGGAACCAGATGGACCATAACGCACCAAAGTACTCAATACTTAGGGTAGTAGAGTGGGTAATAGGAACGAGTAGAACCCCGATGGCTGAGCTCAAGCCGTTTCAACGGCTAATTCTGGACTAAATTGAGCTCAGCCGTCGGGGTCCTACTCGTTCCTATATACATACATATATATATATATACATACATATATATATATATATACATACATATATATATATATACATACATATATATATACATACATATATATATATATATATACATACATATATATATACATACATATATATACATACATATATATATATATATACATACATATATATATATATACATACATATATATATATATATACATACATATATATATATATATATACATATATATATATATACATATATATACCTACATATATATAATATATATATATATATATATACATATATATATATATACATATATATATATATATATATATATATATACATATATATGCTGGGTTTCTGCAGTTTCTGTCCAATAAATTCTGTTGACAAGGCATTGTTCAACCAGAGATTATAGTAGAAGACACTCACACTAAGTGTCATGTTTTGGGATTGAACCCACAACCAGTTGACTGCAAATTGAACTCCTTAATTCAACATTGTCATGTTGTGCTGTACAGTTGTTGGAAAAGTTACATACATATATGCACATATATATATATATATATATATATATATATATGAAAAGATCCAGGACCCCGACGGCTGGTTTGGATCTAGCTGTCAAAATGGCCGAGGCTCAGCCGTCCGGATCCTGGATTTTTTCATATTACCCACTCTACTACCCCAAGTATCGAGTACTCTGGTGCGTTATGATCTGCCTGGTTTTTACCACACCATATCTTATATATATATACACATAAATACATATTTGCATACACGCATATATATATATATATATATATATATATATATATATATATATATATATATGTGCAAGCATATACATATATACATACATACTCCAGCTGATGACAATTGTAATTGTATTAATATTGACACAATTAGAGGGAAGAGTTATTAATAGACAGATAGATAGGCAAGCAAGTTGACAAATGTTGACCGCAGTCGGAATTCTACCCCTTCAGCATATATATGGAAGAAGCTATGTAACCGGTAAGAGTGTCAGACACCATGAGTTGCGGCTCGAATTAAAACAATTTGAAATCTGTTCCTCCATCAATTGTTAAAAAACAAGTTTAAATTATTTAGTCGTCCATTCGTAACGTACGTTACGCTTTAGTTACAAACACATGAAACGCTATAGCGATGTGTTCCGCCCCTTTAGGGTTTACCGGCTACATAGCCTATTCATATATATATATACATATATATATATATATATATATATATATATACAGACATATACACACACACACACGCGAGGGAACCCTAAATCTTTTGTTCATTCGAAATCTATTTCTAATAATTACTCGTTATTTAGAGGGAAGGGGAGTTATTGTTAATTTAGTTTTAGACTATTAAACGATGTTTTATTGTTCAATTCTAGTTTTAAAGTTTTTCAACTAAAACTTAAGACTTGCCGAAGAATTTTCTGACATCAACAAACATTTAGGTCTACGTACCTTTAAAGTCCGGAGTGAAAAATTGTAGTTAAATTAAATTAAACAAAGCTTCAAAACTGGATACGCTATTTACAGCAAGCACTTGGATTTCCTCACCACTATTTAATTCATTTCCATCGAATAAATAAATAAATATAGACTAAATTTTCTCACGAATTTCTGTGGCTGGTTTTCGTTCCAAGTTTTTGGCACCTGTCTATGCACATGTTCTAGAGAGTACTAATACATGAGTAAGTTAGAGTTACGCCCCTTGTTTAAAGTCCTGGATCTTCACGTGTTGTTGTTGTTGTTTCATCCATCATAGATTGGCAGTATCGGTAGAGGGTCGGACGCTATGCTTTGACGCATAGAGTTACGGCTCTTTCCATTCTGAGTTCGAATCCCGTCGAGGTTAACTTTGCCTTTCATCCTTACGGGGTCGATAAAATAAAGTACCAGTAATACACGGGGTATTTGCTGGCCTTGTGTCAAAAAGTAGAAACAATTATCTTAGAAGTAATTTATTGACAGACTCTGCATAACTTTACAAGGAAAGAGGAAATGAAAGGATCGATAGTGTAAAAGTACACATACATGTACACCAGGTACGAACACAGAGGAACCAAACTCCCACTCTCTCCGTCTCGTTGTTTAACCATAGGTCATTTTTGATTGAGCAACAGACCTATGTTTACAAGACAGTGAGAAACTTCTGTTCGCAGTTGTATAAAAATATAATATAACTCTTACAGAACGAACACACAAACACATATAATTGTTTCTACTTTTGGCACAAGACCAGCAATTAACCTGTGCATTACTGGTACTTTATTTTATCGACCCCGTAAGGATGAAAGGCAAAGTTAACCACACATACATATAATATATATAAATATAAACGCTAAAAGAGAGATAAAAAACATTAAAAATAAGAAAAAAAGGGGGATGGCGATTCACCACCAAGTGTGACAATCGGCCACACATCACATCTTAGGGGTTAACTAAACGCTTTGAGACAAGCCAACACGCTTGCAGCATTGCCACGGGTGATGGCTCTGAAACAACCAGGCACCCTCACAAGCTTCACCTGACATCTCAGCCAGCGATGACAAGAACTTCGTTGTCAGCGGCCCGACTCCACCGAACGCTTTAGTCGTGACCATACCGTCTTTTATTCCAGTCTTAGCTACATCTCGTCTGTTGCCCGTCTAAAACGAAGTAAGGATAACGTGGGAAATTGACTGTTCGAATTAGTGTGGTAGAGACGAACTGGAATCATATGATTCCAGTTCCTCAGTGAAATAACAACCCAACCGTGAACATAATTTAAAAAAATATTTTTAAGCGAACGTGATCCAAGAGGTCACAGGTGGTCTAGTATATAATAATAATAATGAAATTATTGTGCACTACAACTCGTCAAAGGTGCATGTATAGTACATAGAATAATATATAAAGATAATATAAAACTGCCTTGAACAGTGGGAAAAAATGCCGTTTGTGCATGCTATTAGTTTTTAGTGAGGGATAAACCAAACTTGCTCTAAATCTCACAGTTCGAAGTCGGAACTAATAACATTATCACCGCTTTAAATTCTGTCGTTGAGGTCACCTTTACCTTTCGCCCTTCAGGGCCGATAAAATAAAGTCCCAGTCAATTTCTGGCGTCGATTTAATCAATTCTAGCAGTGATTCCGAACTCTTTTTCTTACCGTTCACTATCAAGGATCCATTTTATTTTCAAAGTTTTTTTCAGAGGTTAATACCTACATTCTCTGTTGAGATATGTAGTTGTGTGCACACGTCTCTAATTTCTGTTGATTTGTTTCTTTTATAAGTCATATTCATTATATAAATTGCGTTAACTTGTGCAAGATGTTTTAACCAAAAATTAGAAATTCATATAATAAATTTGCCGTCGCCAGTGACCTTTAATTAAACTAGGAACATTCAATATATGAACACCGGTGACTTATGAATTTATCGGTATTCCGTGCAAGTCGCTTTGTCCGTCATGGTAAGAAATTTCCCTTATTTCTAAAAATATCTATTTAAAAATTGTTTCACATTATTTTAAATTTTAGAATTTTTATTGTAGTCGATAATTTTAGTTTCCAATTTTCATTAAACCCATTATGTACTTTTGAAAATAAATATATATATAACAACAGCCTTTCGCCGCAACAACTAAAAAAACCCAGAGAATTCTTTCCTTAAAGTAAAGATTTTTGGTATTCCTATGGCAGTTAGTGTTTAATTGTGTAAAACCTTTCTTCATATTTCGAATATTTAAATCATAGATGAGAGGTTTGATTCACTGCACGCGAATTTATCCACTTATTTCCGTCTCCAGGGTTACTTAACACAGTTGTATAAATAACATTACAAATATATTTTAAATATATACATAAATAACATTGCAAATAGGTTTTAAATATAAATAACATTACAAATATATTTTAAATATATACATAAATAACATTGCAAATAGGTTTTAAATATAAATAACATTGCAAATATATTTTAAATATATACAAAAATAACATTATCAATTGCTCGCAATTCGTTCAGAAGAACATTACAAATATAATGTCGTCGATAAACACAGATTGGTTATTGCCTTTCGTCCTTTCGGAATCGATAAAATAAAGCACCAATCATGTACTAGGGTAGATTGATTCGACTTTCCCCACTCCCTATAAAATTACTTCCCTTGTACCAAAAGTAGAGACATTTATTATAGTGTTATAGTCATTTACGTTTGGCCACTACATTCCAAATTATATACACACACACACACACATATATATATATATATATATATATATATATATATATATATATATATATATGTATAATTTGCCTATATTTCTTGGTCTTAAACTCCAGGAAATGAAAACGAAAATAATCATTTTAAAGTTGAGAAACTAAGCATATAATGGTGCCGGTTTTTACGTTTTTAAAACATTTTGGCATTCCTTCAACACGCGTTCAAAACTTTATAGGAAAAACGAAGAATATTGTGATGCTTATGCTGAATTTTGGAGGGATTTTGTTGGTTTCGTTGGATGATATTAGCGAGAGAATGAAGATGAACAGGTTTTCTCAGGTATATACTGTATCGAAGACTTAAGGCGGCGGCGTTGACATTAAGACTAACTAGGAAATCGCTTCAAGACGTAAACATCAGACCGGCGCATTACTGGACCTCAAAGGATTGAAGTTTTATACAAATTTGTATAATTAAATAAAGTTTATTATCATTTCATGCGATCAATAAATAAATTGCTTAACGTATTAACCATTTAGCAGCGTTGGGGAAATATCAAAAGAGGCGGAAAGGGTCGTAATGTGAGTATGAAATGTGTAGTGGAAAATGCAGACTTATCAAATTTTCTGAACTAGGTTTCTCAGCTTAGCAAACTATAAATTGAAAAATATTTTATATGGGATAAAAAGGTGCACATAGTAAGGCTTAGGCATAAGGTACTAAATACTCAACATATATTGTAGAGCTAGCTTAGGTTGCTTCATATCTAGACATGCATTGTAGAGCTAGACTAAGGTGCTAAATACCCAGACACATATTGTAGAGCTAGCTTTAGGTGCTAAATATCCAGGTACACATTGCTGTGCTACCTTACAGTCCTAAATACCCAGACATACACTGTAGAACCAGCTTAGGGTACTAAATATCCAGGTTCACATTGTAGAGCTAGCCTAGGGTACTAAATAGCCTGACACACATTGTAGAGCTAGTCTTGGGTGGTAAATACCCAGGCACATGTAGAGCTAGCTTAGGGTGTTAAATACCCAGGCACACATTGTAGAGCTATCCTGGGGTGCTAAATACCTAGGTACTCATTGTAGATTTATCATAGGGTACTAAATACTCAGGTCCACTTTGTAGATCTATCATAGGGTACTAAATACTCAGGTCCACATTGTAGATCTAGCTTAGGGTGCTAAATACCCAGGCTCACATTGTAGAGCTAGCTTAGGGTATTAAATACTCAGACACATTGTAGGGCCAGGAGGTCAGAGACTCTACTGAGAATTCTGACCGGATGCAGCCAGTTTAACCCTTTAGCATTTAAACCAGCCATATCTGGCCAGAATTCTCTCACCTCTTTCTGTTCAAACTGGCCATAACTGGCTGCTCATATTGATGTTAAGGTATTGTTCTCAAAATAAATAATATCAAAATTTCGTAGATTCAATATTATGTGAAATAATTGTTTCTACTTTTGGCATAAGGCCACAATTACCTCAGTGCATTACTGGTACTTTATTTTATCGACCCCATAAGGATGAAAGGCAAAGTTAACCTCGGCGGGATTTGAACTCAGATCATAAAGGGACGTAACTCTATGCTTCAAAGCATGGCGTCCGACCCTCTGCCAATCCACCGCCCTTTTTATGTGAAATAATTATGAGAGATAATGTTTACCATGAAAATACAGTAGTAAATATAGAGTAATGTAAATGTTAAATGGTTAATATTATATTTTTTGTTATTATTTGTTGCAGTATTGACAACAATGTCATATCGTGAGAGAGGTCGCCGATCGTTTGAACAGGGTTTTGGTGGAGGAGGAGGTAGATATGGCAGTGGAGGTGGAGGCCATGGAAGAGGAGGAGGAAGAAGATACAATGACTATGACAGTGCTGACAGTGGTAGGTTATTGATGTTGTTGGTAGTGGTGATGTTGTTGGTGTTGGTGATAGTGTTGATGTTAGTGATGGTGATGTTGGTGGTGGTGTTAGTGATGGTGGTGGTGATGGTGGTAGTGGTGTTGGTGTTGGTGATAGTGTTGATGTTAGTGATGGTGATGTTGGTGGTGGTGTTAGTGATGGTGGTGGTGATGTTGGTGTTGGTGATAGTGTTGATGTTAGTGATGGTGATGTTGGTGGTGGTGTTAGTGGTGATGTTAGTGGTGGTGGTGGTAGTGTTGATGGTATTGGTAGTGTTGTTGATATTAGTATTGATGTTGTTGGTGTTAATATTGCTGTTAGTGATGTTGGTGTTTGCAATTGTTGTTGATATTAGTGTTGATGTTGGTGGTGGTAGTATTGATGTTGTTAGTGTTGGTGTTGTTGGTGTTAGTGTTGATGATGTTGGTGTTAGTGTTGGTGTTGATGATGTTGGTGTTGTTGGTGTTAGTGTTGATGATGTTGGTGTTAGTGTTGGTGTTGTTGGTGTTAGTGTTGATGATGTTGGTGTTAGTGTTGGTGTTGATGATGTTGGTGTTGTTGGTGTTAGTGTTGATGATGTTGGTGTTAGTGTTGGTGTTGTTGGTGTTAGTGTTGATGATGTTGGTGTTAGTGTTGGTGTTGTTGGTGTTAGTGTTGGTGTTGTTGGTGTTGGTGTTGGTGTTAGTGTTGGTGTTGTTGGTGTTAGTGTTGGTGTTAGTGTTGGTGGTGGGAGGGAGTATATATGTAAGGGAAAATGTTTTTCAAATGTTTTTACGACCCAAGCCAACAGGTTTATTCTAATGCTGTAACAGTAAGATATATATATGTGGCAGAAGAAGATTTTATGTATGGTCTGATGCAGAGGTGTATCTAGGGTATAGCAAACATGGCACATGCCATGGGTGCCACTTGAAAGGCGGCGTACCTGGACTAGGAGCACTTTCTATTAAAGACAGATAAGCTATCGTCAGAGAGTGAAAAAAGAAACTTCTTCTTCAGATGTATTGATCTGTCGCTGATTATCATGGGTGAGAAACACTATGGTGGCTGGATCATTAAACCATTTATATAAATTACTAGCAGTGGTAGCCGGCATTGCACGGGATAAGGTATTTTGGAACACAGGCCGCCAACAGACCTAATCGTGGAAAAACTTCATTGCCTGGACAATATGTAAAGAAAATAAACTGAATACTCTGATGGCTGGATAATATTTAAGATTTTCCTCGATGAAGCAGGAAAAATGCAGGTTTTCACCTAATGCGGGCCCTAGGGGATCAAGAAAATGAATTTTTTTATGTGCATAATATGCCTTGAAATTTCGGGAAAATCGGCTAGATGTAACGCCTCAAAAAAGCACTAAAAAGTTGAAAAAATGAAGTTTTTCACCTAATGTGGGCCCTAGGCTATAAAAAAGTTGGGTTTTCTTTGCTCACGGTATGAAGAAGAGACTAACTAATACAAAGTTACAATTTCAAGGAAATCAGTCTGACATAGCGCCTCAAAAAAACCTCTAAAAACCTGGGAAAAATGCAGTTTTTCACCTAATGCAGGCCCTAGGGGATCAAAAAGTTGAATTTGTTTATGTGCATAACACTCCCTGAAACATAAGTAATACACATGTAAAGTTTGAAAAAAGTCGGTTGGGTACTTCTCGAGTTTTAGGGATTCAAACTCACAGACAGACATCCTCAAGGAAGTGACGTAGTACAAACAGCCAGACATACAGACAGATATTATAACGGCGCGACGTTATATGTATGTATCTATCTAAAAAGAGAAAGACTAAGAATTATAGAGAGAGATCGCTAAATCATCTAATGCAGTCCCTAGGGCATTGAAAATTTGAAACTTTTTTTGCTCAGAACACTCCCTGAAACATAAGTATTACATGTGTAAAGTTTGAAAACAGTCGGTTGGGTGCTTCTCGAGGTTTAGGGATTCAAACTCACACACAGACAGACATCCTCAGTTTTATATTTATAGATTAGACCTCCATAGGTAAAAATACAGTGCTGGGAACTACATGATCACAAAGGCAGACCTCATAGTATGACTTGTCAAATATTTTAATAGGGTTTTAATATTTGTCAAAGATCAGTATTACACAGATCATTCCCTTTAAATACTCTAACATTTTAGCCAATATTTTACATATACTTAACCCTTTAGCATTTACATTACTCTATACTTGATATTATATTTTCATGGTAAAAGCTTTACCTCACATAATTATCCCACATAATATTGAATCTATGAGATTTTGATATTATTTATTTTGAGAACAATACCTTAACATAAGTATGAGAAGCCAGCTATGTCAAGTTTGAACAGGAAGTGAGTGAATTCTGGCCAGATACGGCGTGTTTAAATGCTAAAGGGTTACACATAAAGGATGCCTGAAAAACAAATGAAAATGCAGTTTAACCCTTTAGAATTCAAACCGGCCAGAATTCTCTCACCTCTTTCTTTTCAAACCAGCCCTAACTAGCCACTCATACTGATGTTAACATATTGTTCTCAAAATAAATATTATTAAAATCTCATTGATTCAATATAATGTGAGGTAATCATGTAAGATAAAGCCTTTACTTTGAAAATAGAATAGTAAATATAGAGTAATGTAAATGCTAAAGGGTTAATACCCTAGACCCTCATTTATTTAAACTGTGCTGTCAATCCCATTGTCTAACAACTACTATATAGCTTGCTGCATGAGCACGGGTGCAGTTTCAATGTTTCCTATAGGAACTATGTTCCCTTGTTACACCTCTTGTCTAATGTAATCTGTTTTGTATACTTTGTCAGGAAGAGGCCGGAGAAATTTCGACCGAGGATTTGGTGGAGGTCATGGAAGGAGTGGCCGGAAACATAATGACCAAGGCAGTAATGACAATGGTATGTTGTTGATGATGGTATGGTGGTGGTGGTGGTGGTGGTAATGGTGGTACAGTTGCGTGTGAGAGAGAAAGAGTCAGTACTGGCAGTGGTGGTGGTGGTGGTGGTAATGGTGGTACAGTTGCGTGTGAGAGAGAAAGAGTCAGTACTGGCAGTGGTGGTGGTGGTGGTGGTGGTGGTACAGTTGTGTGTGAGGCAGTATAGACAATGGTATGTGGTAGTGTTGTGGTGGTGGTACAGTTGCGTGTGAGAGAGAAAGAGTCAGTACTGGCAGTGGTGGTGGTGGTACAGTTGTGTGTGAGGCAGTATAGACAATGGTATGTGGTAGTGTTGTGGTGGTGGTACAGTTGTGTGTGAGAGAGAAAGAGTCAGTACTGACAATGGTATGGTGGTGGTAATGGTGGTACAGTTGTGTGTGAGGCAGTATAGACAATGGTATGTGGTAGTGTTGTGGTGGTGGTACAGTTGTGTGTGAGAGAGAAAGAGTCAGTACTGGCAATGGTATGGTGGTGGTACAGTTGTGTGTGAGGCAGTATAGACAATGGTATGTGGTAGTGTTGTGGTGGTGGTACAGTTGTGTGTGAGAGAGAAAGAGTCAGTACTGGCAATGGTATGGTGGTGGTACAGTTGTGTGTGAGGCAGTATAGACAATGGTATGTGGTAGTGTTGTGGTGGTGGTACAGTTGTGTGTGAGAGAGAAAGAGTCAGTACTGGCAATGGTATGGTGGTGGTACAGTTGTGTGTGAGGCAGTATAGACAATGGTATGTGGTAGTGTTGTGGTGGTGGTACAGTTGTGTGTGAGAGAGAAAGAGTCAGTACTGGCAATGGTATGGTGGTACAGTTGTGTGTGAGGCAGTATAGACAATGGTATGTGGTAGTGTTGTGGTGGTGGTACAGTTGTGAGAGAAAGACAGATGAATGCTAATAACAAAAGAAAAACCCATTAAAATTGTAAAAATTTGCTCTTGTTTCTATGTCAACAGATGGCGGCCATCATGCGAGACATCCCCCTGGTTTGAAAGGGAAGGAGATAGGACTATGGTACAGTCGACGGGGTCGGGCCAAAAGAGAAATGCAAGACAAACAGCAAGTATGACATATGTCACCCCTTAATAACTTATTTATGTCTCTGTGACACCTAAATATTTTATATATGTCTGTGTGTGTGTCCCCTAAATATTTTATATATGTCTGTGTGTGTGTGTGTGTGTCCTAAATATTTTATATGTCTGTGGCCCCTAACTATTGTATATGTCTCTGAGCCTTAAATATTTTATATATGTCTCTGTGTTACCCCTAAATATTTGATATGTCTCTTTGACCCTTACATATTTTATATATATCTCTGTGTAACTCCTGTATGATTTATATATGTCGCTGTGTGACCCTTAAATAGCTGATGTCATTCTATCGTTAACAGCGACCGTTGATAAAAATGGAGAGCCAACAAGAGAGCAACATCAGGGACATCTTAAACCAGTTTGGGTCTGGCCCCTCATCCAGCAGTTCAACTCACCAACGACACCGCCCCAGTCCCCACCATACTGTTAACGCCGCCACCGACAACAACCAGGCGCGGCAAACATCATCGGACGACTGGTTCAACATGGGGTCAGCAGCTTGTGATGACACTACCACCACTAAACCTGACACGGGAAAGATGACATTGGAGTCATCTGTGTGGCACAGCTCCTCTTCTAGGCCAACGGAAGCCAGCAGTGGTAGGGGAGGAGGAGGATATGATCATCGTAGTCGTTACAATGCTGCTGCTGATAATGACAATGCTGCTGATGATGATGATGATGATGATGATGATATGTCGTCACAGATGCTGGAAAACAGCAGATGCAACTTAACAACATCTGTTACAGAAGTGATGGATTTTTACAAAGAAGAAGTTGATTATGCAATTGATCCAACACCAGATGACCTTACTGATCACCGTTAGTATCTTGTCTTCCTTTTCTTTCTTTCTCTCAGCCCCACTCTCATCTCTTTCTTTAACCCTTTAGTTACCAATCCGGTCAAAACCAACTCTGGTTCTACGACATAACCCCCCCCCCCCATTTTAACCCTTTAATGTTCAAACCGGCCAGAATTCTCTACCTTTTTCTGTTGAAACTGGCTGTAACTGGTCGCTCAAACTGATGTTAAGGTATTGTTCTCAAAATAAATACTTTCAAAATCTCATAGACTCGATATTATGTGAGATAATTATGCGAGGTAAAGCCTTTACCATGAAAATACAATAGTATATATAGAATAATGTAAATGTTATGTGAGATATTATGTGAGGTAAAGCCTTTACCATGAAAATACAATAGTATATATAGAATAATGTAAATGTTATGTGAGATATTATGTGAGGTAAAGCCTTTACTGTGACAATACAATAGTATATATAGAGTAATGTAAATGTTATGTGAGATATTATGTGAGGTAAAGCCTTTACTATGAAAATACAATAGTATATATAGAGTAATGTGAATACTAAAGGGTTAAAGGTTTCCAATTTAAATAAAAATCTCCCAACATAATTTTATATAAGAACCTTACATTAGCCTTTTAGCATTTACATTACTCTATATATACTATTGTATTTTCACAGTAAAGGCTTTACCTCACATAATATCTCACATAACATTTACATTACTCTATATATACTATTGTATTTTCACAGTAAAGGCTTTACCTCATAATATCTCACATAACATTTACATTACTCTATATATACTATTGTATTTTCATGGTAAAGGCTTTACCTCACATAATATCTCACATAACATTTACATTACTCTATATATACTATTGTATTGTCACAGTAAAGGCTTTACCTCACATAATATCTCACATAACATTTACATTACTCTATATATACTATTGTATTTTCATGGTAAAGGCTTTACCTCACATAATTATCTCATAATATTGAATCTAGGAGATTTTGATTTTATTTATTTTGAGAACAATACCTTAATACCAGTATGAGTGGCTGGTCACGGCTGGTTTGAACAGAAAGAGGTGAGAGAATTCTTACTGGATACAGCCGGATTAAATGCTAAAGAGTTAACCCTTTAGTTACCAATCCGGCCAAAACCGATTCTGGTTCTATGACATAAAATCACCCATTTCCAATTTAAACCGGCCATATCCAGCCAGAATTCTCTCACCTCTTTCTGTTCAAACCGGCTGTAACCGGCCGCTCATGTGAGGTAAACCTTTACCACAAAAATACAATAGTATATATAGAGTAATGTAAATGCTAAAGGGTTAAATAAAAATCTCCCAACATAATTTTATATAAGAACCTTACATAAAGTTACTGTCTTAGTAAGGGAATAAATAATAATTTTAGTAAATCCCTCAAATCCTTCAATAATTATTTAAAATAGAGAGTATGTCATTAGAAATGCAGTCATGAAAGGGTTAAATACCAACCACTGTAAGACCATCCCTGGTTCTATAATATAAAACTGCTTCTTTTAACTCTTAACACCCTGTACCACATGAAACCACAGCAAGACATTCTTTAAGTGAGAGAATTCTGGCCGGACATGGCCTGTTCTAATGCTAAAGGGTTAATGTAGTACTGCAAATTTCCACAACAATATGTCCACTTGTAAAGATACTGCTATAAAGATTTGAACTAACCAACTTGGTTTTAGATGTTTTCTGCTAAGGTGTGTTAAGATTGAAAGTGTTCGTTTATAAGTGAAAACCTTTCATCATAATTATATATCTAAAATCAGTGGCAGTCCTCCTGTTTACCTTTATTCATTGTCATCCACTCCACCATATATACACAGATCCCCTTCTCCAATAGTCTTACTTTCTTTTATTCCAGCACCAAGTTCCAGTCTGCAGTACAACCCCAGGATGGATGCCACATTTCAGACAGAAGTCCAGGAACGGTTAAAGAGCGCCACCTACCAGAAGATGCTTCAGTTTCGTAAGAAATTACCATCCTTTGACATCAGAAAGGTTAGTAGCAGCTTTGTGGAATAAATTTCAAATCCCCTAATTCTTCCTGCATATGATTGAGTGTGTATATCTGTGTATATATATATAATTATAAAACTTAATTTTAGGTTTAATCAATACATATAACATAAGTATAGATAATGTTTCTACTTAGCTTTTGTCGACTTGGAGAAAGCCTTCGACAGAATCCCTCGCTCCATTATCTGGTGGGCTCTTAGAAAACTAGGCGTTGACGAATGGCTTGTGAGAGCTATACAAGCCATGTATAAAGAAACAGTCAGCAAGATTAGAATTAACAACGAATATAGTGAAGAGTTTAGCGTAAAAGTTGGCGTCCATCAGGGCTCTGTTCTCAGCCCCCTACTATTTATTATTGCCCTTCAGGCTATAACAGAGGAGTTCAAGACCGGCTGCTCATGGGAACTCCTATACGCAGACGACCTGACACTCATAGCGGAATCAATGGCCGAGCTAGAGAAGAAATTCCAAACATGGAAGCACGGCCTAGAATCAAAAGGCCTTAAAATTAACCTGGCTAAGACTAAAGTTCTAGTTTGTAGGAAAGAAAATAAGGCGGCGGTCCCTTCTGGGAAATGGTCGTGCTCGGTGTGTAGGAAAGGCGTAGGTAGAAACTCCATTTTATGTCCTAAATGCAAAGTATGGGTGCATAAAAGATGTAGTGGGATCACAGGTAAGCTAACTAAGAACATAGATTTTACATGTGGCCGTGCTCTGGTGCAATAAGTAGCAGCAAGTGCCCACAAAATACTAGCTCTTTCAATTGCGCAGAGGGTTCTATAGAAATAGTGGACAGTTTCCGTTACCTGGGTGATAAAATCAGCAGTGGGGGAGGGTGCTCTGAAAGTACAGTAGCTAGAGTCAGAACTGGTTGGAAAAAGTTCAGAGAGCTTATACCACTATTAGCTGCTAAAGGGTTCTCCCTAAAAATGAAAGGCAGGTTGTACGATGCCTGCATACGAACAGCAATGTTGCATGGCAGTGAGACCTGGGCATTGTGTGCAGAGGATATACGCAGACTAGAGAGGAACGAAGCTTGCATGCTCCGCTGGATGTGTAACAGTAATATACGTGAACGGCAAAGCATAAACGAACTAAGGAAAAAATTAGAAATAAGAGGGATCAGATGTTGTTTACTCGAGAGAAGGCTACGTTGGTATGGACACGTGATGCGCATGAAAGTCAATAGCTGTATAACAAAGTGCAGGGCAATAAAGATAGACGGTAGCCACGGAATAGGCAGACCTAGAAAAACCTGGGACGAGCTGATAAACTCCGACCTCACACACTTACACCTCTCCAAGACAATGTCACTGGACTGAGACCTTTGGCGGTACTCAGTAACAGAGAAGACCCGCCTTACCTAAATACATAGTAAAACCTACTACAGCCAGTAGGCATCTCTAACAAAATTTATTATTATTACTATATATATATTTTAGTCCAGAATTAGCCGTCGAAACGGCTTGAGCTCAGCCGTCGGGGTCCTACTCGTTCCTATTACCCACTCTACTACCCTAAGTATTGAGTACTTTGGTGCATTATGGTCCATCTGGTTCCTTACCACATTTCCTTCATTATATATATATATATATATATATATATATATATAATAAAATAAAATAAAATAAAATAAAATAAGAGGAGGCTGGACTGGTGTAATTCCTTAAAAGGTTTATTATACTATGATCATTTCAATGACCGGGTTCAGTATGAATCTGGTGACCTCATCAGGTATGTAATATAAAATATCAGGTATCATCAGGTATGTAATATAGAATATCAGGTATCATCAGATATGTAATATAGAATATCAGGTATGTAATATAGAATATCAGGTATCATCAGATATGTAATATAGAATATCAGACATCATCAGGTATTCGAAATATAACAAAGGAATATAATAGACAAAATCCATGGGGCTGAAAAGCAGAGACATGAGAGCGGCCGCACATTTAGCAGCTTCTAGCCTGGCCAACCGCCCTCAAGTCAGGGTGGTTGACCATACGGAATGACCAGTTCTATCCAGTGGTGAACCAACAAACCTAAATAAATATATGTATATATATATATCAAGGGAATGTAATGTGAAGTTACTGTAGGTTCACCCGGGTGAGCACTCAATGTTTAGGTTCACTTCAGTGGCGAGGTGTAGAGCTAGACAGAGTGTAATATAAGGATACAAGGACCATTTATTAAGCCTTGATTATGTTTATTGGTGACGCGCGTTTTGCTATTGATCAGCTCAAGGTTTGATCTGTATCGATCTGGTTCGACTCTGGAATCAAAAGCTCATTGAACCATGAGCTGATAAATAGCGAAAGAGGTTTTCTACGGCTGGATGCCCTTCCTATCACCAACCACATTTACATTTATATATATACACACACACGTATATATATATATACACGTATATATATATATACACGTATATATATATACACATATATATATATACACATATATATATATACATATATATATATATACATACATATATATACATATATATCATCATCATCATCGTTTAATGTCTATCTTCCATGCTAGAATGGGTTGTATATATATACATATATATATATATATATATATATACATACATAAGATGTTTGTATTTTTACAGTTAATTGTAGATAAGATTGAGAACAACCAGGTGGTGGTCATAAGTGGAGAGACTGGCTGTGGTAAAACAACTCAGGTAAAGAATGTTTTCTATCTTTGCTATGTTTCTTAAGATATCTATCTCCCTCCCCCCCTCCCTCCCTGTAACACTCTATTAGTGGCTTAGGCTGGTATCAATGTTTGCAGAAGTGTATTGACCAAGATGGAGCATATGTTGAAAATAAACATCATAACTTAGACCGTTTTTTCCAACTATCCTTTTTCCAAAAAATTTTTGAAGCCCCCTTGTATATATGTATATATATATAAGCAAAAGATGAGTGAATGAAAGAGCTACACGCCGTTAAAACATATCTTTAAATAGCTCTAACACGTGTTCCACCCAGGGGGGGCTCATCGGAGGCAGATATTAATAAACATGTAATATTCTGTAACCTATTATTATTGGCAGTATCGGTAGAGGGTCGGACGCCATGCTTTGAAGCATAGAGTTACCTCCCTTTATGATCTGAGTTCAAATCCCGCCAAGGTTAACTTTGCCTTTCATCCTTACAGGGTCGATAAAATAAAGTAACAGTAATACACTGGGATAATTGCTGGCCTTATGCCAAAAGTAGAAACAATTATTATATATATATATATATATATATATATATATATATATATATATATGCAAAGTTTTATTTAAATTGTTGGGTTACAACGAGTAAATATTTATAACTGATATAAAAGCACTCAACAAGTATTTGGAGTATATTTACGATATTAAATAAATGGAAACTATATTTATAAAACCATATTTATTTCATTATATATATTTCAGGGATATCATATTAAAAATATGGTATGCCTTCTTCAGACAAAATACAATATAAACAGTCTTATAAATAGATAGATTTGACATACCTTACAACTTCAACTTCCATTTAAATCAACTTTTTAAATGGAAGTTGAAGTTGTAAGGTATGTCAAATCTATCTATTTATAAGACTGTTTATATTGTATTTTGTCTGAAGAAGGCATACCATATTTTTAATATGATATCCCTGAAATATATATAATGAAATAAATATGGTTTTATAAATATAGTTTCCATTTATTTAATATCGTATATATATATATATATATATATATACACATATATATACATATATATACACGTGTGTATATTTCAGGTGCCTCAATTTATCTTGGATGATTATTTAGAACGAGGAATTGGATCCAAGTGTAGCATCATTTGTACACAACCTCGCAGGATCAGTGCTGTTTCTGTAAGTACGCCATTTCTCTTTCTGTCTGGGACAGCTCATACAATGTATCTTCCTAAACATTCAATCCATCAATTAATCTTTAACATGCTGTCGGTGACAAAAGTGTGATCTCCCCTTAAATCATAATGCAGTGTTAAGGGAAGCAATTCATAAAAAAAAATGTCAGCATGCTGAAGGTTAAATTCCCATATTTATTTATTATTGTCTCTGTTCGATGTGTGTGCTCATGTGTTTGTGTCTGAGTGTGATGTTTTGTATGAAAGCTCCCTCAACGTGAATTGGACGGTAAATAGTTAAAAATGTGATCTTCTTCGTCTTTTGTCTGAGTTGATCACTTTGGCTGTTGTGGTTCACTTGATTGAGATCAGAGATCAGTTTTCATGGCCCACCACGGGGAAGTTGACAAATCACCCTCCACACACACACACACACACACACACACACACACACACACACTGTGAATTGGGCTTGTAGGTGTCACGACAAAAACACCCAGTCCACACTGTAAAGTGGTCTTGTAGGTGTCATGACAAAAGCACCTTGTCCACACTGTAAAGTGGTCTTGTAGGTGTCATGACAAAAGCACCCAGTCCACACTGTAAAGTGGTCATGTAAGTGTCACAACAAAAAGCCCCCAGTCCACACTGTAAAGTGGTCATGTAGGTGTCACAACAAAAAGCACCCAGTCCACACTGTAAAGTGGTCATGTAGGTGTCACAACAAAACACACCCAGTCCACACTGTAAAGTGGTCTTGTAGGTGTCACAACAAAAAGCACCCAGTCCACACTGTAATGTGGTCTTGTAGGTGTCACGACAAAAAGCACCCAGTCCACACTGTAAAGTGGTCATGTAGGTGTCACAACAAAAAGCCCCCAGTCCACACTGTAAAGTGGTCATGTAGGTGTCACAACAAAAAGCACCCAGTCCACACTGTAAAGTGGTCATGTAGGTGTCACAACAAAAAGCACCCAGTCCACACTGTAAAGTGGTCGTGTAGGTTTCACAACAAAAAGCACCCAGTCCACACTGTAATGTGGTCTTGTAGGTGTCACGACAAAAAGCACCCAGTCCACACTGTAAAGTGGTCATGTAGGTGTCACAACAAAAAACACCCAGTACTCACTGTAAAGTGGTCTTGTAGGTGTCACGACAAAACACACCCAGTCCACACTGTAAAGTGGTCTTGTAGGTGTCACAACAAAAAGCACCCAGTCCACACTGTAATGTGGTCTTGTAGGTGTCACGACAAAAAGCACCCAGTCCACACTGTAAAGTGGTCATGTAGGTGTCACAACAAAAAGCCCCCAGTCCACACTGTAAAGTGGTCATGTAGGTGTCACAACAAAAAGCACCCAGTCCACACTGTAAAGTGGTCATGTAGGTGTCACAACAAAAAGCACCCAGTCCACACTGTAAAGTGGTCTTGTAGGTGTCACAACAAAAAGCACCCAGTCCACACTGTAATGTGGTCTTGTAGGTGTCACGACAAAAAGCACCCAGTCCACACTGTAAAGTGGTCATGTAGGTGTCACAACAAAAAACACCCAGTACTCACTGTAAAGTGGTCTTGTAGGTGTCACGACAAAACACACCCAGTCCACACTGTAAAGTGGTCGTGTAGGTGTCATGACAAAACACACCCAGTCCACACTGTAAAGTGGTCATGTAGGTTTCACAACAAAAAGCACCCAGTCCACACTGTAAAGTGGTCGTGTAGGTGTCACAACAAAAAGCACCCAGTCCACACTGTAAAGTGGTCGTGTAGGTGTCACAACAAAAAGCACCCAGTCCACACTGTAAAGTGGTCGTGTAGGTTTCACAACAAAAAGCACCCAGTCCACACTGTAAAGTGGTCATGTAGGTGTCACAACAAAAACCACCCAGACTACATTCTATAGTTTTTTTTTCCTTTTGTCACTCTTAAGCTGCCATATTTATTTCATCTTCTTCTTCTTCAGGTTGCTCAAAGAGTTTCAGATGAACGAGATGTCCGGTGTGGTTATGGCAGTGAAGTAGGCTTCCAGATACGTTTGGAAAGGTTCTCTTTACAATTATTTTAATGGGGTTGTTAAACTTTAGCACACTGTTGGTGACATAATGCACCATAGAGTAATCTCCCCTTAAAAAAAATAATGCATTGTCAAGCGAGACAAAATATATATAAATTTGAGCGACTTCCATCCGTCCATCACACAATGTGTGTTTGTGTGAATATATGTGTGTGTAAAAGGAAGGAAGATGATGGTGAAGAAACTATAGCAAAACAGTGGCTGGCGTTCCATTTGCTACGATGTGTGTGTTTGTGTAAATGTACATCCAACCCATGCTAGCGGGGAAGATGGATGTTAAACGATGATGATGAGTGTGTGTGTGTATTTTTGTGTCTGTGTTTGCGTGTTTATATTTATATACTCATACATATAAATGTATGCATATGTACATATACACATATACACGTCAGCGTGTTGAAAAAATTCTAGTTAATAAAAATTACTAGCACGCTAAAGGTTAAGGTTGTGGTTTGTAGTTTTTTTGGGGTTTTTTTTTGTGGGAGGAGGTGGTAATTGGTTGGTTTTGTTTCTCTAAATAGTTTCTTTATTGTGAATATCCAATTAATTTAATCCGGCCAGAATTCTCTCACCTCTTTCTGTTCAAATCGGGTCATAACTGGCCACTCATACTGATGTTAAGATATTGTTCTCAAAATAAATAATATTAAAAATTCGTAGATTTGATATTATGTGAGATAATTATGTAAGGTAAAGCCTTTACCACAAATATACAATAGTAAACATAGAGTAATGTAAATGCTTTAACATTTAAACTAGCCATATCTGGCCAGAATTCTCTCACCTCTTTCTGTTCAAACTGTCTGTTTGAGTAACCAGTCACCCATACTGATCTTAAAATATTGTTCTCAAAATAAATAACATCAAAATCTCACAGATTCGATATTATGTGAGATAAAGCCTTTACCATGAAAATACAATAGTAAATATAGAGTAATGTAAATGTTATGTGAGATAAAGCCTTTACCATGAAAATACAATAGTAAATATAGAGTAATGTAAATGTTATGTGAGATAAAGCCTTTACCATGAAAATACAATAGTATATATAGAGTAATGTAAATGCTAAAGGGTTAAGAAACATTATGAAAATATTTGAAATTTGAAATGTAGTTGTCCCATTGTAACTGACTACAATAATAGTGAATCAACTGTGAATAGTAATTGAGGAAATCAGATAATGTAGACCTGGGGGCAGAAAAAAGTGGATAATCATGATGTATTTATTTATTTATTCTAATTTTTTGTGTCTTATTTCTCCCATCCTCCTCCAGGGAACTTCCACGAGAAAGAGGTTCTATACTGTTCTGTACAACTGGTATTGTCCTGAAATGGCTGGAATCTGATCCGTAAGCTGGCTCTACATTCATATACCATTATACCATCACATACCACCATTATACCATTATACCATCACATACCACCATTATACCATTATACCATCACGCACCACCACCACCATATACCATCAAATACCACTACATTATACCATCAAATACCACTACACTATACCATCAAATACCACTACATTATACCATCACACCACCACATTATACCATCAAATACCACCATATTATACCATCACATACCACCACCATTATACCATCACATACCACCACATTATACCATCACATACCACCATATTATACCATCACATACCACCACCATTATACCATCACATACCACCACCATTATACCATCACATACCACCATATTATACCATCACATACCACCACGTCATACCATCACACCACCACATTATACCATCACACCACCACATTATACCATCAAGCCACCATATACCATCACACCACCACACCACCACATCATACCATCACATACCACCACCATATTATACCATCAAACCAATGTATTTCATTAGAAATATTGTAACAAAAGTGTTAAAATATTTATATTTATCTAAAAACCTTCCACCATAATTTTATGTAACAACCTTTGTTAAGTTATGTTCCAACCACCCATGGTTCTATAGTACAAAGCAGTTTGTTTTAAAATATTTATATTTATCTAAAAACCTTCCACCATAATTTTATGTAACAACCTTTGTTAAGTTATGTTCCAAACACCAATTTAATAATGAGACAGTCAAAAGTTATATTACTAAATCCCTTAGAAATATGGTAGCACCCCTGTTTACTAATGGTTCCTTGTCTTTGCAGATCCTTACTTCGTGCCTCCCACATCATCCTAGACGAAATCCATGAGCGTGACCTACTGTCTGACTTTCTAATGGTCATCATCAAGGACCTATTGGTCAGTCGACCGGACATTAAAGTGGTCCTGATGAGTGCAACCCTTAATGCTGAGATGTTCTCCTCTTACTTTGGTAAGAAACTGCATCTAGCTGCATGTTAGTTCCATAACTGCATCTAGCTGCATGTTAGTCCCATAACTGCACCTTAGTCACATTGCTGCATCTAGCTGCATGTTAGCCACATAACTGCATCTAGCTGCATGTTAGTCCCATAACTGCATCTAGCTGCATGTTAGCCACATAACTGCATCTAGCTGCATGTTAGTCCCATAACTGCATCTAGCTGCATGTTAGTCCTGTAACTGCATCTAGTCATGTAACGTATCTATTATGTTTGTTTCTCATAAATACCTTGTCTTGATTGTTCTCTACAGGTGGCGCCCCCATGATCAACATTCCTGGATTTACCTACCCAGTCAAAGAATTATATCTGGAAGATGTCTTAGAACTAACAAAGTAATGGCTTCTTTTATTATACACTTCATCATCATCATTGTTTAACGTCCATTTTTCCATGCTAGCATGGGTTAGATGGGTTGTCCCGCTTGAGGTAAGTCAGGTCAGGTGACCATGTCTTGCTCATACAGAAATGCTTCCGGCTTGGTTTCTATGGCTGGGTGCTTTTTATTGAGGCACCCACATGACCTCTTTACAGTGAGTACTGGGTGTTTTTGTCATGACACCTACATGACTTCTTTACAGTAAGTACTGGGTGTTTTTGTCATGACACCTACATGACCTCTTTACAGTGAGTACTGGGTGTTTTTGTCATGACACCTACATGACCTCTTTACAGTAAGTACTGGGTGTTTTTGTCATGACACCTACATGACCTCTTTACAGTGAGTACTGGGTGTTTTTGTCATGACACCTACATGACCTCTTTACAGTAAGTACTGGGTGTTTTTGTCATGACACCTACATGACCTCTTTACAGTGAGTACTGGGTGTTTTTGTCATGACACCTACATGACCTCTTTACAGTAAGTACTGGGTGTTTTTGTCATGACACCTACATGACCTCTTTACAGTGAGTACTGGGTGTTTTTGTCATGACACCTACATGACCTCTTTACAGTAAGTACTGGGTGTTTTTGTCATGACACCTACATGACCTCTTTACAGTGAGTACTGGGTGTTTTTGTCATGACACCTACATGACCTCTTTACAGTGAGTACTGGGTGTTTTTGTCATGACACCTACATGACCTCTTTACAGTGAGTACTGGGTGTTTTTGTCATGACACCTACATGACCTCTTTACAGTAAGTACTGGGTGTTTTTGTCATGACACCTACATGACCTCTTTACAGTGAGAACTGGGTGTTTTTGTCATGACACCTACATGACCTCTTTACAGTAAGTACTGGGTGTTTTTGTCATGACACCTACATGACCTCTTTACAGTGAGTACTGGGTGTTTTTGTCAAGATACCTACATGACCACTTTACAGTGAGTACTGGGTGTTTTTGTCATGACACCCACATGACCTCTTTACAGTGAGTACTGGGTGTTTTTGTCATGACACCTACATGACCTCTTTACAGTGAGTACTGGGTGTTTTTGTCATGATACCTACATGACCTCTTTACAGTGAGTACTGGGTGCTTTTTGTCATGATACCTACATGACTACTTTACAGTGAGTACTGAGTGTTTTTTATGGTGACACCCACACAACCACTTTACAGTGTGGACTGGAACCTCTTGTGGGAGTGAGAGTGGTGTTAAGGCATGGGAGCGGTGATAGATAGGAAGGTGTTGCATACTAGATGTGTTTCAACTCGTGCACATGGGAAGGCCAGTCTTCTGTATTACTGCATAACGCCAAAAAATCTCAATCGTGTGTTATCGCCTTTGAGTGGTGTCATTTTTGCTGGGTCAACTTTTATCACTTCATCCCTCATCCCATGCCTTCCTAGGTCTTCTGCAGTCAACACCAATGCCTCTCTGTCATGTTTCACACCTGTAGCTCACTGTCAGGTAAGTCAACAACAACTAAAGAGCCTCACTAGCAACTGAAGGAATCTACTTCACATGTGCTCTAAGTGTTTACTTTTCCTGTGTATCTGTCACATACAAAGTCTGTCTTCTTTCACCTGCCTGCAATCCTACTATATCTCTTGTGTGTCCATATATTAAACTTTGGTCAACTTATGAAATTCCTGCCCACCCATTTTCAACATATCAAGCAAAGTCACATCGAAATCCAGGACTTGGCAACAGCAATGAATGACAGACCCACATGGAGATCTATTGTTGAGTCCATTTCAGCTGAGGCCACTGGATGATGATAAGTAGAATAAAGTTTCTATCTTAGAAATTTCTAGGGTATAGACCACACTCTGTCCCTCTACTCTGAGTGGCAAAAAACCCCCCAAACCTTCCCATATTTAACACAGTGACCATGTAAAATATGGAAGGTTTTTCTACCAACCCTTGTATTTCCTCAAATGCTTCTAATAAGACTTGTTTGTTGCCCACTTTTAGTTACCATCCACCCAATGCGAAGCGGCCGAAATTTGGCATGAAAGGAATGGCCAATGCGAAGAAGGAAGAATCAGAAAGACAGCAAATGAAGGAATGGATTCGGGAGACATTACAAGGAAGGTATGTGGTCAAATCACATCTCCCTTTTGATACTAACCTGGCAAAAAACCAGCTCTGGTTCTATGAAACATAACCCCTATTTTAAAGTGTTCTTAATTTCCAACAATTTTATATAAGAACCATATGTTAGGTTACGATCTTAGTAATGAAATAATTAATAATTTACTTAAATCCTTTGAAATTATTCATTAACCCTTTAGCATTTAAACCGGCCATATCCGGTGAGAATTATCTCACCTCTTTCTGTTCAAACTGGCCATAACCAGCTGCTCATACTGATGTTAAGGGTTTCTTCTCAAAGTCAATAATATCAAAATCTCATAGATTCGATATTATGTGAAATAGAACCTTTACTGTGAAAATACAATAGTATATATAGAGTAATGTAAATGTTATGTGAGATATTATTTGAGGTAAGGCCTTTACCATGAAAATACAATAGTAAATATAGAGTAATGTAAATGTTATGTGAGGTAAAGACTTTACCATGAAAATACAATAGTATATATAGAGTAATGTAAATGTTATGTGAGATATTATGTGAGGTAAAGACTTTACCATGAAAATACAATAGTATATATAGAGTAATGTAAATGTTATGTGAGATATTATGTGAGGTAAAGCCTTTACTGTGAAAATACAATAGTATATATAGAGTAATGTAAATGTTGTGAGATATTATGTAAGGTAAAGCCTTTACTGTGAAAATACAATAGTATATATAGAGTAATGTAAATGTTATGTGAGATATTATGTGAGGTAAAGCCTTTACTGTGAAAATACAATAGTATATATAGAGTAATGTAAATGTTATGTGAGATATTATGTGAGGTAAAGCCTTTACTGTGAAAATACAATAGTATATATAGAGTAATGTAAATGTTATGTGAGATATTATGTGAGGTAAAGTCTTTACTGTGAAAATACAATAGTATATATAGAGTAATGTAAATGTTATGTGAGGTAAAGCCTTTACTGTGAACATACAATAGTATATATAGAGTAATGTAAATGTTATGTGAGGTAAAGCCTTTACTGTGAAAATACAATAGTATATATAGAGTAATGTAAATGTTATGTGAGATATTATGTGAGGTAAAGTCTTTACTGTGAAAATACAATAGTATATATAGAGTAATGTAAATGTTATGTGAGATATTATGTGAGGTAAAGCCTTTACTGTGAAAATACAATAGTATATATAGAGTAATGTAAATGTTATGTGAGGTAAAGCCTTTACTGTGAAAATACAATAGTATATATAGAGTAATGTAAATGTTATGTGAGGTATTATGTGAGGTAAAGCCTTTACTGTGAAAATACAATAGTATATATAGAGTAATGTAAATGTTATGTGAGATATTATGTGAGGTAAAGCCTTTACTGTGAAAATACAATAGTATATATAGAGTAATGTAAATGTTATGTGAGATATTATGTGAGGTAAAGCCTTTACTGTGAAAATACAATAGTATATATAGAGTAATGTAAATGTTATGTGAGGTAAAGCCTTTACCGTGAAAATACAATAGTAAATATAGAGTAATGTAAATGTTATGTGAGGTAAAGTCTTTACTGTGAAAATACAATAGTATATATAGAGTAATGTAAATGTTATGTGAGATATTATGTGAGGTAAAGCCTTTACTGTGACAATACAATAGTATATATAGAGTAATGTAAATGCTAAAGGCTTAATTACTTGAAATAGAGTCATTATCATCATCATCATGGTTTAACGTAGAAGTTGTTATGCTATGAGACAAGTCAAGTACGGAGACCAACATGCACGTATGGGTCTGTATTTCGTCTTGGTTTCTACGGTTGGATGCCCTTCCTAACACCAACCACTTTACAGTGTGGATTCGGTGTATTTTATCATGACCACCTTACAGAGTGGACTGGGTGTATTTTATCATGACACCAACACATCCACTCTACACTGTGGACCAGGTGTATTTTATCATGATACCAGCACGACTACCTTACAGAGTGTACTGGGTGTATTTTATCATGACACCAGCACAACAACCTTACAGAGTGTACTGGGTGTATTTTATCATGACACCAGCACAACTACCTTACAGAGTGTACTGGGTGTATTTTATCATGACAGCAGCACAACAACCTTACAGAGTGTACTGGGGGTATTTTATCATGACACCAGCACAACAACCTTACAGAGTGTACTGGGGGTATTTTATCATGACACCAGCACAACAACCTTACAGAGTGTACTGGGGGTATTTTATCATGACACCAGCACAACAACCTTACAGAGTGTACTGGGGGTATTTTATCATGACACCAGCATAACTACCTTACAGAGTGTACTGGGTGTATTTTATCATGACAGCAGCACAACAACCTTACAGAGTGTACTGGGGGTATTTTATCATGACACCAGCATAACTACCTTACAGAGTGTACTGGGTGTATTTTATCATGACACCAGCATAACTACCTTACAGAGTGTACTGGGTGTATTTTATCATGACAGCAGCACAACAACCTTACAGAGTGTACTGGGGGTATTTTATCATGACACCAGCATAACTACCTTACAGAGTGTACTGGGTGTATTTTATCATGACAGCAGCACAACAACCTTACAGAGTGTACTGGGGGTATTTTATCATGACACCAGCATAACTACCTTACAGAGTGTACTGGGTGTATTTTATCATGACACCAGCATAACTACCTTACAGAGTGTACTGGGTGTATTTTATCATGACAGCAGCACAACAACCTTACAGAGTGTACTGGGGGTATTTTATCATGACACCAGCATGACCACCTTACAGAGTGTACTGGGGGTATTTTATCATGACACCAGCATAACTACCTTACAGAGTGTACTGGGTGTATTTTATCATGACAGCAGCACAACAACCTTACAGAGTGTACTGGGGGTATTTTATCATGACCCCAGCACAACAACCTTACTGAGTGTACTGGGTATATTTTTCCATATCACCAACATGACCACCCTACAGTGAGGACTTATTATTTCTATTCCAGCTACAGCCCAGCCACCTGCCAGTCCCTTGCTTCTATGGACCACAAATTCATTGATATTGATCTCGTTGTTGATCTAATTAAATACCTGTGTATCAATAAGCAGGTAAGCCAAACTAACATCCCACAACACCTCTCTAATATATTGTATAATATTTATATATATATATGTGTGTGCGAATATATATGTAATCTGTGTGTGCGAATATATATGTAATCTGTGTGTGTGTATATATCTAAACTATAATAAAGTAAGGAGCGCGGGATTGCGTACGGTTTATAATTTTTTATCCCATTAGTAAAATAAGTTTTGAATAAATAATTAATGAATATTACATAATTCATCTCCTAAATTTCGTGGCTGTTGATTAAATATATTTTGTTTATTTAAAGATTCACTTCTTTAAACCTTCTGAAATGTCAACACTTCCAGTGGCGATCGCTTAAATAAACATACTAATTTTCTGTCACTAATTTTCTCCTAATGCAGTTTATATATAATATCATCTTTTTTAATGTATCATGGATTACTTTACTGATTACATAAGACAGTGTAACGCAGTCTTCGTTCAATTTCTATGTATTATATATTGTCAATTACGATTTTATTTGATGTATCATATCTACATGTATATATACCTGCGTATAATATCAATATACACACTACACATGCTAGCAGAAAACCACCCAAAGGTAGTTTTCTGCTAATAATATATAATATATGAAAAGATTCAGGACCTCGATGGCTGAGGTCTGGCCGTTTCAACAGTTGGTGGGTTAGGGTCCACCTGGTATTTTACCACACCCTTTCTGATATATATATATATATATATATATTATTTTCCCACATCTTACGTTAACTATTTTTCCATTTTGACGTTATAGTCACTTATATATTATGAAATACTGTTGGCTTCTTGCGACAATAATTTCTATACCTTTCATTTATATATATATATATATATATATATATATATATATATATATGTGTGCGTGTGTGTAGTGTGTATGTGAATATATATATATGCTCTGTGTGTGTGTAGTGTGTATATGAATATATATATATATGCTCTATGTGTGTGTATATATATATATGTATATATGCTCTATATTTATATATATCTATATATATATTTTAAGGAACGATCGAATTTCGTCAAATCGGACCGAGGGAACAATGTTTCCGTTGGTCTTTCCAGTTGCTAATACTACCTATCGGTCGCAACTCCAGGTAGAAGGAGCAACGTGAAATAAAGTGTCTTGCTCAAGGACATAACGCATCACTCGGTCCAGGAATCGAACTCACAACCTTACGATTGCGAATCCAATTCTCTAACCACTCAGCCACACGCCTTCACTTCATATATATATATATACCAGTCCAATACTGGTGTTGATTCTTCCTCTTTAGAAAAAACAACTGTAAAGCCTCCATTAATATATTTTAAAATATTTTATTTCCAGGAAGGTGCCATTCTTGTCTTCCTCACCGGTTGGGAGGAAATCCGAAAAGCCAACGAGAGCCTCACCAGAGATCACACATTCAGTACGTCTTGTTGGTACATAGTTTTGTTCTGTTTTGGGTCTCGTTGTGGAATGAGATGGCTAGGTCATGTGTTGAGGAAGGATGAAAGTGACTGGGGGGGGGGGGTAGAGTCAGTGGTGAATGTTATGAAGAGAAATGGAAGGAGATGGTTGGGTCATGTGTTGAGGAAGGATGAAAGTGATGGGGGGGGGGGGTAGAGTCAGTGGTGAATGTTGTGAAGAAGAAATGGAAGGAGATGGTTGGGTCATGTGTTGAGGAAGGATGAAAGTGATGGGGGGGGGGTAGAGTCAGTGGTGAATGTTGTGAAGAAGAAATGGAAGGAGATGGTTGGGTCATGTGTTGGGGATGGATGAAAGTGACTGGGGGTGGGGGGGAAGTAGAGTCAGTGATGAATGTTGTGAAGGCTAAGACAGGCGTGGTTAAAAGAGGGAGAAGTATACGAGAACCAATTGAGCTGTTGATGCGACAGAATGCTAACAATAGATCATGGGGCAGCTGTATGTATGTATGGTCCCGTAACTCCTGATAGGGTCGTAGGGGCGCCATATTACCATACAGCGTTTCTTGGCCCTTTAAAAGCCTGGCGGAGCCCGTCCCTTTCCAGGCCTGAGTACAGCAGATTTCTTCCTGAGAAAGATATAGAGGAAGAATCAACCCCAGTTGACCCCTCAGCCAGTAACAGATTTAAAGATATTTTACTCAACGCCTACGACAGTAAAGAAGAACAGATAGAGACATTCAATGTAGAAGAGCACTGGGAGTTCCTGACTGGTATTTTTATTTTATCGTCCTCGAAAGGATGAAAGGCAAAGTTGACCTCGGCTGGATTTGAACTCAGAGTGCCGGAATGACTAACATAATGCTAACAATAGATCATGGGTCAGCTGTATGTATGTATGGTCCCGTAACTCCTGATAGAGTTTATTTTACATTGCTCCAGTTTACTCAGCTGTAGAAATGAGATGATAGGGACTGGGGTCCATATCATTCCACTGCAAATTGGTCGTGGAGGTGCCACGGCAAAAAGGCACCCAGCACTCACTGTAAATGAGGTTGGTGATAGGAAGGGCATCCAGCTGTAGAAATCAAGCCAGAATCAGTTCCCGTTCCACCCTTGCAAGCAGGG
This sequence comes from Eledone cirrhosa, assembly GCA_964016885.1. NCBI lineage: Eukaryota > Metazoa > Mollusca > Cephalopoda > Octopoda > Eledonidae > Eledone > Eledone cirrhosa. The sequence continues at coordinate 13,146,825 of OZ024761.1, read as the reverse complement.
AAAAAGCAGACGTGAAATGAATGAATGAATGTATTCTTATCCGATAATGTAAAACTCTGCCAATTCGCCGTAGGTTAAACAACAACAACCATAACAACATCCTCAAGTTGTTGGAGAAAGATATAACAATGTTTTTGTCTAAACCATTGTTTTTTGGGGGATTTTTGTGAGATTTTTCCCCGTTTTGTTTTTTACTATATTTTACTTTCATCTGCAGGAAATTGTCGCATTATACCACTGCATTCTCTGATGCCAACTGTAAACCAGAAGGAAGTGTTTAATCGACCACCCCCAGGGATTCGTAAGATTGTGCTGGCTACAAACATAGCAGAGACAAGGTAAACTATGTGATTAAATCGTATGTATATGATTATCATCATCATTTTACATCCTTTTCTCCTTGCTTGCAAGGGTGGGACGGGTCCTCTTCAGCACAGCATCTCTCCATTTGTCACAGTCCTTCGTCGTCTTCTCTGTCAGCTACAGCAGTCTGGTGTCAGCTCTCCCCACCTCTACCCATGTTTTCTGTAGTCTTCCTCTACTGCATCTTCCTTCCACTGGGATTACTTGACCTCCCTGAAAATTTCTTTAGCCAAAAGTCAAAAATACGTCGAAAGTTTCTATTTCTACTAAATTTCAAACTTTACTCCCTGTTTCAAAACAAACTTATATATATATATATTGTTATATTTTGGGAGGGTCATGTTGCTAATAAAACATGACCCTCCTAAAGTATAACAATATCTGTTTCAACTCAGGTTTTCAGATAAGAAATATCGCAAAACAAATTCAAAAACGAATTGTATATATATATAATACAAATATGGAGGCACATGGCTTAGTGGTTAGAGCATTGGCCTTGCAATCGAAAGGTTGTGAGTTCAATTCTCAGACCGGGTGATATGTTGTTTCCTTGATCAAGACCCTTTATTTCACATTGCTCCAGTTTACTCCACTGTAGAAATGAGATGATAGGACTGGGGTCCATATCATTCCACTGTAAAGTGGTTGTGGAGGTGCCACGGCAAAAAAGAACCCAGCCCACACTGTAAAGTGGACGTGGAGGTGCCACGGCAAAAAAGCACCCAGCACTCCCTGTAAATGAGGTTGGTGTTAGGAAGGGCATCCAGCTGTAGAAATCAAGCCAGAGTCAATTCCCGTCCCACCCTTGCAAGCAGGGAAAAGCGGACGTAAAATGATGATGATGATAATGATGATATATACACACACACACACACATATATATACACACACATATATATATACAAACACACACACACACATATATATATATTCCTCTCTTCTGCAGTATTACTATAGATGATGTTGTTTTCGTCATCGACTGTGGTAAAATCAAGGTGAAACATTTTGAACCAGAGAAAAACCTCACGTCATTAGAACCACAACAGGTGTCAAAAGCAAATGCTAAACAGAGGCGCGGTCGAGCTGGCAGGTAAGTGGAGCGTGGTGATTCTTGTCTTATTAGTATTATTATTATTTGGGTGGTGGATTGGCAGTAGAATCGGTAGATCGTCGGACAATATGCTTTGCAGCATAGAGTTGTGACCCTTTACGTTCTGAGTTCAAATCCTGCCATGGTTAGCTTTGCCTTTCATCCTTACGGGGTCGATAAAATAAAGCACCAGTAATGCACTGGGGGCCAATTAATCGACTTTCCCTGCCTCCTACAGATTGCTAGTCTTGTACCTATGGTAGAAACAATTATTATTGTTTGAACAGAAAGAGGTGAGAGAATTCTGGCCGGATATGACCGGTTTGAACAGAAAGAGGTGAGAGAATTCTGGCCGGATATGACTGGTTTGAACAGAAAGAGGTGAGAGAATTCTGGCCGGATATGACTGGTTTGAACAGAAAGAGGTGAGAGAATTCTGGCCGGATATGACCGGTTTGAACAGAAAGAGGTGAGAGAATTCTGGCCGGATATGACCAGTTTGAACAGGAAGAGGTGAGAGAATTCTGGCCGGATATGACCAGTTTGAATAGAAAGAGGTGAGAGAATTCTGGCCGGATATGACCGGTTTGAACAGAAAGAGGTGAGAGAATTCTGGCCAGATATGACCAGTTTGAATAGAAAGAGATGAGAGAATTCTGGCCGGATATGACCGGTTTGAACAGAAAGAGGTGAGAGAATTCTGGCTGGATATGACTGGTTTGAACAGGAAGAGGTGAGAGAATTCTGGCCGGATATGACCGGTTTAAATGCTAAAGAGTTAACAGACACTAAATATAAACATATAGACATCAGGTTGACTTAAACCTTTACCGTTTACATTACTCTATATATACTGTTGTACTTTCGCAGTAAAGGCTTTACCTCACATAATCTACGAGATTTTGATATTATTTATTTTGAGAACTATGCCTTAACATCAGTATGAGTGGCCGGTTGCAACCCATTTTTGAACAGGAAGAGAATTCTGATCAGATAAGCCCAGTTTAAATGCTAAAAGGTTAATAATTGTTTCTACTTTTGGCACAAGGCCAGCAATTACCCTAGTGTATTACTGGTACTTTATTTTATCGACTCTGTAAGGATGAAAGGCAAAGTTAACCTCGGCGGGATTTGAACTCAGTCCGTAAAGGGACGTAACTCTATGCTGCAAAGCATGTCATCCGACTCTACTGATACTGCCAATCCACTAAAGATTAACCCTTTAATGTTCAAAACGGCCAGAATTCTTTACCTTTTTCTGTTGAAACTGGCTGTAACTGGTCGCTCAAACTGATGTTAAGGTATTGTTCTCAAAATAAATACCTTCAAAATCTCATAGATTCGATATTATGTGAGATAAAGCCTTTACCATGAAAATACAACAGTATATATAGAGTAATGTGAATGCTAAAGGGTTAATAATTGTTTCTATTTTAGGCACAAGGCCAGCAAATACCAAGTACATTACTGGTACTTTATTTTATCGACCCCGTAAGGATGAAAGGCAAGGTTAACCTCGGCGAAGGGTTAATAATGTGATGCAGTCTGCAGTCGTAGTGTTGTTTTATATTTTTAAAGAATGTCTTGTTTATGTGATACTATTTGGTACAGGATGCTAAGAATTAATGGAAGACCTTCTCTTTCTTTCTTGTCTTTGTTGATTCCACTGGAAGAGTGCAACCAGGTGAATGTTATCACCTGTATACAACCTTTACGGAGACCTTATTGGATGATTATCTTTTACCTGAGATGTTGAGGACACGATTAGAGGAACTCTGTTTACAGATTAAGGTGAGACATATGGCTGTTATTGTTGTACGGGGTCGATAAAATAAAGTACCAGTAATGTACTGGGTAATTGCTGGCCTTGTGCCAAAAGTAGAAACAATTATTATTATTATTAAGGGTTGAAGACGGGTACTTTCCTCTTCGGTGACACCCTCATTAACTTTTTCAGGTTTCACCTGAAAAGGTAAATCAGGGTGGAGAGAGAAGTGCTGCCTTCCAGCCAGTTTGTTGAAAGGTGGGTGAGAGAGGTAAGAAGGGCCCGTGTGAATGGGTCTACCCTTAGCGTGTGCCTGTAGCATAGAAAACTGGAAGAGGGCATTTGCCCTAGCAGTCAGAGTAACCGTGGCTTTTTTGTGGGCTTTCTCCACGGGCGACCCTCGGAAGTCTCCCCCCTATTGGGGAATTTTTCATTGTTTTCAATATTTTGTTACATCCTCTGTTTTTGCTTTTTTACATGCTGAAATGCCCATTTGTACCGTCCTGTATTGTCCTGTGTTGTCCTGTATTGTCCTATGTTGTCCTGTATTGTCCTATGTTGTCCTGTATTGTTCTGTGTTGTCCTGTGTTGTCCTGTATTGTTCTGTGCTGTCCTGTATTGTCCTATGTTGTCCTGTATTGTCCTATGTTGTCCTGTATTGTTCTGTGTTGTCCTGTGTTGTCCTGTATTGTTCTGTGCTGTCCTGTATTGTCCTATGTTGTCCTGTATTGTCCTATGTTGTCCTGTATTGTCCTATGTTGTCCTGTATTGTTCTGTGTTGTCCTGTATTGTTCTGTGCTGTCCTGTATTGTCCTATGTTGTCCTGTATTGTCCTATGTTGTCCTGTATTGTTCTGTATTGTCCTGTGTTGTCCTGTATTATCCTGTATTGTTCTGTGCTGTCCTGTGTTGTCCTGTGTTGTCCTGTACCATCCTGTATTGTTCTGTGTTGTCCTGTGTTGTCCTTAATGTTATACTTTGTGTCAATCCTTGTGGTTAATAAAGAAAGCATTATTATTATTGTTATTATTATTATGTATTTTCCAGTTATTGAAGTTGGGGAAAATTGTTCCATTTGTGGAGAAAGCGATTCAGACTCCATCCTTAAAGGCACTAAACTCTGCCATCAAAATATTACAAGACTTGGTAAGTTGGGGTTTGAACCCATTTCATTGTCATTGGGGGTCATTATCATCAACATCATCATCATTATCAACATTATTTAATGTACATTTTTCTAGATTGTGGCACATCAGTACCACCACCTTACAAGGTTGACTGGATGCTTCTTTGTCTTGGCACCAGCACTACCACTTTACAGGGTGAACTGGGTGCTTCTTTGTCTTGGCACCAGCACTACCACTTTACAGGGTGGACTGGGTGCTTTTTGTCTTGGCACCAGCACTGTCACCTTACAGGGTGGACTGGGTGCTTTTTGTCTTGGCACCAGCACTACCACTTTACAGGGTGAACTGGGTGCTTCTTTGTCTTGGCACCAGCACTACCACTTTACAGGGTGGACTGGGTGCTTTTTGTCTTGGCACCAGCACTACCACTTTACAGGGTGGACTGGGTGCTTTTTGTCTTGGCACCAGCACTACCACTTTACAGGGTGGACTGGGTGCTTTTTGTCTTGGCACCAGCACTACCACTTTACAGGGTGGACTGGGTGCTTTTTGTCTTGGCACCAGCACTACCACTTTACAGGGTGAACTGGGTGCTTTTTGTCTTGGCACCAGCACTACCACTTTACAGGGTGGACTGGGTGCTTTTTGTCTTGGCACCAGCACTACCACTTTACAGGGTGGACTGGGTGCTTTTTGTCTTGGCACCAGCACTACCACTTTACAGGGTGGACTGGGTGCTTTTTGTCTTGGCACCAGCACTACCACTTTACAGGGTGAACTGGGTGCTTCTTTGTCTTGGCACCAGCACTACCACTTTACAGGGTGAACTGGGTGCTTCTTTGTCTTGGCACCAGCACTACCACTTTACAGGGTGGACTGGGTGCTTTTTGTCTTGGCACCAGCACTACCACTTTACAGGGTGGACTGGGTGCTTTTTGTCTTGGCACCAGCACTACCACTTTACAGGGTGGACTGGGTGCTTTTTGTCTTGGCACCAGCACTACCACTTTACAGGGTGAACTGGGTGCTTCTTTGTCTTGGCACCAGCACTACCACTTTACAGGGTGGACTGGGTGCTTTTTGTCTTGGCACCAGCACTACCACTTTACAGGGTGGACTGGGTGCTTCTTTGTCTTGGCACCAGCACTACCACTTTACAGGGTGGACTGGGTGCTTCTTTGTCTTGGCACCAGCACTACCACTTTACAGGGTGAACTGGGTGCTTCTTTGTCTTGGCACCAGCACTACCACTTTACAGGGTGGACTGGGTGCTTCTTTGTCTTGGCACCAGCACTACCACTTTACAGGGTGAACTGGGTGCTTTTTGTCTTGGCACCAGCACTACCACTTTACAGGGTGGACTGGGTGCTTCTTTGTCTTGGCACCAGCACTACCACTTTACAGGGTGAACTGGGTGCTTCTTTGTCTTGGCACCAGCACTACCACTTTACAGGGTGAACTGGGTGCTTTTTGTCTTGGCACCAGCACTACCACTTTACAGGGTGGACTGGGTGCTATTCTTGCGGCACCAGCACTACCACCTTACAGGGTGGACTGGAAAGGTGTATTAGGGATGTGGCAGAGGAGAGCTGGAGGCAAGAACACCATTACATTAAAGGGGTCAGCCACTAATTACTGCCTATTCCCCAGTTCATTCCCCTACAAGTAGTTAATCATCATCATCATCATCATTTTACGTCCGCTATTCCCTGCTTGCAAGGGTGGGACGGGAACTGATTCTGGCTTGATCTCTACAGCTGGATGCCCTTCCTAACACCAACCTCATTTACAGTGAGTGCTGGGTGCTTTTTTGCCATGGCACCTCCACGACCACTTTGCAGTGGTATGATAGGGACCCCTGCCCCTATCATCTCATTTCTACAGCTGAGTAAACTGGAGCAATGTGAAATAAAGTGTCTTGCTCAAGGAAACAACACATACCTGGTCTGAGAATTGAACTCACAACCTTTCGATTGCAAGGCCAATGCTCTAACCACTAAGCCATGTGCCTCCATATCAGGCCAATGCTCTAACCACTAAGCCATGTGCCTCCATATCAGGCCAATGCTCTAACCACTAAGCCATGTGCCTCTATATCAGGCCAATGCTCTAACCACTAAGCCATGTGCCTCCATATCAGGCCAATGCTCTAACCACTAAGCCATGTGCCTCCATATCAGGCCAATGCTCTAACCACTAAGCCATGTGCCTCCATATCAGGCCAATGCTCTAACCACTAAGCCATGTGCCTCCATATCAGGCCAATGCTCTAACCACTAAGCCATGTGCCTCCATATATATTCACAGTTATTTTAATAGCTGCAATGTCAAATATAAACTTTGAAATTTCACTCCTTCTTAAACTTCATAAAATTATTTCTATGATGTGTTTAACCCTTTAGTATTTAAACCTGCTGTATCAGGCCAGAATTCTCTCGCCTCTTTCTGTTTAAACCGGCAGTAACCGGCCACTCATACTGATGTTAAGGTATTGTTCTCAAAATAAATATCATCAAAACTTCATAGATTCGATATTATGTAAAATAAAGCCTTTACCATGAAAATATAATAATATATATGGAGTAATGTAAATGGTAAAAGGTTAAACTTCATAAACTTATTTCAATCATGTGTTTAAGATTATTTATTTTCTTTTAAAATTATCTTGTCTCCTACAATACTCTCTTATTTTTGTAGAATGCTCTAGATGAGGACGAAAACCTACTGCCGCTGGGAAAACATTTAGCCCGGATGCCTGTTGACCCACATTCTGGGAAAATGATCCTATTTGGTGCCATGTTCTGTTGTCTGGACCCAATCCTCACTGTAGCTGCAAGCTTGAGCTTCAAAAACGCCTTTGTTGTCCCACTGGTAAGTTAACCTTTGTTGTTCCTCTGGTAGGTTAACATTTTTTATCCCACTAGGAGGTTACCCCTTGTTGTCCCACTGGTAAGTTAATTATAGCTAATCCTTGTTGTCCCACTGGTAAATTAATCACTGTTGTCCCACTAAGAAGTTAACCCCTTGTCGTTCCAGTGGTAAGTTAGTCATTGTAAGTTAACCCACTGGTAAATTAACCCCTAATATAACACTGGTACATCAGTGCTAAGAGAATCATTAACTAAAAGTATTATACATGTTTCTCTGTGTATATATATATATATATATGGAGGCACATGGCTTAGTGGTTAGAGCATTGGCCCTGCAATCGAAAGGTTGTGAGTTCAATTCTCAGACCGGGTGATGTGTTGTTTCCTTGAGCAAGACACTTTATTTCACATTGCTCCAGTTTACTCCACTGTAGAAATGAGATGATAGGGACTGAGGTCCATATCATTCCACTGTAAAGTGGTCGTGTAGGTGCCACGGAAAAAAAAGCACCCAGCCCTCACTGTAAATGAGGTTGGTGTTAGGAAGGGCATCCAGCTGTAGAAATCAAGCCAGAATCAGTTCCCGTCCCACCCTTGCAAGCAGGGAAAAGCAGGCGTAAAATGAAATGATGATGAATGAAAGGATATATATATATTAGTCATTTTGGGGCCATGATAAAAAGCACCCAGTCTTCACTGTAAATGTGGTTGGTGTTAGGAAGGGCATCCAGGCCAGAATCAGGTCTTTATGAGCAAAACACAGTCATGTGATTTGCCTTGTCTCAAAACAGGACCCAGGCTAAGGGACGTTAAATAGTGATGAGGATGAGGATGCTGATATACATATATATATGTATAAGTGTATGTATATGTATATTTATTTGTTTGTTATTTTTATTAGGGAAAAGAGAAAGAAGCAGATGTCCAGCGAAAGATTCTAGCCCGAGGTAGCAAGAGTGACCATATCATGTTGATCAATGCTTACAAGGTAATGTATGTGTGTGTGTATATATGTATATATATATATATATGATGTGTTGTTTCCTTGAGCAAGACACTTTATTTCACATTGCTCCAGTTTACTCAGCTGTAGAAATGAGATGATAGGGACTGGGGTTCCTATCATTCCACTGCAAAGTGGTCGTGGAGGTGCCACGGCAAAAAAGCACCCAGCCCACACTGAAAAGTGGTCGTGGAGGTGCCACGGCAAAAAAGCACCCAGCACTCACTGTAAATGAGGTTGGTGTTAGGAAGGGCATCCAGCTGTAGAAATCAAGCCAGAATCAGTTCCCATCCCACCCTTGCAAGCAGGGAAAAGCGAACGTAAAATGATGATGATGATGATTTACATATATGTATGCATTTGTGTATGTGTATTTAATGTGTCTAACCCATGCTAGCGTGGAAGATAGACATTAAACAATGATAGTGATGATGATGATGATGATGATGATGATATATTTACCATATTTCTAATGAAAGACACTGCTCCTATGATTCCATCAGGACTTTAAGGGCCCAGAGCAGTGCCGCTATGACTCCATCAGGACTTTAAGGGCCCAGAGCAGTGCCCCTATGACTCCATCAGGACTTTAAGGGCCCAGAGCAGTGCCCCTATGACTCCATCAGGACTTTAAGGGCCCAGAGCAGTACCCCTATGACTCCATCAGGACTTTAAGGGCCCAGAGCAGTGCCCCTATGACTCCATCAGGACTTTAAGGGCCCAGAGCAGTGTCCCTATGACTCCATCAGGACTTTAAGGGCCCAGAGCAGTGCCCCTATGACTCCATCAGGACTTTAAGGGCCCAGAGCAGTGCCCCTATGACTCCATCAGGACTTTAAGGGCCCAGAGCAGTGCCCCTATGACTCCATCAGGACTTTAAGGGCCCAGAGCAGTACCCCTATGACTCCATCAGGACTTTAAGGGCCCAGAGCAGTGCCCCTATGACTCCATCAGGACTTTAAGGGCCCAAGTTATGGTATGTTTGATATGTTTTGTGTTGGGAATTGAGGAATGATGGAAATATGTTAAACCTGAAATGACCAAATGTGACAACAGAAGGTGATAGGTGTGTTCTGTTATATCCCCAGGGCTGGAGAAAGGCGCTGACTGGACGCTATGACCATTCCTACTGCTACGAGAACTTTCTCTCTTCAAACACTCTCAAGGTAAGGAAACCTTTGTTGTTATTACTAGTTGTCCTCTCATGAGAAATAAATTCTCAATGATCATTTCTGAAGCATCTGGATATGAATACCCTCGTACACACATGCATACACACACACTCACTCATATGCACATACACTTACACACATGCACTCATACACTCACTCATATGCACATACACTTACACACACACACTCACTCATACACAAACACATACACTCACTCATATGCACATACACTTACACACATGCACTCACACGTACATACACACTCACTCATACACATAAACACATACACTCACTCATATGCACATGCACCCACACGTACATACACATACACACACACACACACTCACACTCACATGTACACTCACACTCACATATACAGGGTTACCGTGGCTTTTTGTTGGCTTTCTCCATGAGTAACCCTCAGTGATCTCACTCCAATTGGGGATTTTTCTTTTGTTTCCATTTTTTTTTTGTTATATTTTTTTGTTTTTACATGCAGAAACCTATATTTGTACTGTCCTTAATGTATTTTACATGTAAACCCTTTGTGGTTAATAAATAAATCATTATTATTATTATTATTAGCTATTGAAAGAGATGAAGGGCCAATTTGCTTCTCTGATCCACCAGCTTGGCTTCATATCAGAACCAAATCCTTCAGATCCTGCCGCCAACAAAAATTCAGGTGAGCCTTTCAGAGGTACATATATATATATATAGACACACATATATAGGTACATATATATATAGACACACATATATAGGTACATATATATATAGACACACATATATAGGTACATATATATATAGACACACATATATATATAGACACACATATATAGATACATATATATATATAGACACACATATATAGATACATATATATATATATAGACACACATATATAGATACATATATATATATAGACACACATATATAGATACATATATATATAGACACACATATATAGCTACATATATATAGACACATATAGATACATATATATATAGACACATATATATAGATATATATATATATAGACACATATATAGGTACATATATATATAGACACATATATATAGGTACATATATATATATAGACACACATATATAGCTACATATATATAGACACACATATATAGGTACATATATATTGATACATACATATATCGAAATTTCATTTTTTACATTTATCGTTTTCGGTACACTCGGCCGACTAACTCACTCGATATGCAAATTAGGCTACTCAGCCGTTAATATGCATAAGGAAAGTATATACTTTCAAACGTTCAATCAACTGACAGGAAGGTATACGGTGCTGATGACAGCTAATAAGCTAGAAACTAGTTCATGGTTGCCGAACACTGTACGGCTAATAATTCGGGCTGTTTGTTTACAAACAAACCGACCATTATAATAAATGTTCGGTAAACCCATACGTATATATATATGTGTGCATGTATGTATATACATACTACTGTACGTCTGTATACATATATGTATGTACGTATACATACTTATATATACATCTAGGGAGTGTAACTTGGAGTTACTGTAGGTTCACCCGGGAGAGCACTCGATGTTTAGGTTCACTTCTGTGTCGAGGTGTAGAGCTATACCGAGTGTATTGTATTGAAAAGATAACAAGGACGATTGGTTACTCCTTCATTACATTTATTGGTTGGTGACACGTGTTTCACCACTGATCAGCTCAAGGTTCGATCTGTGTCGATCTATCCCGACTCTGTAATCTGCAGCTCGACGGACCTCTTAAAATGCTACTAGCATTTTAAGAGGTCTGGCGAAACGCGCGTCACCAACCAATAAATGTAATGAAGGAGTAACCCATCATCCTTGCTACTTATATATATGTATATATATATATATATATATATATATATATATGTATATATATACAGTATTTACGTATCGAGAGAGAGAAAAAAAGGGGAGGATAGGTGATAGATATAGTGATTTGCCAAGTAGCGTATGCCAAAGGTGCTCGATACTAGTGCTGGCAGTATTAAATATTCGAAGTGTTAATATTTAGTGGGCTAGAGAGTTAGCAGAGCGTAAGCACGTGGGAAAGTAAGAAATCGGAGAATAGAACGATTTCTTACTTTCCCACGTCTATTCTCCGATTTCTTACTTTCCCACGTATATATATATATATATATATATATATATATATATAATATTAAGGATACTATTTATAGTTAGGTATATTTTAAACCATAAACAACTATAAACAGTGAAGGTCAGTAATTTATTACTACCTTATTACCAGTAAGATAAATAGCTCAATGTAAGAACATCAGTTGTTTTACAGAGCAGTAATATTGAATTCACAAGAATCAAAGCTATGTTCAAAACATTTATTCACTGACAATTGTTTCTTCCAAGCCCAGGCTTGGAGTCTTTTGAGCATTTTTAATGTTTGTACATATATAATTGACCTCCTACTCAACGTAAGAGACATACAGATACATATATATATTGATGTACAGTCTGGAGTTGATGCGACATATATTATACTATACTATATTTGTACAGTAATTCAAATTAAACTCTACACTGTACATCAATATATATATATATGTATCTGTATGTCTCTTACGTTGAGTAGGAGGTCAATTATATATGTACAAACATTAAAAATGCTCCGAAGACTCCAAGCCTAGGTTTGGAAGAAACAATTGTCAGCGGATAAATGTTTTGAACATAGCTTTGATTCTTGTGAATTCAATATATATATATATATATATATATAGATAGATACTTTTGACAACAGCTGGTAAGTAAATATTCTCCTTATTTGATAAACATATATATATATAGATACATAAACATATATATATACACTTCTATAAATACATATATATATATACATCATCATCATCATCGTTTAACGTCCATATTCCACGCTTGCATGGGTTTGGACGGGAGTTTTCCCACTTGAGGCAAGATTGGTTGTCCTGCTCGTATAGGACTGTCTGGCGGGTTTTCTACGGCTGGATGCCCTTCCTAACACCAACCACGTTTACAGTGTGGACTGGGAGGTTTTTACCGTGTTGCCTACACGGCCACATTACAGCGTGGACTGTCTGGCGGCTTTTCTACGGCTGGATGCCCTTCCTAACACCAACCACATTTACAGTGTGGACTGGGAGGCTTTTACCGTGTTGCCTACACGGACACATTACAGCGTGAACTGTGTGTTTTTTTGTCGTGACACCTACACGACCTCATTTGTTTCGGACTGGATGTTGTGGTACCAACATAACTTCACATTTAAGAGGGTGGTGTGGATGGGGTGGGGGTAGTGGGACGGGCGTGTATTTTGTTAGAGGTGCCTACTGACTGTAGGTTTCGCTTTGTACTTAGGCAAGGCGGATCTTCTGTATTACTGTGTAGTGCCAAAGATCTCGGTCCAGTGACATTGTCTTGGAGAGGTGTAAGTGTGTGAGGTCGGAGTTTATCAAGTCGTCCCAGGTTTTTCTGGGTCTGCCTACTCCGTGGCTACCGTCTATTTTGATCACCCTGCACTTTTTTATACAGCTGTCGTATATATATATATATATATAACCCATGCAAGCGTGGAACACGGACGCTAAACCTGATGATGATGATGATGATGATGAATTGTTTCTACTTTTGGCACAAGGCCAGCAATTACCCAGTGCATTACTGGTACTTTATTTTATCGTATATATATATATATATATATATATATATAATTGTTTCTACTTTTGGCACAAGGCCAGCAATTACCCAGTGCATAACTGGTACTTTATTTTATCGTATCATCATCATCATCATCATCACCGTTTAACGTCCGTGTTCCACGCTTGCATGGGTTTGGACGGGGGTAGTCCCACTTGAGGCAAGAGTGATTGTCTTGCTCGCATAGGACTGTCTGGCAGGTTTTCTACAGTTGGATGCCCTTCCTAACACCAACCACATTTACAGTGTGGGTCTGGGAGGTTTTTACCGTGTTGCCTACACGGCCACATTACAGCGTGGACTGTGTGTTTTTTTGTCGTGACACCTACACGATCTCATTTGTTTCGGCCTGGATGGTGTGGCACCAACACAACTTTACATAGAACGGGGTGGCGTGGATGGGTTGGGGGTGGTGGGACGGGGGGGGGGGTTTATTTTGTTAGATGCCTACTGGCTGTAGTAGGTTTTACTATGTATTTAGGTAAGGCGGGTCTTCTCTGTTACTGAGTACCGCCAAAGGTCTCGGTCCAGTGACATTGTCTTGGAGAGGTGTAAGTGTGTGAGGTCGGAGTTTATCAGCTCGTCCCAGGTTTTTCTAGGTCTGCCTATTCCGTGGCTACCGTCTATCTTTATTGCCCTGCACTTTGTTATACAGCTATCGACTTTCATGCGCATCACGTGTCCATACCAACGTAGCCTTCTCTCGAGTAAACAACATCTGATCCCTCTTATTTCTAATTTTTTCCTTAGTTCGTTTATGCTTTGCCGTTCACGTATATTACTGTTTCACATCCAGCGGAGCATGCAAGCTTCGTTCCTCTCTAGTCTGCGTATATCTTCTGCACACAATGCCCAGGTCTCACTGCCATGCAACATTGCTGTTCGTATGCAGGCATCGTACAACCTGCCTTTCATTTTTAGGGAGAACCCTTTAGCAGCTAATAGTGGTATAAGTTCTCTGAACTTTTTCCAACCAGTTCTGACTCTAGCTACTGTACTTTCAGAGCACCCTCCCCCACTGCTGATTTTATCACCCAGGTAACGGAAACTGTCCACTATTTCTATAGAACCCTCTGCGCAATTGAAAGAGCTAGTATTTTGTGGGCACTTGCTGCTACTTATTGCACCAGAGCACCGGCCACATGTAAAATCTATGTTCTTAGTTAGCTTACCTGTGATCCCACTACATCTTTTATGCACCCATACTTTGCATTTAGGACATAAAATGGAGTTTCTACCTACGCCTTTCCTACACACCGAGCACGACCATTTCCCAGAAGGGACCGCCGCCTTATTTTCTTTCCTACAAACTAGAACTTTAGTCTTAGCCAGGTTAATTTTAAGGCCTTTTGATTCTAGGCCGTGCTTCCATGTTTGGAATTTCTTCTCTAGCTCGGCCATTGATTCCGCTATGAGTGTCAGGTCGTCTGCGTATAGGAGTTCCCATGGGCAGCCGGTCTTGAACTCCTCTGTTATAGCCTGAAGGGCAATAATAAATAGTAGGGGGCTGAGAACAGAGCCCTGATGGACGCCAACTTTTACGCTAAACTCTTCACTATATTCGTTGTTAATTCTAACCTTGCTGACTGTTTCTTTATACATGGCTTGTATAGCTCTCACAAGCCATTCGTCAACGCCTAGTTTTCTAAGAGCCCACCAGATAATGGAGCGGGGGACTCTGTCGAAGGCTTTCTCCAAGTCGACAAAAGCTAAGTAGAGGGGTTTACCTTTAGCTAGGTACTTCTCCTGTAGTTGTCGTACAATGAAAAGAGCGTCTGTGGTACTTTTGCCTGACACAAACCCGAACTGCATTTCATCTAGGTCAATTCTCTCTCTGATTAGTTGTGCTATTACTTTTTCCGTGACCTTCATGACCTGGTCGATCAATTTAATGCCTCTATAGTTACTCCTATCTAGGGCGTCTCCTTTACCCTTATAACAGTTAACGATGATGCTGCTATGCCAGTCCTTCGGAACAACCCCATTCTGTACGACTTGGTTAACTATGCGGGTGACCATGGTGTGTCCCACCGTGCCAGATGCCTTCAGCATCTCAGCAACTATTTCCGAAGGCCCAGCCGCCTTACCCGTCTTCATATCCTTGATTGCCTTACTTATTATACTCCCCTCGACTAACACTGCTGGTCCCTCTATTGGGTCGATGATATATATATATATATAATTGTTTCTACTTTTGGAACAAGGCCAGCAATTACCCAGTGCATTACTGGTACTTTATTTTATCGTATATATATATATATATATATATATATATATATATATATATATATATATATATATATATATATATAATTGTTTCTACTTTTGGCACAAGGCCAGCAATTACCCAGTGCATTACTGGTACTTTATTTTATCGTATATATATATATATATATAATTGTTTCTACTTTTGGCTCAAGGCCAGCAATTAACCAGTGCATTACTGGTACTTTATTTTATTGTATATATATATATGTAATGATTGTATATATTTGTCAGAGAACCTGGAGTTGATAAAAGCCATTGTATGTGCTGGTCTCTACCCAAATGTTGCCAAGGTTAACAAAGTTCCTTCAAAAAAAAGGTAAGTCAACTGCTCAGAGTGCAGGGGTGGAATAACAGGTGTAACATGATGATGGTGACGATGATTGTCATTGTCATTGTCACCATCATCATCACCATCATCATCGTCATCGTCATCATCATTATCATCACCATCGTTATTATCATCATTATTGTCATCGTCATCATCATCATTATCATCGTTATCATTGTCATTATCATCATCATCATCATTGTCACCACCACCACCACCACCACCTTCACCACCATCATCACCACCACCATCATCACCATCACCACCATCACCACCACCATCATCACCACCACCACCACCACCATCACCACCACCACCACCTTCACCACCATCACCACCGCCACCACCTTCACCACCATCATCACCACCACCATCATCACCACCACCATCATCACCATCACCACCGCCATCACCACCACCATCATCACCACCACCACCCTCACCATCACCACCATCACCACCACCATCACCACCATCACCACCACCATCACCACCCTCACCATTACCACCATCACCACCTTCACCACCACCACCACCACCATCTCCACCACCATCACCACCACCACCACCATCATCACCACCACCACCCTCACCATCACCACCACCACCATCACCATCACCACCACCATCATCACCACTACCACCACCACCACCATCACCACCACCACCACCATCTCCACCACCATCATTACCACCACCACCCTCACCACCACCATCACCACCACCACCACCATCATCACCACCACCACCATCACCACCATCATCACCACCACCACCACCACCATCACCACCACCACCACCACCATCACCATCATCATCATCCATGTCATCACCTGTGCTCTATATTCCAGGCTACCCCTGTCATTACTATCTGAGGGGGCTTCAAGAAGTTTGTGGAAAAAGTACATAGCTAAAAGTCATCTGCAGGGATTTTGATCTCAATGCACCTGTATGTTCTCGTACTAACATGTCCTAACATGTCCTAACATGAACCCTTAAATGCATGTTGCAACACGGCCCCGCCAGTCGGAAGTCAGTACCCGCACAAGCAACGTGGCCTCCATCAAATTCGTGGTGAAGCTAGGGTGGAAGAGCAGCCAAATCATTGACAATGTGGGGCAGGTTTATGGGGACAATGCCCCAAAGAAATCATCATCATTTTACGTCCGCTTTTTCCTGCTTGCAAGGGTGGGACGGAAACTGATCCTGGCTTGATTTCTACAGCTGGATGCCCTTCCTAACACCAACCTCATTTACAGTGAGTGCTGGGTGCTTTTTTGCCGTGGCACCTCCACGACCACTTTACAGTGGAATGATAGGGACCCCAGTCCCTATCATCTCATTTCTACAGCTGAGTAAACTGGAGCAATGTGAAATAAAGTGTCTTGCTCAAGGAAACAACACATCACCCGGTCTGAGAATTGAACTCACAATCTTTCGATTGCAAGGCCAATGCTCTAACCACTAAGCCATGTGTCTCATATCAACAACCTACAAATGGATAAGTTGTTTTAGAAGTGGAAGAGATGAGGTTGAAGATGAGCCCCAGTAGAAGATGTAAAAACAAGCTGCTTTGACAAGGTTTATATCACATTAGCCCTCAGTTTTACACAGATGGACTTAAAGTCTGGTATCAACACTTGCAGAAGTGTATTGGTACGAGATGGAGCATATGTTGAAAATAAATATGCTAACTTAAACCAACTGTCCTTTTTCCACAAACTTTTTGAAGCCCCCTTGTATACATCAGGGTATATAGTATTATATAGTCAGGGTACCTCTGTCATTACTGTATATGTCACCTGTGCTCTGTGTTCCAGGCCACCCTTACTACAAACCAAGACTGAGAACAGGGTCACTCTTCACCCTAAATCAGTTAATTCCACAGAAACAGAGTTTGAATCAAAATGGTTGATTTACCATCAAATATTAAAGACGTCTGGGGTGAGTAATGCTGTTGTTGTTGTTGTTGTTGTTGTTGTTGTTTTTGTTGTTGTCTTATTGATGTTGTCTTATTGATGTTGAAGGGGAGAAGAAAGTCGATTAAATGGACCCCAGTGCATTACTGGTACTTTATTTTATTAACCCCGTAAGGATGAAAGGCAAAGTTAACCTCAGCCAGATTTGAACTCAGACAATAAATGGACGTAACTAGGTTTGAAAACACAGTGTCCGACCCTCTACCGATAATTCACCGCCCAATAATAATAATTGTTTCTACTTTTGGCACAAGGCCAGCAATTACCCAGTGCATTACTGGTACTTTATTTTATCGACCCCGTGAGGATGAAAGGCAAAGTTAACCTTGGCGGGATTTGAACTCAGATCATAAAGGGACGTAACTCTATGCTTCAAAGCATGGTGTCCGACTCTCTAATAATAACAATAATAATAATTGTTTCTACTTTTGGCACAAGGCCAGAAATTTCTGGTACTTTATTTATCGACCTCGTAAGGATGAAAGGTAAAGTTAACCTCGACGGGATTTGAACTCAGAACGTAAAGGGACGTAACTCTGTGCTAATAATAATAATAATAATAATAATGTGTTGTGTATTATCTTCCCTTTTGTTTCTTTCTGTCAATTAACATATTTTAATTAAATTCTACCTGTTATTGATTAATTAGTTGTTGGTTCTACTCCCCAGATCTTCCTCCATGACTGTACCATTGTCTCACCTTATCCCCTCCTATTCTTTGGTGGACCTATAGGTATCACAAAGGTAAACTCTATTCTTTCTTTTCTTCTATCTCTCTCCCTCTCATGAAAATTCTGCTTCACTCTCTTTCCCCCACAAGATAGTGACCAAGACTGGATTGCTGTCTCTCTCTCTCTATATATATTTATATATATATATGGAGGCACATGGCTTAGTGGTTAGAGCATTGGCCTTGCAATTGAAAGGTTGTGAGTTCAATTCTCAGACTGGGTGATGTGTTGTTTCCTTGAGCAAGACTCTTTATTTCACATTGCTCCAGTTTACTCAGCTGTAGAAATGAGATGATAGGGACTGGGGTCCCTATCATTCCACTGCAAAGTGGACGTGGAGGTGCCACGGCAAAAAAGCACCCAGCACTCACTGTAAATGAGGCTGGTGTTAGGAAGGGCATCCAGCTGTAGAAATCAAGCCAGAATCAGTTCCCGTCCCACCCTTGCAAGCAGGGAAAAGTGGACGTAAAATGAAATGAATGATATATATATATATATATAATTGTTTCTACTTTAGGCACAAGGCCAGCAATTACCCAGTGCATTACTGGTACTTTATTTTATCGACCCCGTAAGGATGAAAGGCAAAGTTAACCTCGGCGGGATTTGAACTCAGAATGGCAAGGGCCGTAACTCTATACGTCAAAGCATGGCGTCCGACCCTCTACCGATACTGCCAATTCACCGCCCTTATATATATATATATATATATATATATATATATATATATATATATATATATATATATATATATATATATATATATATATATATATATATATATATATATATATATATATATATATATATATATATATATATATAATAAGGAGTTGACGGACCTACCATATTTATCAATGCCAGTACCGGTTGTATCTCAGCGTACTCAATAGGTAATGTAAGATACACTCCCAGAGTATACACATAGTTATTCGCTTCAATACAACACACGTAAAACGGGAGCCTATAATAGTTCCTGGACTCGAGTTTCGGCCGCACAAATGCAGCAGTAAGGTGCACTGCACCCTCTGTCTGCATATATTATGCAACAATATTTATTATTATTATTACTATATCATCATCATCGTTTAGCGTCCATGTTCCACGCTTGCATGGGTTTGGACGGGAGTTTTCCCACTTGAGGCAAGAGTGGTTGTCTTGCTCGCATAGGACTGTCTGGCGGGTTTTCTACGGTTGGATGCCCTTCCTAACACCAACCACATTTACAGTGTGGGGCTGGGAGGTTTTTACCGTGTTGCCTACACGGCCACATTACAGCGTGGACTCTCTGGCGGGTTTTCTACAGCTGGATGCCCTTCCTAACACCAACCACATTTACAGTGTGGGGCTGGGAGGTTTTTACCGTGTTGCCTACACGGTCACATTACAGACTGTGTGTTTTTTTGTCGTGACACCTACACGATCTCATTTGTTTCGGCCTGGATTTTGTGGCACCAACATATATATATAGTAATAATAATAAATGTGAAGACTAAAATCCAAAGAGGCCTCGATAAGGATAAATATATATAAAATATATAAGAACCGTAGAGCAAATATTTATTAGTTTCAGAAGGTCCCGTCAAGGGTGAAAGCATCGATTCTTTGCTTAAACTTTAATCTGTTATTTTAATAAATATATATATATCATCATCACCGTTTTACGTCCGTTCTTCCACGCTAGCATGGGTTAGACGAGTTGTCCTGTTGTGGGCAGTGTCCGGTCGCCAGATCTTGTCTTGCTCATACGGGAACTGATTCTGGCTTGATTTCTACAGCTGGATGCCCTTCCTAACACCAACCTCATTTACAGTGAGTGCTGGGTGCTTTTTTCCGTGGCGTCTACACGACCACTTTGCAGTGGGAGCGTGTAGGGGCATATTGTCTATATGCTTCAGCTTCGGCTTGTTCCTGTGGGGGGTTGGGTCAACTGTATTACTATATGTTTACTAAAATAACAGATTAAAGTGTAAGCAAAGAATCGCTGCTTCCACCCTTAACGAGCCCCCTTTGGATTTTAGTCTTCGCATTTATTATTATTACTATATATATATATATAAATATGTATAAATATGTATAGATGCAATGTCTAACCCATGTGAGCATGGAAAAATGGACACTAAACCTTGATGATGATGAGAGAGAGGTATAATCGTGTCCACAGCACCAAACGCTTTCAGCATTATACCTACTGTGCATCTTCCCCCCCATGCATTAGGGCTCTGTTCAGTCTCAGTACCACAAACTTTCTCTCTATATAAATATATGTACCTCTCTCTCTCTCTCACTCTCTCCCATTACAGGATGGTGACCAAGACTGTATTACTGTCGATGAGTGGATTGTGTTCCAAGCTTCCCCTAAAACAGCAGCACTAGTTAAAGTATGTATTATAACATCACCTAGACATGTTATTGCATGTAGATGTATGTGTGTATGTGTGTGTGTGTGTGTATATATATTTGTACATGTATATATATATATATCTCAGGTGAGAATATATATCTCAAGTGAGAAATTAGGAATAAGAGGGATCAGATGCCCTCAACAACCAGGCATGAGGTCAACGTTGAGCGTGTCAGGCAGATAGTGCGTAGCGATCGTCGGCTGACCGTTCGACTGATGGCAAATGAGCTGGGCATGAATCGGGGCAGCTTCTGGAAGATTCTCACTGCGCGAAGATGGTGCCAAGACTGCTGAACGATGACCAGAAGGATCGACGCATGCAAGTGTGCCAGGACATCCTCGAGTGTCTTGAAACCGAACCAGACTTGCTAGGGACAGTCATCACCGGTGATGAGTCATGGATCTTCGAGTACGACCCGGAGGGGACCCGTTTTGAAGACGTGGACGACATCAAAAAGGCCGTGACGACGGAACTGCGGAGGACCCCGGAAGAATCCTTCCAGAAGTGCATGCAAGCGTGGCAGAAAAGGATGGGAAAGTGCATTAGACTCCAGGGGGATTACTTTGAAGGAGAAAACTCTTAGTGTGAAGTTTGGGTTTGAAATAAATCTTTTGTGACATCAGTCCTGGAACTTTTCTGACACACCTCGTATATATATAGATATATGTGCATTGTGTGTATGTGTGCATATATATATGCGTGTGTGTGTACATGTATATGTGTGTATCTATTTATTTGCACCTCGATACACATATATATATATTATATCCTTTTCTGATCAGGATTTGCGTAGAGAACTGGACCAATTGCTTGAAGAGAAAATCAGGAACCCTGGCCCCACGATGTGGAGTGTGAATAAGAAAGAAGGAGCCTTAATGAAGGCTATTATTGATCTCATCGCACAGCCTTGCCCCTCTGAATATTTTTGAGGTAAGTCAATACTTTTATATTTAACCCTTTCATTACCATATTTCTAATGAAAGACACTGTCTATGTCATTAACCCTTCCATTACCATATTTCTAATGAAAGACACTGTCTATGTCATTAACCCTTTCATTACCATATTTCTAATGAAAGACACTCTCTATGTCATTAACCCTTTCATTACCATATTTCTAATGAAAGACACTGTCTATGTCATTAACCCTTTCATTACCATATTTCTAATGAAAGACACTGTCTATGTCATTAACCCTTTCATTACCATATTTCTAATGAAAGACAGTCTATGTCTTTAACCCTTTCATTACTATATTTCTAATGAAAGACACTGTCTATGTCATTAACCCTTTCATTACCATATATCTAATGAAAGACACTGTCTATGTCATTAACCCTTTCATTACCATATATCTAATGAAAGACACTGTCTATGTCATTAACCCTTTCATTACCATATTTCTAATGAAAAACACTGTCTATGTCATTAACCCTTTCATTATCATATTTCTAATGAAAGACACTACCTATGTCATTAACCCTTTCATTACCATATTTCTAATGAAAGACACTGTCTATGTCATTAACCCTTTCATTACCATATTTCTAATGTAAGACACTGTCTATGTCATTAACCCTTTCATTACCATATTTCTAATGAAAGACACTGTCTATGTCATTAACCCTTTCATTACAATATTTCTAATGAAAGACAGTCTATGTCATTAACCCTTTCATTACCATATTTCTAATGAAAGACACTACCTATGTCATTAACCCTTTCATTACCATATTTCTAATGAAAGACACTGTTTATGTCATTAACCCTTTCATTACCATATTTCTAATGAAAGACACTGTCTATGTCATTAACCCTTTCATTACCATATTTCTAATGAAAGACACTGTCTATGTCATTAACCCTTTCATTACCATATTTCTAATGAAAGACACTGTCTATGTCATTAACCCTTTCATTACCATATTTCTAATGAAAGACACTGTCTATGTCATTAACCCTTTCATTAGCATATTTCTAATGAAAGACACTACCTATGTCATTAACCCTTTCATTACCATATTTCTAATGAAAGACACTGTCTATGTCATTAACCCTTTCATTACCATATTTCTAATGAAAGACACTACCTATGTCATTAACCCTTTCATTACCATATTTCTAATGAAAGATACTACCTATGTCCTTAACCCTTTCATTACCATATTTCTAATGAAAGACACTACCTATGTCCTTAACCCTTTCATTACCATATTTCTAATGAAAGACACTGTCTATGTCATTAACCCTTTCATTACCATATTTCTAATGAAAGACACTACCTATCCTTTCCAAATCATTTAAAAAATAATCAATTATTTGGTGGAATTTGGTAATATAACTAATTATCTTGTTATTAAATTAGTGTTTGGAGCATAGTATATATTATATTATTTATTATGTGGATTGGCAGTATCGGTAGAGAGTCGAACGCCATGCTTTCCAGCATAGTTACGTCCCTTTACGATCTGAGTTCAAATCCCGCCGAGGTTGACTTTGCCTTTCATCCTTACGGGGTCGATAAAATAAAGTACCAGTAATGCACTGGGTAATTGCTGGCCTTGTGCCTAAAGTAGAAACAATTATTTATTATATAGTATAGTAAAATAAAAAATATATAATATTTATTTAAACATGGATGACCACATTTCACATTTTCCAAATGCTTCTTAACTCTTTAGTATTTAAACTGGCCAGAATTCTCTCACCTCTTTCTGTTCAAACTGGCTGTCTACTCATACTTATGTTAAGGTATTGTTCTCAACATAAATAATATCAGAATCTTGTAGATTCGTTATTATGTGAGATAATAATTGTTTCTACTATTGGCACAAGGCCAGCAATTACCCAGTACATTACTGGTACTTTATTTTATCGACCCCGTAAGGATGAAAGGCAAAGTTAACCTCGGCGGGATTTGAACTCAGAATGGCAAAGGCCGTAACTCTATGGCGTCAAAGCATGGCGTCCGACCCTCTACCGATACTGCCAAAATAATGTGATATAAAAGTTTTACTGCAACAATACAATAGTATATATAGAGTAGTGTAAATGGTAAAGGGTTAAGTCAACCTGATGTTTACATTTTTATATATGTATATTTAGTGTCTGTTAAACATCTGACCACCAGCAGCAGCAGACCAATCTACCATTGCTAACGACACAGATGGTTGCTATGAAAATGAAGTGACTTTAGAAGAAAACTAAGCAACAATATTATCTTGTAAGTAAATATTGACTTATTGTCTGACAGTGTGTGAGTTGACACTAGTTCTATATTTGTGTGCGTGTGTATGTATATATGTACGTGGCAGCGAGTCGTTAAGATGTCGGATAGAATGCTTTGTGGTATTCACGCCACCTCGTTGCACGATCTGAGCTCAAATCCCACCGTGGTCAACTTTGCTTTTCATCCTTTTGAGGTCGATAAATAAAGTACCAGTCCAGTACTTGGGTTGTATCTTCCTCTATAGAAAAATATCAACTGTGTTCAGGTCTAGAGAAGATTGGGTACCGCCAGGTGTAAAGAGCCCTAGACACGCTGTGTGGCGGTGCTTCTATGACTCTACGAGGAGTTATGGGATCTTTATTCTTTTCATTTTATCCTTTATATTTATATATGTGTCATCATCATCATCATCGTTTAACGTCCATCTTCCACACTAGCATGGGTTAGACGGGAATTGTCCCATTTGAGGCAAGATTGGTCGGGTAACCGTGTCTCGCTCGTACAGGACTGTCTGGCAGGTTTTCTACGGCTGGATGCCCTTCCTAACATCAACCACGTTTACAGTGTGGACTGGGAGGTTTTTACCGTGTCTCCTACACGGCCACATTACAGTGTGGACTGTTTTTTTGTCATGACACCTACACGACCTCATTAGTTTGGGCTGGATGTTGTGGTACCAACATAACTTTATAGAGAAAGGGTGGTGTTGGTGGGAGTGGGAGGATGGAGTAGGGGTAGTGGGTTGGGGTGTATATTTGGTTATAGATATATTTCTTTATTAGCCACAGCGGCACAAAAGAAAGGGACAAATACAAAGGGGGAAGTTTACATACAATAAAAACGTGTAAAATATTATCACAAATGCAATTTAAAAAATTAGTCGATTTTCCCCAATAGGGGGAAAACATTACATATGGGTAACACATACTCCCAAAAAAATGTGCAACCCTTATCTCCAGGAGTTACGAAGAGTTTGTATTCCTTTCCTCTCCTCCTCTTTTTCCTCAACCTACAGGCTGATATAGAGAGAAGGCCCATTCACTCGGGCCATTCTCGCCACTTTCACCCACCTTTCATAAAACTTGCTGGGGTACAGCACCTCTCTCTCCATCCTGATTCTTCTTCCAAAGTGGTATTTGAAAAAAAGAATCAGTTGTTGGCCGGAGAGAAAGGTGTCTGACCTCAGCCCTTTTAACCTCGTCCACCATACAACCTCTTTCGCCATAGCTATCACACATAGGAAAACCGCCTCTCCTTCGTTTTTGAAGGAGGGTGGCGGTTTGATCATGACAATGGACTCGGTGGTCAACCGGATTGGTCCCACCCGCGACAAAAGTCGTTCTACATAGCCCCACAGGTCGGTGACGCCCGGGCAGTGTATGAATGCGTGCGCGACGGTTTCTTCGTCTTTCACGCTCCTCGGACAGATCTTTTTTGCAGGGTCCCTGCCCGGGCGCCCATGTCTATAGAGCTTGTCTCGAACTGGTAGAGCTCCTTGGTAGCACTGCCAGGCCAGGGACTTTTGGAAGTTGTCCATCGGTCTCGGGCGGAAGGTCCTACCGAACAGACTGATAGGTAGATAGATATATAATCATCAGCATCATCATTTAACAATCATCTTCCACGCTAGCATGGGTAGGACAGGCTGTCCCTTTGTGAGAGATCAATGCAGGGACTGTGATTTGCTCACAGTTAAATCTACCTTCCTAAAAACTCATCTCCGACCCACTCTTTAAGACCTTCACAGAGATACTCCCCTGATAATGAATTTTTAAACCCCCAAATATTTAGGATTATTAAATTTGCTAAGGTAAAGTTTTATCGTTATCTTAGCACCTTTAATTTTCTAATGCATTGTATGGCTTTTAAAATTATTTAAATTTATATTTCCTATTCAACAATACTACAAGCAAACAACAACACTCTAATATATATAGTCATGTGTATATATATGTGTGTGTGTGTGTATATATATGGATAAAAACAACAAGTAAGCTTTATTTCATCTTTATGTTTTTCTGTTTTTTCTGTTCAATTTTTATAGCTGTCTAATGAAGTCATAGCTGTTGTACAACAGGTATCACTGAAATGTATATAACAACAACTATGATAATGAAGTTAATTTTAACCTGTTGACCTACATCGACGACATAATTATGGCCGGAAAGGACATTCACTGAACATGACGAATATACAACAGAAACGACATCCTATTTCATGTTATGTAATATTACATGTTATGATATTAAATAAATTTCTGTTACTATCATTTTTTTCCTAAAAATATTTGAATAAAATGGAGAAAACTATTATATACTGTTGTTATATCTTTCCACTTGACTTATTCATATTTTCTCTCATTAAAAAGAATAAAAGATTAATAATAAAGACGTATATATATTGTTATATTTAGGGAGGATCATATTGTTATAATATTGCCAGAAATAATAATTGTTTCTACTTTAGGCACAAGGCCAGCAAATATCCAGTGCATTACTGGTACTTTATTTTATCGACCCCGTAAGGATGAAAGGCAAAGTCAACCTCGGCGGGATTTGAACTCAGATCGTAAAGGGACGTAACTATGCTGGAAAGCATGGCGTCCGACCTTCTACCGATACTGCCAATCCACTGCCAGAAATAATAATAAAACACACTCAGTGTTTGATTTGGATTGGTTTTTGCTTCTGTATCTTTTATATCTCCATAGTTAATTTATCTGTCAATCAATGTTTATCATTGATTGACCAACGGTTAAAAATACAGATATAAATATAAATATATATATAGTCTATCAAAATTCTTTCATCACACAATCCAAACCAAACAGTGGGTGTGTTTTATTATTATTATTATTATTATTTATGGCAATATTATATATATATATATATATATATATATGTAAAAGGTAAACAGAAATAACAACACAATCGGTACAGTATATGGAAGGGATATATTAGGTTAATGAAGTAAGTTCCTCTACGGCCTGAGAATAAAAAGAAGAAATGAAATTATAAGTTGATTCGAAAGCCAACCCCGGCATTCCCTAGCTCTATGTCTTACCACTGGACTACAAAGACTGAGACAATTCTTTGGTCAATATTTATATATATAAACCTATTTTCAGTCAAATAATAAAATAGCTTTAAGAGTGTTAATTTTCAGTTCACTTTTGTCGATCTGTAGGTGGCCGTGTGGGTAGTTGTGGTGTATCTGTGCAGAGTTTAGGTATGTATAAATTGAAGGTAGGGTTTCAATCTACCTTGTGTAAAATAATTTTATTTTAAAATTAAAATAATGTTTTGTACCCTCTGCGCCACATTTCTAGTTCCCCCTCCACTCGAACCTTCACTACCTAAATACACAACCACTACCTACGATAGCAAACGCCTTTAGGCGGTCATAATTCTACTGTGCAAATTTAATATATTTAATAAAGAACCACATACAATAAATGCCATTATTTAAAAAACAAAAAAAAAATTATTTTTGTCATTCATAAGCTCTGGCAGGTATCGAAACCCCACATTTACATCAAACATACACACACACACACACACACATATTCTTTAGTGTATGCATTCACCTCTATAATCCATACACTGGAAGAAACGTTTCCTATCTAGATCAATATACACATATAAAGCTACATTTATATATACACCTTCATTCTTCTAAAGAGGTATGTAATGTTTTAGTTGTCCCTTAAATTCATCGATAAACACGTAGTTATTCCTGAGACACAAGAATATATTTCACTACCCTTCATATACTGGAGGAATGTTAGAGACGTATATGTATAATATAACCGTCTTTTTACTAAGAATAATAACTAAAACCCCTTCATACTCAGGAAAACTAAACATTCTATCTATATACACCGCCTTCTGTCTTATTCATAGTGGTACATTGTTAGAAGTAACTAACTAAGCCTTCTCTCGACACTATCATTGCATACTTTAAAATCCACTTCTTTATATACTATATTTAGGTTTAATCAATACATATATTGATGATTGGAATCATGGTCTTAAGATTACCCAAATCGATACTAACTATTACAAATACAGATCTCTCTAAGGCTATGTTACCTACATATTAATTGTTCTGAAAAGATGCATCAGTCTTCTCCTCTATGGAGCAGAAACGTGGCCCCTCACAAAGACGATTGACAGCAGTGCCCTGAGGACCATCACAGCCTTACTCTCGTTCAACGCAGTAGCACCTGGTCGGCTCTACCCATGATGATGCCGGTCTAGTCTAACAAGAATAGATGTACAAAATACTCGAATATAAGGTGACCCTCCTCCCTATCTTATGTCTGAGAAGTGGGCAAAAATGCGAACCTTATTTACGTAGAATTTGAAGTTGGCGAAAATGGTCCTTGCTACAAAATATTGACTCCCTATATAAGTCAACCCCTGACTACATATTCCCTGGCTTCTATTCGTGTATATCCCGTTATATATGTACAAAACACTAGCAGTTCCTTAATGGCTATATATCCCGTTATATTTATATAGAAAGAAAGCGAGATAACACTCGGAATATGTCGTGTTATCTCGCTTTCTTTCCGTTTCTTTTTTTTTTTAAAAAGAAGGAAAATGTTAGCTATAAGTATGCCTATTTGACTCTGTAGAATTGCGGCTTGTGCGTGGCGCTGCACGTAGCGTTTCTGGCTTCGCTGTCGTACTTCGGTATGGCATGACCATTCTATGTGTTTGAAGTTCGAATTGTTGCGGGGGTCGGCCGGGACCACAGCAGGCTGGCTTTATGCTGGCCTGCTCTCCCCCTCGCATGAGTTTTTGCCAAACAATTTGACGAGAGTTATCTCCCCTTAATTGGAATTATCTGCCCTTTGTTGACATTGAACTACTTCCGGTTTGTGGAACTCTTCTTACTTTGTTGACATTTCTCTTCAGTGTATGGAAGCTGTAACATCATTCTATTTACTCTGGGACTATTAACGATATCTGTTTGGATTTTATGTTCGTGTAAAGAGGTATGTAAAGTTTTATTCACACTCACGAATATTATTGAGACACAAAAATACATTTCACTATCTTGGAAATATACATACATTTAATTCTTCAATATAAATACATTCTTGTAGTGTCTTAGTTGCCATGTCTTTTAAATTTATTCTAAACACTCTTCACAGAACTAAACCTCCTTCCGAGAAACAAAACAAAATAAATAATATATACACGCAGCTACCTCTTCTAACTAAACATACATGTTACTTTCCTCTATACTATACCATCGTAATTTCTACGTCGAGTTACCTCGGCATCACCACCTCAGCATTCTCTCTTGCACACATCATATCAACTATATATTTATATTATAATCGTATCTCTATTACACCTTCTCTGTATATACTTACTTAGAAGAAAGATATATCTCCTCATTATACACAGTATCCGGAGCTATATCAGAAACTGTAGTATATAGAATACAGACCCTCTCTCTATACATAAACACACTTACTTCGAAGTATCGTATATATGCAGCATCTACATACACACAAGGCAAAGTTAAAACCCTCATCTCTACTACTTTTCCCGAGGATACTTACATAAAACTCTGGATATTTTATCAAGGCATCTATTTTTTTGTATGTAGAAGACATTATATTCACTATCCTTCTCAATAGAGGAAAAAAACTCCCCATACATACAGTTTTTTATAGAATACACTGCCTTGTTATATAAATATTGTACACATGTGTGTATATAATACACTTCTATATATATAGAAACTTACTACTAGATATTGTGTGTACACAGCAAAGAATCTACTTTTTGTATGTAGAGACTCCTCTTGAACATCTAGAAGGCTTATATTTACTATCCTTCTCTATAATAAAAAAAAAACCCATATATACAGTAATACCTTATCCAGAGGCATATAAGAAACTGTATTTCACAGCCCTATACCCACTCTCCTAAGAAACTAAACTGTTCATGATAAAGAGGTTTAATTTCTGCCTCTAGAAAAGTATTGATGTTAGAGCTGTGTAATCTGGATTGTTTTTATTAATACCCTCTGCTTCTTTCCAGGTATGTTGAAGATCTCCGCCAGCTCAACTTAGTGTGTAAATACACACAGTCGTCTCAAGAAATAAAATAACTCCAACAACAAAATGTAGTTTATTTATTGATCTTTATTTCACATTTTCGTTTCTTATATATATACACAGGTAGTATCTTACATGTAGATCGTTTAACTTTCTTTCACATTAAATATATAGGAATTAACAGCTGTGTATATATAACTAGTGGATTGTTAAACACATGCCTAGAGATAAAAAGGTATTAACATGCGAGAGAATTCAATTATGTAATTAGTGAGAAACATCCTTCTTGAAAGAAGTGTATATATAGAATAGATTAATTAATGTGTATGTACACTATAGAATCCCAGTAAGAAACACCCTTCTTACTGAAAGAAGTAAGTGTGGTGCTATAGAAAAGTTTCTTTGAGAATGGAAACTGTATATATATATAATACAGTAATCCTAGCAAGTTTATTTCTTTCTGTGTATATAGGTATTCTATATCTCCTGTAAGAGGTTATAATATCTATATATACAGGGTTATGATGATAATCTATATCTCTCTCATACCCACCAGTAGGTATAGAGGTATTAATAAAGAAGTTTCATATTATAAACATTTATAATGTGTATATATACAGTATTCTAGTAAGTTTATTTCCTTCTGTATATAGAATAGATTTGTATTCTATATCTCTCCCAGTATGTATATAGGAATAGAAGTATGAATTCAGTTCGAAACATCTTTCATGAAAGTAATGTATATAATGCAGTATTCTAGTGAGGCCATTTCTTTCTGTATGTATACATATGCCTAGAGATAGAAGGGTGTTAATATGTATGGATTCTATAGAAGTAAGTGTATATACACACATGGTTTTAAGGTAATAGTATCCTATAGAATACACATACTTGTCTCTATCAAGATAAAAAAGTTCAACTCCTTAGCTATATTTATATAAACATACATATGTATGTATATATACATACGTATGTATGTATACATACGTTTGTATATATGCATACGTTTGTATATATACATACGTATGTATATATATATACATACATGTGTATGTATATATACATACGTATGTATGTATACATACATATGTATGTATATATAGATACATACGTATGTCTATATATCTATATAGACATACGTATGTATATATACATACGTATGTGTATATACATACATATGTATATTTACATACGTATGTATATATAAATACATACATATGTATATATTTATATATGCATACGTATGTATGCATATATACATACGTGTATATATATACATACGTATGTATATATGCATATATACATACGTATATATACATACATGTGTATGTATACATACGTATGTGTACATGCATATGTATGTATACATGCGTATGTATATATACATGTATGTTTATATAGATACATACGTATGTATATCTATATAGACATACGTATGTATATATACATACGTATATACATACATATGTATATATACATACATATGTATATATACATACATATGTATATACACATATGTATGTATTTATATATACATACGTATGTATGTATATATATACATACGTTTGTATATATGCATACATGTGTATGTATATATACATACGCATGTATACATACATGTGTATGTATACATACACATGTATGTATACATGTGTATGTATACATACATGTGTATGTATACATACATATGTATGTATACATACGTATGTGTACATACATATGTATGTATATATATACATACGTATGTATATATACATACGTATGTGTATATATACATGTATGTATATATACATACGTATGTGTATATACATACATATGTATTTATATATGCATATATACATACGCATGTATACATACATGTGTATGTGTACATACGTATGTATATATATACATACGTATGTGTGTATACATGTATGTATACATACACACATATGTATATATACATACGTATGTATGTATACATACGTATGTATGTATACATTCGTATGTATGTATACATACATACGTATGTATATATATACGTATGTATGTATATATACATACGCATGCATGTATATATACGTATGTATATATACATACGTATGTATACATACATGTGTATATATACATACGTATGTGTGTATACATATGTATTTATATATACATCCGTATGTATATATGTATACATACATATGTATGTATACATACATATATATGTATATATAAATACATACATCTGTATGTATTTATATATACATATGTATGTACATACATACGTACGTATGTATATATACGTACGTACGTATATATACATACATACGTACGTATATATGTATATATACAAATGTATGTATATATATATATAAACATACATATGTATTTATATATATATACCTACATGTGTATGTATATATACATAGATGTGTATGTATATATATACGTATGTATATATATACATGCATATGTATATATATACGTATGTATATACATACATCTTTAATTCCTTAGCTATATTTATATAATACAGTAGTGTAGAGATATAAGGGTACTAATATGTATGTAGGTTGTTGTCTTTATATCTGTGTAGTGTAACTTCTAAATTTACAATGAAGATATGCTTTATATACACAAAAGTGTTTATATGGTGAGTATGCCTGCCTAGAAAGAAAAGGGTAACTGCGTACATATGGTTCTACATACTGTACTCTATTGAACACAACTTCAATATATAATGGAGGTACTTCTTCCAATATAGAGAAGAAAGTATATTATAGACATGAAGTAAGCTTTGTGTGTCATATTGAATACAGTTTTTCTATATATGTGTGTATGTAAAGAACACTAAATTTCTTTGTATTTATACAGTTAGCTCTCTTACTTCTTAGGAAGCATGTACACGTTCTACTGTGAGATCCTTATACACAACTAGAAGAACAATAGTAGTAGTTTCCTAAGAGACGTATGTGTAGTATCTAGCGAGAATGTATTGATATGTATGTACAGATCAAAACCTCTTATCTTATATGTATGATGTTCACTTCCAGGTTTCTACATACACGTGTATAATATAAAGAGACACACAATGTGGGTTTAGATATATTCTATAGAATACAGTTTCTTATATACAGACATGTCTACATTGATGTTATTTACCTGTATATAGAGATGGCTTGTTTCTAATAGGTGTGTATCTAGGAAATAATTTATATAATATGAATCTAGTATACAGTGACAGAAGATTTTTGTCTTCCTACAGTGTAAGAGGTGTCTAGTGTGTGTATATATACAGGGAGTAAATAATAAGGCAACAAAGGAAAATACTGGTTTATTCTTTTATTTCACAATTTATTTACCTTTCTTCTTGAGATAGGGTTGTAGTAGTCTCCAGGTCTGGTGCTGTTCCTTAGGAATATAAAATAGGTTAGTTGTGTATATATAAAGGTTTAGTTTTGTATCTAGTGAAGAACGTTTATATATGGGTGATGTAGCTATCAAGCAGGTGCGGATGCTAAAAAGTAGTAGTAAGGAGTCTTACGGCAAAGTAATGGAGCTACCATGCTTCGTTAGATATAACTATGGTTTAGCTTCTATATTTATATGTCTAGAGAAGGTTTAGTTTCATGTCTTATTCCAGTATGAACAAGTTTGTATATTGCGCCTCATAAGTATCTGTTATGATAGAAGGGAGACCGTTTATATATGAATATAGCTTCATGTGTACATATGTCCCCAGGATTCTTCCTCTACATGGTTTAGAATAAATTTACGGCTAATACATAAATATGCCTGAAGTGTTTGTGTATTTACGTGAAAAAGTGTCTTCTTGTATATAGAATATCTGTGTGTGTATTCAGGTATAAAGTTTATATACAGAAGATAAAATGTGTATAGAGAGGAAGCTTGGTTATATTTCCTTACAAGTATGTATATAGTATCGAGAGAAGATTTAGTTGTAACATGTTAGAAGAGGTGTGTATATATACAGATCATACTTAGTTTTGTTTCATAATAGAGGAGGGTAACATGTATGTTTAGTTAGAAGAGGTAGCTGCGTGTATATATTTAGTTTTGTTTCTTTAAAAGACATGGCAACTTACTTTTGTGTCTCAATAATGTGTGTGTATATACGGCAAATAAAACTTTACACGAACATAAAATCCAAACAGATATCGTTAATAGTCCCAGAGTAAATAGAATGATGTTACAGCTTCCATACACTGAAGAGAAATATCAACAAAGTAAGAAGAGTTCCACAAACCGGAAGTAGTTCAATGTCAACAAAGGGCAGATAATTCCAATTAAGGGGAGATAACTCTCGTCAAATTGTTTGGCAAAAACTCATGCGAGGGGGAGAGCAGGCCAGCATAAAGCCAGCCTGCTGTGGTCCCGGCCGACCCCCGCAACAATTCGAACTTCAAACACATAGAATGGTCATGCCATACCTAAGTACGAGAGCGAAGCCAGAAACGCTACGTGCAGCGCCACGCACAAGCCGCAATTCTACAGAGTCAAGTAGGCATACTTATAGCTAACATTTTCCTTCTTTTTAAAAAAAAAAAGAAACGGAAAGAAAGCGAGATAACACGACATATTCCGAGTGTTATCTCGCTTTCTTTCTATATAAATATAACGGGATATATAGCCATTAAGGAACTGCTAGTGTTTTGTACATATATAACGGGATATACACGAATAGAAGCCAGGGAATATGTAGTCAGGGGTTGACTTATATAGGGAGTCAATATTTTGTAGCAAGGACCATTTTCGCCAACTTCAAATTCTACGTAAATAAGGTTCGCATTTTTGCCCACTTCTCAGACATAAGATAGGGTGGAGGGTCACCTTATATTCGAGTATTTTGTACATCTATTCTTGTTAGACTAGACCGGCATCATCATGGGTAGAGCCGACCAGGTGCTACTGCGTTGAACGAGAGTAAGGCCGTGATGGTCCTCAGGGCACTGCTGTCAATTGTCTTTGTGAGGGGCCACGTTTCTGCTCCATAGAGGAGAAGACTGATGCATCTTTTCAGAACAATTAATATGTAGGTAACATAGCCTTAGAGAGATCTGTATTTGTAATAGTTAGTATCGATTTGGGTAATCTTAAGACCATGATTCCAATCATCAATATATGTATTGATTAAACCTAAATATAGTATATAAAGAAGTGGATTTTAAAGTATGCAATGATAGTGTCGAGAGAAGGCTTAGTTAGTTACTTCTAACAATGTACCACTATGAATAAGACAGAAGGCGGTGTATATAGATAGAATGTTTAGTTTTCCTGAGTATGAAGGGGTTTTAGTTATTATTCTTAGTAAAAAGACGGTTATATTATACATATACGTCTCTAACATTCCTCCAGTATATGAAGGGTAGTGAAATATATTCTTGTGTCTCAGGAATAACTACGTGTTTATCGATGAATTTAAGGGACAACTAAAACATTACATACCTCTTTAGAAGAATGAAGGTGTATATATAAATGTAGCTTTATATGTGTATATTGATCTAGATAGGAAACGTTTCTTCCAGTGTATGGATTATAGAGGTGAATGCATACACTAAAGAATGTTAATATATATCTAAGACTGTATTTTCGAGTGTTTAGCAATGAATTAAAATATACATGGCAAATAAAGCGTTCGTATAGGTAAATTAGAGGCTATTTTACCTCAGTTCAAGAACATTTATATATATAAATCTAGTTTTGTGTGTGTATTTAGGTTTAAATAAAACAATATGTACGTCTCTAGAATCTTTCCGTATATAGAATAATTGTTTCTACTTTTGGCACAAGGCCAGCAATTATCCAATGCATTACTGGTACTTTATTTTATCGACCCCATAAGGATGAAAGGCATATAGAATAATGTATGTCTGTGAGTGTATATACGGCAAATAAAACATTACATACCTCTGACCATTAGTATAATATCCAGACCGATTCTATCAAATTACACGAGTAAATCCAAACGATGTTAACAGTTTAACTCAATAAAGAAGAATGACAACAAACGAGAATAGTTCCAATCAGGGGCAAGTAATTCAAACGATAACTCTCGGCGAATTTTTTAGTAAAACTCAATGCGAGGTGGGGACGCAGGCCAGCATAAAGCCGGGCTGCCGCCGCAACGATTCGATCTTCAGACACATAGAATGGTCATGCCATACCGAAGTACGACAGCGAAGCCCGAAACGTTACGTGCAGCGCCATGCACAGAGCGTAACGCTACTGAGTAAATTAGTCATACTTATAGTTAGAATTTTATTTATTAAAAATATATATATATAGAAACGGAATGAAGACGAGATAACTGAGGGCGTGGAGAAATATCACTTTCTGAATATATTTCGTATGGTGAGAGTTGAGATCTCTACCGAATAATTATCAATATTATACTTCGTCTCCGAAATATTTTCAGAAAGAAATTACTTTTTCACGACCGTGTTACCTTACTTTCATCCCGTTTCTATATGTAACAAGTTTAAACTACTAGTATTTAATACATATATATATACAGAACAATAAGTATATTTACTTCAAGGTAGTAATGTTTATGTTAATACAGAAAATAAAAAATGCAAACCATCGATCTTAGTAATTAGTATCAATCACTAATTATCTATTTTGGTAATATGCATCTTAAGACCATGATTTCCTTCATCGATATGTGATTAGACCAAAATTTAGTATAATATATAAAGACTGTTCTCAGCTTATGACCAGTTTACTTGGTGTTAAGTGTCTGAGAGTACAAGACTCTCCCTGGATAGTACGCTGGTCTACCACAGGACTAACTCCTCGGCTGTGAGTACTGGAGCAATGTGATGAATGCAGAACTTCCAAACTGTGAGAGTTACATGTATGCATGGACCTGCAACTCCTAAGGGAGTCATACAGGCCACACATTGACATACAGTATTTCTAGGGCACTTTTTAAAACCTGGCAGACCCATCTCCTCTCCAGGTTTGAATACAGCAGATTTCTTCCAGAGAAACAGAAGAATCAACCTCAATACTAGACTGGTACTTTGTTTTATCAACCTCAAATGGATGAAAGGCAAAGTTGACCTCAGCAGGATTTTAATTCAGAGAACTGAAGGCATTCTGTTACATTCATATATACATACTTACTTTGTCTAATAAACAAAACATCTTCTCTCTCTACACACATAACATATAAAGCTACATTTATATATACCTCTTCTAAGAAATTAAACCTACTCTAGACTTACACATAGATAC
Organism: Eledone cirrhosa; assembly: GCA_964016885.1. Taxonomy (NCBI): domain Eukaryota; kingdom Metazoa; phylum Mollusca; class Cephalopoda; order Octopoda; family Eledonidae; genus Eledone; species Eledone cirrhosa. The sequence goes on along the minus strand of OZ024761.1, from coordinate 13,109,464 downwards.
AGTTATATATAAATACTTACCTTGTCAAATAAACACAACTAAATCTTCTCTAGTCAGACACACAAAGCTACATTTATATAAACATTCTTCTCTACAAAAGAGGATCAGCTGAAAAGCTCATAGGCTGGCTTTGAAGAAGTGATGCTAGAACTGCGAGATATTGTAGTTAGGTTCATTATCATAGGACTTGGTGGAGCAATCAAAATTCACTGCCAACTCATGTACAACTTTATGATGTTCTTGATTCATCGGTGAAAAAGAATGACTCTGATAGTTCTGTTTCATGTGAGGAAGACAAAAGGAAACCTTCAGAGTGTGCATTGAGCAATATGGGATATTTCTAGAATGTAACTAATGCCAACTTGAATCATCCTTGGACATCATCATACATAGTATATATATAGTGTGTGTTTAGTACAGTGTAGTTGTAGCTAACTAGGTATTTGGTTTTATGAAATGAAAGGGACAAAAAAAAAAAACTATATATATACACTGATACTTCAATGTGTTATAAGCAATCCAATACCACTGTTGGATACATAGAGTGCTTAATCCTGCTTACACCAAAGTTTATGGATTAAGGTGGTGCAAACACAACACTTAAATAAAGGAAACAATATATGTCCATAGTACAGAAAATTCTTATAATATATATATATATACATCTCGGGCTGGATTCTGTTGAGGGGCTTTGCCACAAGTGACATCAATGAGATTCCCCTGTAGTTCATGTTAGAAAGATCTCCCTTCTTTGGTACTGAGATGATGTTAGTGATCAAGGGCAACTTTCTCCAATGCCTGGTTACAGAACTCCAGGATGATATCATCAAAATCACACCCCTTCATCACTTTTGATGCCTCTCCATGGGTCTTGATCTTCTTGGTTCGCTGAAGCCCCTCTCTGGCGAAGGTCCTGTCTCAATATCCAGTTCCTCAAACAGCTGTCTGATCTCTGGTATTCTGGGCTGTCGAAGGTGGCTCTCCTAGTAGGGTCTTAAAATGGTCCAGCCTCTTCTTATCCCCAGATCTAACTCAAACTCCCTCTCTTCCTTCCTGTAATCTCGTTGATCATCATCCAGCTCTCTTTACACTTACATATATATATATATACACTGACCTCCTACAAGGTTACATCTCAAAGGAGGTTTACACCAGTTATTTTATCCCGAAACTTTTTCAGGAACTGTGGACAAGGAGTTTCTTATGGTTGTAGGTTTTTTGAAAGGGGAAAAATAACAGAAGGTGATTGTCGTGTGAAGGGGGAAGATTGGTAGAGCAATGGACTCCACAGACACTGGTAAGGGTAACTTAGAACAGGATGGAAAGGTATCCATGGTGAGTGAAAAACATAACCATTGTTTCAGCTACAGCAGCAGAGGAATTAAGTTATGATGGGTTTGAAGAAAACAGAGTTGGATGTCTTCAATGTAGTGACTATATAGACCAGAGGCTTTCAACATAACTGATGAGTGTTTCAGTGGAGACCAGCAACCTCTGAGGAGCAGGGACTACAGTAGTAGAGATAGAATAGGCAGAGAGAACGGCATATTTAGGGGCTGGGGAGAAGCAGAGACCACTGTAGTAGAGGTAGAGAGGGAACAGCATATTTAGGGTTGGGGAGGAGCAGAGACCATTGTAGTAGAGGTATAATGTGCAGAAGGAGGAGAGACAATAATTGTGGACCAGAGCCTGTTGAATTGTTGATAAAGCTGGAGTGTCATCCCTTAATGTAGCAACCTTGTCAACATGAATGTCCTTGGGGGATAAACCCCTTTTCTACAGGTACTTGATAATACCACGATGCCAAATGTTGTCCATTTTCAAGAGGTCATTACTAATTACATTTGAAGAACTCTTTCAACAGTCAGATGTCAGTTTACTTGGAAAGAAACAATGCAGTTATTAATAAGAAGGCTTGAAATTAATTCATGCAAAATTTCCCAGCTCTTGCATCAGTCCTTCATAGTCAGCCAACCTTCGTACTTCTGCTGGGTCAAGCCCGACGGGGGCTGACGTCTTAAACAAGCCCCAACAAACAAGAAAGATTTAGAAGAGAATATACTAATTACGAGATATTCACACAAAAGTGACATTAGAATTATTGCTGGAAATAGCAGCCAAATATTTATCGCTCGCCACGTTTTAAAATAATGAAGGACACATTAGAAGATGTAATTTTAGATAGTCATATATACACATATTGGTCAACGCTGGAATCTCATTGATTCTATATACATAAGTCGGTTCTCAGAGGACCTATTCAGGTTATGGGAACTGTTTGTCCCCCGTGTAAAAATTTGGCGTATATATATATAATTTCGAGTATATATATATACTTATATATGTCTGTATGCATTTTGTTGGGGTTTAAATGGTGAAAATTTCATAAGGTAGCTGTTGTTTACTTTCATTGACAAATCAGACCTGAGCGATCAAGACATATATTTACATATACATAATCAAAAGTAAAAACATTGTTAATATCTTCCTACACAGATAAAATATAAAAGATTGTATTTACATGTGTCACAGCTAATTCACCTCCGTAATTCTTAGGAAACCTGGCTTCTATTTCTAGCAAGTGGAGCGTAGACGTAGAGACGTGTTGCTGTTGTTTACTTTTATTCACAGGTCTTGAACGAGCAAGACAAGATGACCCGACATGTGTGTAATCGATGGTATACCTGCCGTGACCATCCTGTGTTTATATGATTATCAAGGTACCCACATCTACATCGTTGAATGCACCTTTCATTGTTTTAAAAGGGGTTGTAGAAGACAGAACATCTGAGGGTGAGAGGCCGGAGATCGTCAGTGAGTGGCTTTAAATTAATTAGCCATGATTCTATGAAATAAACAAGCGAAATCACTTTGAAGAAAAATAGGAGAACAATAGTAATTATTATGAGGCCGGTGTAGCGATTACATATTGCCCTTTGTTTACATTAACCACTCCCGACACCATGGTAATTAGATATTCAGATTACAGGGAGGTGTGGAATGGAATTAATTCTTTTATTTATTTATTTATATCAAACAACAAACACGGTGGCAAGGAGTAAATTAAAAAACTCGCCTTTTTATTTAAAAAAAAAATCAACCCAAACCGCTCCCATGATGCAACAGTGCGGGTAAATAAGTTGACGCTTTAGCGACATCAGTTCCTTAAATTTCACCAGGACGAAATCTCAAGAACGATAACTCTGTCTTTACTTAATCGCAAAAATGGGTGCAAAAATTATTTCGAAACAACACTTGCTATGGACGAAAACGACAATATTAAAAGGATTTTGTGGATTTTTAATAGGTTTGAAAAGTTCGAGGGGGGAAAAGAAGAAGTTTTTCAATTTTCTCCTCTTCCGGTTTTTGGTTTTTATGCTAGAAATAGCAGTCAAAGCTGTATACATACACACATATATATATATATATATATATATATATATATATATATATATATATATATGTGTGTGTGTGTATATATCTCTATAATATATATATATACAGTGTAACCCGGCATTTGAGGCCTCGGTTATTCGCAGAATTTTCCTTAGAACCTAACTAATAATGATATATATATATACAAATACAGCCACAGACATATATATATATATATATGTGTGTGTGTGCTTGTGTGTATATATATGTATGTATACATTTATTATATATACATATATATAATCTACCAGTCTATTGAGTACATTTTATTTATTGTGGTTTCCCTACGACACGACTCGTGAATCTACACACGCATATATATATATATATATATATATATATATATATATATATATATATATATATTAGAAGAGGTAAGACGAGTCCCACCTTGTACCCAAAGTACTAACTCTGGCTGCTATTTCTAACAGGTTTACAGTTTACTATTTTCCAAACAGAATTGTTTTGAACTTGTTTTCAAGTTACCGGGGTGTTTGTTGGAGCAAGGTTCAATTGAAATATCTACACCGGTAACCTTATTAGTGTTACACCGGTATACCTCTGGCATAAACTATTTGGCATTCCTTAAAAGGAGGTACTGGTTTATTCGTTGTCTTAAATGGAGTATATATACATACAATGCATATACATAAATTAATGTTTTTCTCTGTACAAAGCGATTAACAACATTTCTTAAATCTTTTAGGTTTTTACAACAAAACATATTGTATGTGTAGTTATACATACATTGAATTTAAGTATTTATTATTTAATTTTACATAAACTTTTGTAGTATATATATATATTTGTGTGTGTGTTAATTTGGTGGGTAACTGCAGTTAACGTCCATCTCGTGTTTGGTTTTATTCCAGAGTTAAAGCGGCTGTAGAGTGTGAATAAAAAAGTAAGAAAAACCGAAGACACTGTTGTTGTAATATATATAAACTTTATTGGCACATTAGAATTGTTTTAATATTGATAGCTCGGGGTACATTCATAATATATATATATAGGTGTATGTGTGAGTATATATTTTTCACACGAAATCAATATTCAAGTTGAACCCAGTGTGTTTATTTTAAAGCGACGTAATTCTACCTCCCAGGGATTTGAACACAGTTTCATGTCACTGGGTTGTACAATGAAGCAGAGAGAATATAAGATCGCTTCACCGGTGGCATATTCAGTGTTTCACCGGTTTTCCTATAACAACACATTGGTAACGACATGCATGATAGAGGTAAAGTTTTATTTGTCTTCTGAGTTTGAGTATAACTGTAGTTTGACTTGTTAGATTAATAGAACATGTTTGTTACATATATTCTTCACATAGCTAGGATTACATCTCCATTACTGATTTCATCTGTTCGGAGCTTACTGCTCTCATGTCAGCCCCTCCTCCAAGACACTCCCGACATCTTTGCATCTCCTTCTCTCGTCACGGTTTGTTTATCTGCTCAAACCCGACACTTCTCATTATGTCCAGTCCTTCCCGTGGAAAATATCGGCTTCGTGGAACTCCCTCATTGCGGCTTTCTATAAAATGTAGGCTTCCAAATGTTTAAGTACATGCAACTCCGTTTAGGTATTTCTATAAAGAAAAAGGAAAGCCCATTTGAGCAAGTGTTTAGGCCACACGTGTGTATGTGTAGAGTAAACACAAGGTTTGACAAAACAATAAAATCAAAATAATTCTTTCTGACATATCTTGTACATGTGTATATTGTATTTTATTAAGGGGCATTAAAAACCATAAAAATGATCCCTAAATTTAACGAAACTTTGATATTAACGGACACACATCCTCCTCAAGGGGTTACTACCTAGTGTATTTATGTGTCTTTGTCCTATCTTTAAATAAAGTTTTAAACAGTATAAATACGTGTTGAAATGAAACAAGTATATTTATTTCCTGACTGCCTTAGAGAGAGAGAAAAATAAAGTTTAAAATGGTGTGACTACGTCTTGAAATGAAACAAGGTTATTTCCCGATTGTCCTGTGTCTCGGGAGAGAGAAAATAAAGTTTAAAATGGTATGACTACGTGTTGAAATTAAGTAAGTTCGTCTACGGCCTGAGAATAAAAGAAATGAAATTATAAGTTGATTCGAAAGCCAACCACGGCATTCCCTAGTTCTATGTCTTACCACTGGACTACAAAGACTGACACAATACTTTGGTCAATATTTATATATATAAACTTATTTTCAGTCAAATAGTAAAATAGCTTTAAGTGTGCTAATTTTCAATGTGTCTTTGTCGATCTGTAGGTGGCCGTGTGGGTAGTTGTGGTGTATCTGTGCAGAGTTTAGGTATGTATAAATTGAAGGTAGGGTTTCAATCTACCTTGTGTAAAATAATTTTATTTTAAAATTAAAATAATGTTTTGTACCCTCTGCGTCACATTTCTAGTTCCCCCTCCACTCGAACCATCACTACCTAAATACACAACCACTACCTACGATACCAAACGCCTTTAGGCGGTCATAATTCTACTGTGCAAATTTAATATATTTAATAAAGAACCACATACAATAAATGCCATTATTTAAAAAAAAAAAAAAAAAAAATTATTTTAGTGTTTCATAAGTTCTGGTAGGTATCGAAACCCCATATACAGATTTATTTTAATTTCATTTACATCAAACATACACACACACATATATATATATTATTTTTTCTATAATTTTTCACTGACAAAATACATCGATATGGTTTCCAATCTCAGAAATAACCCCACTGGAGATGTGTCTTGTATCTCTTTATTATTCCTTTGAAAATTAGTTTTAAATTAAAAAATATATATATTTCACTATTTCCTAATTCCTGGCAGATTTTGAAATCCCATCTATAGATTCATTTAAATATATCATATACATATTTAATTACATATTACATATGTTTCAATGCGAAACAGTTCGAGGAATGATCGAATAATGTTCGTTCCTGACTCGTGAATTAAAAAATATTAATATTTTTTATTTTTTATTTTCCAGTACCAAAATAAAAATACATTGTAAGGTTTTCAGTCTCAGAAATGCGTGGGTTTCAGAGACACTTAACTATTGTAGTAGGGATGCCGCAATCACCGTCATGTGGCCATTTATACCTGGCTGAGTCAATCCCCCCCCCCCCCTAGTCTAAAAACAGCCGATTTTTTTTACCAGAGAGAAAGAGAGATACATTTATTGTCTTTAAACGTTAATTTTGCACTTAACTTATAATTCCTTTTTCTTCTCTTAGATTGAATAAACCTCAACATTTTACGTCTACAATTAGAATCCAACATAACTCATGTTAGACTTCACTGTCAAGGACCTGTTTTTACTATTTCTGCTTCACGCTGTCATGGGTGAGGTGGGGAAGTACAACCCATAATAAAATGTCCAGTTAAGGATTCACTCCGTAGAAATTATCAAAAGAAGGGACACTGATATAAGGTTTGTAGATCTAAGCAACCTAAGAAATAGATTTCAAAGTGATGGCGAGGCTAAGGCGCTGAAATAACCAGACACCCTCACGGGCATCACCTGAAACCTCAATAAGACAAGCTGCCAGTGAACACAAAAACTTCGCTGTCAGTGACCCAACACCATCGAACGTCTCGAATGCCACAGGCTGGAAAAAATAATTGTTTGATAAGTCCTGGTATTTCAAAATTTTATTCTGTTCGGCAGTGGAAGCGGTAACCCCCGCATTCACAACAGCTTTCATGATGTGGGAGGGGGCAAAAGATTCACTGACTGTGACGTCCCAGATGAGACATCTACCTCACACCCAGGGACAAAGGGTAAGAACGTCTGGTCTCTTCCCATCACTTCTGGATAAACCAACTGGTTCCAGAATTGTGGAGATATTAACCCGAGCCAGGGTCTGTTTGATGATCAGGTTTAGCTCGGTGTGACAGGAAAAACGAGTATATTTATACTCATATATATAAAATAAATATAGATGATCTAAAGCCACAAATATTTTTCTGTATATGTCTCAACTAAAGTAAAAATCGTACGAATTATTACAAGGAGTGTAAACATGAATTAAAGCTAATAAATGTACCACAAAGAAGGTTATCTCAGGTATTGCATTTCACTTTAGAAGAAATTAAACTTATGCTTACATCGACAACATAATTAAGGCTGGAGAGGACATTCACTGAACATGACGAATCTACAACTAGATGTGGAAGACAACAGAAACGACCATCCTACCTGAAATATTATATGTTATGATATTAAATATATTTCTTTTACTATCATGTTTCTTTGTTTAAAACGTTTGAATCTGAATAAAGTGGAGAAAACTATTATATACTCTTGTTATATATGCTTTGACTTGACTTATTATTTCTAACACTTCTCATTAGAAAGAATCCAAGATTAATAATGAAATCCTATATGTGTATAAATGTAATGTATGTAAGTGTGTGTGAAAGTATATAGTAATAATATGCATGTTGACAACATGTTATATAAACAAAGGAAGTTAATCTACAGTTATACACGAAGACAGACGGCATAAAAAATGTTACCTCTTACAACGAATGCCAAAGACATTATGTTTTGGGATTACGGTGTAACTCTAATTATATTACCGGTGCAACTATCTCAGTTTACCCTTTTATAAACTCACTCCAGTCATTTCAAACGAGTTCAGAGTACCGGGAATAAGAAAAAATAAACCGTTTACCGAAGTTTCTAAATCTGCTAAAAATCGCAGCCATATCTCTCACTCTGGGTCTGATGTGTAATAAACCGTGACTCATATATATATATATATATATATATATATATATATATGTGTGTATATATATACATATATATATATTACTATATATATATATATATATGTATATATATATGTGTGTGTGTGTATGTATGTATATATATATATAGATACAGACAGAGAGATAGATAGATAGCGCTTTACATAAACATGTTTGTATATATAAATATGTATGTGCACATATATATATATATATATAGATATGAATGTACATTAATATATGCATGCATATATATATATATATATACATAGATTATATATATGTGTATGTACATATATGTGTATATATATTGGTAAGTATATAAATATACTATATATTAGACCATATATTCATATACAGTTGTCCCCCGCTATTCGCGGAAGTCCCGTTCCTACAACACTCGCGAAGAGCGAATATTGGATGTGATTCATAAAAATCCATATAAACGTCACCGTATGACGTAAAATAAAATAAAAATACAGGGAATGTCTTATGCGAAGGGTCGTCCAATAGGCCGGCAAATACGGTATATCGTTATTATTAATTTAGCGTTAAAAAAGATAAATTGCCACAAAAAAGTCATTAAAGAATCGCGAAAAATATTCAGGATTCCGCGAATATGGAGGGGTTTCCACGTATAATTATTAGTTAGGTTCTAAGGAACATTCCGCGAATGCCATGGGTACATTATATATAGATAAATATATATATAAATATACATATATATATACATATTATATTGCTTTGACTGCTATTTCTAGCATAAAAAAGAAAAACCGGAAGAGGAGAAAATTGAAAAACTTCTTCTTTTTCCTCCACTAACTTTTTAAACAAAAGAAAATTTTATGTAAACAAAAACGAAAATTTTCGCAAGAAAGATAACTCTTCCCTGACTTAAATCCAAAATTGGGGTACAAAAAAATTGCGGGTGTGCAGTTTAGATACAGACTTGTTATTAGTAGCTAGTCCTTCTTATTTTGTCTTGTTTGTGGACATTTGACTGCTATTTCTAGCAAGTCCTTCCTTTTTCTCTTGTTCTCTGGGCTTTGGCTGCTATTTCTAATAAATATTCTTCCTTTGTTCACATTTTATGGGATATAGCTGCTATTTCTAGCATGTCCTTTCTTTTTCTGTGGTGTTCTATATATGTATGTATGTATATATATAGATATATATATATATATATATGTGTGTGTGTGTGTGTGCGTGTTTGTCTGTATGTATTACATATATACACACTCGCACACATATATATATATGTTTATTCATACATACATACAGAACAACAGAAAAAGGAAGGACTTGCTAGAAATAACAGTGAAAGGCCCCAAAACAAGCCAAAATAAGAAGGACTACTTAGTAATAATAAGTGTGTATCTAAATTGCACACACGCAATTTTTTTGTACCCCAATTTTGGATTTAAGTCAGGGAAGAGTTATCTTTCTTGCGAAAAATTTCGTTTTTGTTTACATAAAATTTTCTTTTGTTTGAAAAGTTAGAGGGGGGAAAAGAAGAAGTTTTTCAATTTTCTCCAATTCCGGGTTTTTGTTTTTTATGCTAGAAATAGCAGTCAAAGCTGCATATATATATACACACATATATATATATATTGGTATATATATATATATATATATATTTATAGATATACTTAGATATAGAGAAGCCCGGCATTCGCGCTCCCGGTTGTTCGCGGATTTTTCATTATAATTAATAATATATATACGCTTATGTATACATTTATGTATGTTTACCTATATATGTATATAGATACCTGTGGATATATATATATATATATATGTATCTATACTTATATATAATTACATACATGCAAACACTCAGACACACGCATTTATATATGTGTATATATATATATATGTGTGTATACTCTATTAATGTGATGAGTAAGTTTTATGTGCATTATTTAGATTTTTAAAACAAACCATGTGTAGTTATAGACACATTGAATTTAAGTATTTATTTAATTTCATATACACATTCGTAGTATTTTAACTTTAATTATATCTCATAAAATAATACAACTGGCTTTCCACATAATACATATAGTTAGCACCCCAAACACTTAAATTGGGTTTATACTAACATATAACCTGATGTTTGTTGAGTGAGATGGTTACCAGTCAGAGTTTAGCTTTAAGCTATCTCTGTTATTGTATTAAATATATATATATATATATAGGAGGAGGTTATAGTTCCCTTGAAGCATTGTGTAATGAGGTATAAACGTTTGAATATGTGTAATAAAGCCAAAACAATGCAGGTATGGACATAGAAAAAAAGAATGCAATTGTAAAAGATATTGTTGACAATTCGTCCTTTACCTTGAATTTAATTACATGTCCTTAATTTTCGAGATAATATCTCTTCTTCGGAGGGAAATAAAGGTCTCATACCAGCGCTTCTCGAAAATTAAGGACATTTAAATAAATTCAAGGTAAAGGACGAATTGTCAACAATATCTTTTACAATTGCATTCTTTTTTCTATGTCCATACCTGCATTGTTTTGGCTTTTTTACACATATACAAACGTTTATACCTCATTACACAATGCTTCAAGTGAACTATAACCTCCTCCTATATATATATATATATATATATATATATATATATATATATATATGTGTGTGTATGTGTGTGTGTGTGTGTTTCGTGGGTAACTACAGTTACTAGCGCTAGACGCCCAGCATCCGATGATGTTGCATTGTCCGTCTTGGGTTGGGTCGTATTCCAGGATAAGGCAGCTGTAGAGTTTGAATAAAAGTAACATCGAAGACACTGTTGCAATATATATATATATAAACTTTATTGGAATATTACAATTATTTTAATATCGATCAAGTCAGGGTACAATCATTATATTTGTATGTATGTGTTGTTTTTCCCATGAAATCAATATTCAAGCTGATCCCAGTCTGTTGATTTTATAGCAACTTAATCCTGCCTATCTTGAGTATCTTGGTCAGCCTATGAAGGAGTGATGCTAGAGATGTGCAATCTTGCATGTTGAAAAATAAACCTCATTTGGTCATTCCATGAGAGTATCTTGGTCAGCCTATGAAGGAGTGATGCTAGAGATGTGCAATCTTGCATGTTGAAAAATAAACCTCATTTGGTCATTCTATGAGAGTATCTTGGTCAGCCTATGAAGGAGTGATGCTATATATATATAGAGAGAGATTTATATGTATATATATATATATATACATGTATATATATATATACATGAGAGATTTGTATGACGTGGAGGTGGATGCCTTCAAGAAACATCTCGACACCTTGCTATCCAGGATCCCGGATGAGCCCACAGCAAGACACGAGGGAAACCTAAGGGCAGCAGCAACAAACTCCCTTCAACTTAATCCTGCCTCCCAGCAATCTGAACATAATTTCGAGTCACTGGGTGGTACTAGAAAGCAGAAGGAATATAAAATCGCTACACCTGTCGTATAAATAATTAGTTTTACACCGGTCTTCTTCTTCTCATCACCAAATGGTCTGGCCAACTCCAGAGACTCCACTCTTATCACTATGTCCAGTCCTTCCTGCCAGAATGTCGACTCCATGAAACTTGCTGTTTATATCTTTCTATAAAAAGTAGGTTTCCAACAGTTTAAGTACAAGGAACTCTGTTTATGGGGTTTTTTTTTGGGGGGGGGGGTTCGTAAAAATGACTTCCTTCCTTATGTGGGTTTCTGTACATTAAAAAACCCAATAAAAATGAACGCTTGATTTAACGGCACTTCGACAGTTCCTCCTCATAGTAATTTAAATTGAGGTTTTCACTATAATGTATTTATGTCTTTGTCTTATCTCTAATAAAGTGTTAAATAGTACGACTAAGTGTTCAAATCAAGCAGTTTATTTATTGCCCGCGTGTATAAGGTCTAGATAGAGGAAAAAAAGTTTTAAATGGTATGACTATGTGTTCAAATGACGAACGTTCATGTATAGGCTGAGAATTAAAAAAAAAAAAATTCTAATAAATTGATTCGAAAGCCAGCCACGGTATTCCCTAGTTCCATGTCTTACCACTGAACTACAAAGACTGACAATTATTCGGTCAAATTATATATATATAAACTTATTTTCAGTCAAATAGTAAAATAACTTTAAATATATTAAATTTCACTCCGCTTTTGTGGTCTATTAGTGGTCGTGTGGGTAGTTGTATAGCTAAGCATCCACAAAGTAAATATAGATAGGAGGTAGGGTTTCAATCTCCTTTATTTATTTTATTTTTTTAACTAATATAATGGTCTCTCCTGGGCAATTTTCATATATTTAGATCTATTTTATCATTTCTTTAATAAAGAATCGCATACGGTGTTTGACATAATTGAAAAAAAATATTTTTTAACTTTCTCCTAAGCTCTGGCAGGTCTGGAAATCCCTTATATAGATTCAGTTAAATTTTATTTATGTCAAATATATATTTGATTATTTTTTTATAATCTTTCAGTGACAAAATACATCGATACGGTTCCCATTCTCAGAAATATCTCCACTAGAGATGTTTGTGTGTGTATCTCTTTATTATTCCAGTGAAAAATAGTTTTTATGTTTAAAAAATATATATTTCACTATTTCCTAAGTCCTGACAGATATCGAAATCCCACCTCTAGATTTATTTAATTATATTATATTCCACTATTTGACTTACGTGAAATTACAAAATTATATATAATTGGGTGTTTTCCAGTACCAAAATACATTGGTAAAGCTTTTAATCTCACAAATGTGTGTCTCATTCACACTTAACCCTTGTTGGAGTTGTAGTAGGGCCTTTAAACCTGGCTGAGTCATCGCCCCTCCTCTTCAAACCATAACCGACCCCCCCCCCCTATAATGAAAGAGAGAGAGAGAGGGAGATATAGTTTTGTTTTGTCTTAAAAGATTCTTCACTGATGCCTGTGTGAAATGCGCGATGCGCATTGTAGTGAGACATGGGCGGCAACTGCGGAATATATGTGACGGCTGGAGAGAAATGAAGCAAGCATGCTCCGTTGGATGTGCAATGCCAATGTACGTGAACGACCAAGCATAGAGAAGCTGTGTATAAGAGGGATAAATTATAGTGTGCGGAAGAGAAGACTGCGATGGTATGGACATGTGATGCGCATGGAGGATGATCACTGGGTAAAGAAGTGACAAGAAATCCCAGTAGAAGGAAGACCACGAAAAACATGGGCAGAGGTGGTGAGAGCTGACCTCAGATCGCTGAAGCTCACGGAGGAGATGACGAGGGACCGTGACAAATGGAGAGATGCTGTGCTGAATAGGATTCGTCCCACCCTTGCAAGCAGGGAAAAGCGGACGTAAAATGATGACGACGATGATAGATTCAATAGACCTCAACATTTTACGTCTACATTTAAAATAAGCAATACTAAAGCCACAAACGCTTTTCTCTCTACGTCTCATCTGAAGAGGACAAGATAGGAACATCCATGCCGCCGCCCTGGGAGTATTGAGAAGATACTGCTAACCCTATCACTACCACAAGCAACAGTTGTAATTGTGGACACGATAAGAAGACGGAGAAAAAAAACGCTCGAATTATTACGAGTGTAATCACATGAATAAAGCTAATAAACCATTAATTTATGTGTATGTATTGTGTGTGTATATATATACTCTAACACAGACGGACTCTTAAAAAACAAACATTACCTCTTATGAACAAATTCCAAACAGTTTATGATTGGTAAATACCAGTGCAATACTAAGTTACGGCTGTAGCTATTTAGAAATACCGGTGTAATATTAACTAAGTTACCGCTGTAGCTATTTAGAAATACCGGTGTAATATTAACTAAGTTACCGCTGTAGCTATTTAAGTTTTCCCCTTCATCAACTCACCGCCACCTGTATCTTAAACCTGTGATCACATTATTGCTAGTAATAAAATTCAATAAATTTAAGCTTATAAATGTACCACTAAGAAGGCTACTTAAGAATTTACACTTCATTTAAGAAGAAATTATAGTTATGTTTACGTTGACGACAATTATAACCGGAAAGGACATTAGTGAATCTACAACATAGGCTGAAGACAACAGAAACGACCATCCTATCTGAAATATTATATATTATGATATTAAATATATTTCTGTTGCTATCAGTTTTTCCTAAAAATATTTGAATATGAATAAAGTGGAGTAAACTATTAAATATTGTTGTTATATCTTTATACTTTAGTTTTGCATGATGGCTTCTTTCTTCTCATTAAAAAGAATACACGGTTAATAATAACGTCCTCTGTGTATATAAATATATCCCCAGTATGTGGGGATGAAGTGATATAATAATAAGCACGTTAACAACTAGTTCTGTAAAGCTAGCAAGTCAAACTGGACCTCTACACTAACACAGGCAGCATAAAAACACGTTACAAATGCCAAACAGATTTTGTCCCAGAAATACCGGTGTAGAGATAATTGCGTTCCCGGTGAAAGTATTTCAGTTTACCCTCTTTTAACTCACTTCCTGATCATTTCAAATCGTGTACAGATTACCGGGCGTAAGAAAAAATAAACCATTTACAGAGGAGGTAGTCTAGAGATCTGCTAGAAATAGCAGCCAAATCTGTCACTTTGAATACGAGGAGCAATGAAACGAAATTCATTTTGCATCTTATATAGATATATATATAAATATGTATAACAAAGAGTGTGTGGTAAGATACCAGGTGGACCATAACGCAGAGTACTCAATACTTAGGGTAGTAGAGTGGGTAATAGGAAAAGAGTTTGGATCTAGCTGTCGAAACAGCTGGAGCTCAGCCGTCGGGGTCTTGACTCTTTTTGTATACAGTATATATATCATCATCATCATCATCATTTTACGACGTTCGCTTTTCCCTGCTCACAAGGGTGGGACGGGTCCTATTCAGCACAGCATCTCTCCACTTGTCACGGTCCTTCGTCATCTCCTCCGCGAACTTCAGCGATCTGAGGTCAGCTCTCACCACCTCCGCCCATGTTTTTTGTGGTCTTCCTCTACTGGGATTTCTTGTCACTTCTTTACCCAGTGGTCATCCTCCATGTGCACCACATGTCCACACCATCTTAGTCTTCTCTTCCGCACACTACAATTTATCCCCCTTATACACAGTTTCTCTCTCAACTCATCTATGCGTGGTCGTTCACGTACATTGGCATTGCACATCCAACGGTGTGACACAACACACAGTCAGAAACAAAATGGCGTAGGACAGAACAAAGGAGAGGCACAAAAACAAAGAAAAGAATCCCCAGTCACTGAAGAGGTCACAGAGTGTGTGACGAAAGAACTATGACAATATATAAACAACTATCTGGTTGTGGAACCAACCAACCAACCAGAAATTTATAAATTTATAAATTTATTATAATAAATTGAAGTTAAAGCAACAGGTGCGTGTGTTTCTTATTGGCAATATGACCCTCCCAAAGTATATCAATATCGGTTTCAACACACGATTTCAGATAAAGAATCTTGCTAAACAAATTCACAAACGAAATATATATACATACATATATATATATAGATACATGTATATATATATATACATGTATATAATGTAAATATATACATGTATATACATGTATATACATACATGTATATATATATATACATGTATATATACATCTATACATATACATGTATATATACATACATGTATATATATATACATGTTTATATATATATACATGTATATATATATACAT
Source organism: Eledone cirrhosa (assembly GCA_964016885.1). Classification (NCBI taxonomy): domain Eukaryota; kingdom Metazoa; phylum Mollusca; class Cephalopoda; order Octopoda; family Eledonidae; genus Eledone; species Eledone cirrhosa. The sequence continues at coordinate 13,093,539 of OZ024761.1, read as the reverse complement.
ACATGTATATATATATACATGTATATATATATACATGTATGTATATACATGTATATAGATAGATGTATATATACATGTATATCTATACATGTATGTATATATATGTATATATATATATATGTGTATAAATATACATGTGTATATATATACATGTGTATATATACATGCATATATATATACTTCTATATATATATACATGTATATATACATACATGTATATATACATACATGTATATATATACACATGTATATATATATACACATGCATAGATAATCATGTGTATATATACACATGTATATATATGTACATACATGTAAATATATATATATGTATATATATATACATATATACACATACATATATATGTATGTATATATACCTGTATATATATATGTACATGTATATTAATACATCTATGTCCCTCTCCTATATATGTGTGGTTGTACGCACCTGTTTAAATATATATATAAGTTTATCCCGGGTTCAATGGGGGGGGGGGGGGGTAACCACAGTAAGTAAAATACTCAATACGAATCAGAGTAAAATATTTAATATAGAAAAGCTTCTACAGGACTATAACTGTTTCATTCGTGAGAAATCATGAGGAAGCTGACATATATATATATGTATACATGTATATATATATATATATATATATATGTATATATATATATATATATATATATATATATATATATATATATATATATATATATATTCATGTATATATATCTATATATATATACATGTATATATATATATATATATATATATATATATATATATATATATATATATATATATAGAGAGAGAGAGAGAGTGATAAAGATATATATATATAAATGTATATATATATATATATATATATACATGTATATATATATGTATATATATAAATATATATATGTATATATATATAAATGAAAGGTATATATATACATGTATATATAACTATATATATATAGTTATATATACATGTATATATATATATATACCAACAAAAATATATATATATATATATATACATGTATGTATATATATACATGTATATATATATATACATGTATACATATATATACATGTATATATATATATATATGTATATATATATATATGTATATATATATGTATATATATACATATATATAGATGTATATATATAAACATGTATATATATATATATATATATACATGTATATATAACTATATATATATATAGTTATATATACATGTATATATATATATATATATATATATATATATACATGTATATATATACATACATGTGTATATATATACATACATGTATATATATATACATGTATATATATATATATACATGTATGTATATATATATACATGTATGTATATACATGTATATATATAGATGTATATATACATGTATGTATATATATATACATGTATATATGTATATAGAATAAGTAAAAGCGAAGTAGTTTCATATATATATGTATATATACATGTATATATAACTATATATATAACTATATATATAGTTATATATACATGTATATATATATATATACATGTATATATATATATATATATGTATATATATATACATGTATATATATATATGTATATATATATATACATGTATATATAACTATATATATAGTTATATATACATGTATATATATATATACATATATATATACATGTATATATATACATACATGTATATATATATATATACATGTATATATATATATATCATGATGTGTTCACCTATTAAAAATCCACAAAATACTTTAAATATTGTCGTTTTCGTCCATAGCAAGTGTTGTTTCGAAATAATTTTTGCACCCATTTTTGCGATTAAGTAAATATAGAGTTATCGTTCTTGAGATTTCGGCTCATAGAAATTTAAGGAACTGATGTCGCTAAATCGCCAAATCATTTACCTGCCCTGTTGCATCATGGGAGGGTAATGGCTGCCTTTTATTTTTTTAAACGATGGCAGATTCTTTAGTTTCTTTCGCAGCATCTTGTTCCTTGTTTCATATAAGTAAATAATTAAAACATTTTAGCGAGAAAGATATTAAACAGACTGCCATGGTTTTCGAAAAATAAAAGGCAGCCATTACCCTCCCATGATGCAACGGGGGCAGGTAAATGATTTGGCGATTTAGCGACATCAGTTCCTTAAATTTCCCCGAGCCGAAATCTCAAGAACGATAACTCCGTCTTTACTTAATCGCAAAAATGGGTGCAAAAATTATTTCGAATTTTTTAGTAATTATTTGTATATACTTACATTGTTTGCATATAAGGTAGGCTTAAAAGTTCATAGGCTCACTATGAAAGAGTGATGCTAGGGCTGTGCAATCTTGCATGTTGAAAAATAAACCTCATTTGGTCATTCCATGAGAGTATCTTGGTCAGCCTATGAAGGAGTGATGCTAGAGCTGTGCAATCTTGCATGTTGAAAAATAAACCTCATTCGGTCATTCCATGAGAGTATCTTGGTCAGCCTATGAAGGAGTGATGCTAGGGCTGCGCAATCTTGAATGTGGAAAAATAAACCTCATTCGGTCATTCCATGAGAGTATCTTGGTCAGCCTATGAAGGAGTGATGCTAGGGCTGTGGAATCTTGCATGTTGAAAAATAAACCTCATTTGGTCATTCCATGAGAGTATCTTAGTCAGCCTATGAAGGAGTGATGCTAGAGCTGCGCAATCTTGCATGTGGAAAAATAAACCTCATTCGGTCATTCCATGAGAGTATCTTGGTCAGCCTATGAAGGAGTGATGCTAGGGCTGTGCAATCCTGCATGTTGAAAAATAAACCTCATTCGGTCATTCCGTGAGAGTATCTTGGTCAGCCTATGAAGGAGTGATGCTAGAGCTGCGCAATCTTGCATGTGGAAAAATAAACCTCATTCGGTCATTCCATGAGAGTATCTTGGTCAGCCTATGAAGGAGTGATACTAGGGCTGTGCAATCTTGCATGTTGAAAAATAAACCTCATTCGGTCATTCCGTGAGAGTATCTTGGTCAGCCTATGAAGGAGTGATGCTAGAGCTGTGCAATCTTGCATGTTGAAAAATAAACCCCATTTGGTCATTCCATGAGAGTATCTTGGTCAGCCTATGAAGGAGTGATGCTAGAGCTGCGCAATCTTGCATGTGGAAAAATAAACCTCATTTGGTCATTCCATGAGAGTATCTTGGTCAGCCTATGAAGGAGTGATGCTAGAGCTGCGCAATCTTGCATGTGGAAAAGTAAACCTCATTTGGTCATTCCATGAGAGTATCTTGGTCAGCCTATGAAGGAGTGATGCTAGAGCTGTGCAATCTTGCATGTTGAAAAATAAACCTCATTTGGTCATTCCATGAGAGTATCTTGGTCAGCCTATGAAGGAGTGATGCTAGAGCTGTGCAATCTTGCATGTTGAAAAATAAACCTCATTTGGTCATTCCATGAGAGTATCTTGGTCAGCCTATGAAGGAGTGATGCTAGAGCTGTGAAATCTTGCATGTTGAAAAATAAACCTCATTTGATCATTCCATGAGAGTATCTTTGTCAGCTTATGAAGGAGTGATGCTAGTGCTGTGCAATCTTGCATGTTGAAAAATAAACCTCATTTGGTCATTCCATGAGACTATCTTGGTCAGCCTATGAAGGAGTGATGCTATATATATATATATAGTTATATATACATGTATATATATATAGAGATTTATATATATATACATGTATATATATACATGAGAGATTTGCATGACGTGGAGGTGGATGCCTTCAAGAAACATCTCGACACCTTGTTATCCAGGATCCCGGATGAGCCCACAGCAAGACACGAGGGAAACCTAAGGGCAGCAGCAACAAACTCACTTCAACTTAATCCTGCCTCCCAGCAATCTGAACATAATTTCGAGTCACTGGGTGGTACTAGAAAGCAGAGGGAATATAAAATCGCTACACCTGTCGTATAAATAATTAGTTTTACACCGGTCTTCTTCTTCTCATCACCAAATGGTCTGGCCAACTCCAGAGACTCCACTCTTATCACTATGTCCAGTCCTTCCTGCCAGAATGTCGACTCCATGAAACTTGCTGTTTATATCTTTCTATAAAAAGTAGGTTTCCAACAGTTTAAGTACATGCAACTCTGTTTATCTTCTTTTTTTTTTTCGTAAAAATGACTTCCTTCCTTATGTGGGTTTCTGTACATTAAAAGACCCAATAAAAATGAACGCTTGATTCAACGGCACTTCGACAGTTCCTCCTCATAGTAATTTAAATCGAGGTTTTCACTATAATGTATTTATGTCTTTGTCTTATCTCTAATAAAGTTTTAAATAGTACGACTAAGTGTTCAAATCAAGCAGTTTATTTATTGCCTACGTGTATAAGGTCTAGATAGAGGAAAAAAAGTTTTAAATGGTATGACTATGTGTTCAAATGACGAACGTTCATGTATATATATACTCTAACACAGACGGACTCTTAAAAAACAAACATTACCTCTTATGAACAAATTCCAAACAGTTTATTATTGGGAAATACCAGTGTAATACTAAGTAACCGCTGTAGCTATTTAGAAATACCGGTGTAATATTAACTAAGTTACGGCTGTAGCTATTTAGAAATACCGGTGTAATATTAACTAAGTTACCGCTGTAGCTATTTAGAAATACCGGTGTAATATTAACTAAGTTACCGCTGTAGCTATTTAAGTTTTCCACTGCATCAACTCACCCCTACCTGTATCTTAAACATGTGATCACATTATTGCTAGTAATAAAATTCAATAAATTTAAGCTTATAAATGTACCACTAAGAAGGCTACTTAAGAATTTACACTTCATTTAAGAAGAAATTATAGTTATGTTTACGTTGACGACAATTATAACCGGAAAGGACATTAGTGAATCTACAACATAGGCTGAAGACAACAGAAACGACCATCCTATCTGAAATATTATATATTATGATATTAAATATATTTCTGTTGCTATCAGTTTTTCCTAAAAATATTTGAATATGAATAAAGTGGAGTAAACTATTAAATATTGTTGTTATATCTTTATACTTTAGTTTTGCATGATGG
>OZ024761.1:13075961-13080961 GCA_964016885.1 Eledone cirrhosa | reverse complement strand
CCTAACCTCGCTTCCTCACTCTAACATCAAATCCTTAACCCTAAAGCCCCTTCCTCACTCTAACATCAAATCCTTAACCCTAACCCTAAAGCCCCTTCCTCACTCTAACATCAAATCCTTAACCCTAACCCTAAAGCCCCTTCCACACTCTAACATCAAATCCTTAACCCTAACCCTAAAGCCCCTTCCTCACTCTAACATCAAATCCTTAACCCTAACCCTAAAGCCCCTTCCACACTCTAACATCAAATCCTTAACCCTAACCCTAAAGCCCCTTCCTCACTCTAACATCAAATCCTTAACCCTAACCCTAAAGCCCCTTCCACACTCTAACATCAAATCCTTAACCCTAACCCTAAAGCCCCTTCCACACTCTAACATCAAATCCTTAACCCTAACCCTAAAGCCCCTTCCACACTCTAACATCAAATCCTTAACCCTCACCCTAAAGCCCCTTCCACACTCTAACATCAAATCCTTAACCCTAACCCTAAAGCCCCTTCCACACTCTAACATCAAATCCTTAACCCTAACCCTAAAGCCCCTTCCACACTCTAACATCAAATCCTTAACCCTAACCCTAAAGCCCCTTCCACACTCTAACATCAAATCCTTAACCCTAACCCTAAAGCCCCTTCCACACTCTAACATCAAATCCTTAACCCTAACCCTAAAGCCCCTTCCACACTCTAACATCAAATCCTTAACCCTCACCCTAAAGCCCCTTCCACACTCTAACATCAAATCCTTAACCCTAACCCTAAAGCCCCTTCCACACTCTAACATCAAATCCTTAACCCTAACCCTAAAGCCCCTTCCTCACTCTAACATCAAATCCTTAACCCTAACCCTAAAGCCCCTTCCACACTCTAACATCAAATCCTTAACCCTAACCCTAAAGCCCCTTCCTCACTCTAACATCAAATCCTTAACCCTAACCCTAAAGCCCCTTCCACACTCTAACATCAAATCCTTAACCCTAACCCTAAAGCCCCTTCCTCACTCTAACATCAAATCCTTAACCCTAACCCTAAAGCCCCTTCCTCACTCTAACATCAAATCCTTAACCCTCACCCTAAAGCCCCTTCCACACTCTAACATCAAATCCTTAACCCTAACCCTAAAGCCCCTTCCACACTCTAACATCAAATCCTTAACCCTAACCCTAAAGCCCCTTCCTCACTCTAACATCAAATCCTTAACCCTAACCCTAAAGCCCCTTCCTCACTCTAACATCAAATCCTTAACCCTAACCCTAAAGCCCCTTCCTCACTCTAACATCAAATCCTTAACCCTAACCCTAAAGCCCCTTCCTCACTCTAACATCAAATCCTTAACCCTAACCCTAAAGCCCCTTCCACACTCTAACATCAAATCCTTAACCCTAACCCTAAAGCCCCTTCCTCACTCTAACATCAAATCCTTAACCCTAACCCTAAAGCCCCTTCCTCACTCTAACATCAAATCCTTAACCCTAACCCTAAAGCCCCTTCCACACTCTAACATCAAATCCTTAACCCTAACCCTAAAGCCCCTTCCTCACTCTAACATCAAATCCTTAACCCTAACCCTAAAGCCCCTTCCTCACTCTAACATCAAATCCTTAACCCTAACCCTAAAGCCCCTTCCTCACTCTAACATCAAATCCTTAACCAAGATTGAACCCGTTTCCTCAGTCAACAACAAATCATGAATTTCTTGACTATTATCCACATGTTGTGTCCTCAACAGAGATGGAGAGACAGGGATAGTGTAATTATTGGGGTGACAAGTAAAAGTCAGCCCCTGTTTCTTCATTTATAGAAGGAATAGTAAATGTGAGGGTTGGGACGCAGGGAAGGTATGGGGGAGAGTCTAAAACCAATAAGATGGGGTAGAAGCATAAAACTAAAAGATGACACACACAAAATAGATTGAAAGGGTTAACCCTTTACCATTTACATTACTCTATATATACTATTGTATTTTCACAGTAAAGGCTTTACCTCACATAATATCTCACATAACATTTACATTACTCTATATACTATTGTATTATCCCAGTAAAGGCTTTACCTCACATAATATCTCACATAACATTTACATTACTCTATATATACTATTGTATTATCCCAGTAAAGGCTTTACCTCACATAATATCTCACATAACATTTACATTACTCTATATATACTATTGTATTTTCACAGTAAAGGCTTTACCTCACATAATATCTCACATAGCATTTACATTACTCTATATATACTATTGTATTTTCACAGTGAAGGCTTTACCCCACATAATATCTCACATAACATTTACATTACTCTATATATACTATTGTATTTTCACAGTAAAGGCTTTACCTCACATAATATCTCACATAACATTTACATTACTCTATATATACTATTGTATTTTCACAGTAAAGGCTTTACCTCACATAATATCTCACATAACATTTACATTACTCTATATATACTATTGTATTTTCACAGTAAAGGCTTTACCTCACATAATATCTCACATAACATTTACATTACTCTATATATACTATTGTATTTTCACAGTAAAGGCTTTACCTCACATAATATCTCACATAACATTTACATTACTCTATATATACTATTGTATTTTCACAGTAAAGGCTTTACCTCACATAATATCTCACATAACATTTACATTACTCTATATATACTATTGTATTTTCACAGTAAAGGCTTTATCTCACATAATATTGAATCTATTTTGATATTATTTATTTTGAGAATGATACCTTAACTTCAGTATGAGTGGGTTATGACCAGTTTGAAGAGAAAGAGGTGAGAGAATTCTGGCCGGATATGGCCAGTTTAAATGCTAAAGGGTTAAGGCTTCGATTGAAATCAAGGTAGATGCTCACAGAAGATATATTTTAAAACACACCAGCCTAAGACAGAACGCTGACAAATAGGTTTACTGTATGGTGTCATAACATCTGATGGAGTGATAGACATTGACATAAGGACATATGGTATGTATGGAGTGATAGAGGGTGACATAATGACATATGGTATGTATGGAGTGATAGAGGGTGACATAATGACATATGGTATGTATGGAGTGATAGAGGGTGACATAATGACATATGGTATATATGGAGTGATAGAGGGTGACATGACATATGGTATGTATGGAGTGATAGAGGGTGACATAAGGACATATGGTATGTATGGAGTGATAGACATTGACATAAGGACATATGGTATGTATGGAGTGATAGAGGGTGACATAAGGACATATGGTATGTATGGAGTGATAGAGGGTGACATAATGACATATGGTATGTATGGAGTGATAGACGTTGACATAATGACATATGGCATGTATGGAGTGATAGAGGGTGACATAAGGACATATGGTATGTATGGAGTGATAGACATTGACATAATGACATATGGTATGTATGGAGTGATAGACGTTGACATAAGGACATATGGTATGTATGGAGTGATAGAGGGTGACATAAGGACATATGGTATGTATGGAGTGATAGAGGGTGACATAAGGACATATGGTATGTATGGAGTGATAGACATTGACATAATGACATATGGTATGTATGGAGTGATAGAGGGTGACATAATGACATATGGTATGTATGGAGTGATAGACGTTGACATAAGGACATATGGTATGTATGGAGTGATAGAGGGTGACATAAGGACATATGGTATGTATGGAGTGATAGAGGGTGACATAAGGACATATGGTATGTATGGAGTGATAGACATTGACATAATGACATATGGTATGTATGGAGTGATAGAGGGTGACATAATGACATATGGTATGTATGGAGTGATAGAGGGTGACATAAGGACATATGGTATATATGGAGTGATAGAGGGTGACATAAGGACATATGGTATGTATGGAGTGATAGAGGGTGACATAAGGACATATGGTATGTATGGAGTGATAGACATTGACATAAGGACATATGGTATGTATGGAGTGATAGAGGGTGACATAAGGACATATGGTATGTATGGAGTGATAGAGGGTGACATAAGGACATATGGTATATATGGCGTGATAGAGGGTGACATAAGGACATATGGTATGTATGGAGTGATAGAGGGTGACATAAGGACATATGGTATGTATGGAGTGATAGAGGGTGACATAAGGACATATGGTATGTATGGAGTGATAGAGGGTGACATAAGGACATATGGTATGTTTGGCGTACTTTAAACTTACCAGAGCCCATCACCTCCCCATGTCTGACGAATACAGTCAATTTCTTCCAGAGAAGAGAAAGAGTGAGAGAGAGATGAAATGAGTAAGAGATGTAGAGAGGAAGAATTAACCCCAGTATATAAGTGGTATGTTATTTTTTTATCACCCATGAAAAGAGTAAAGGTAAAAATTGACTTTGGCAAGATTTGAACTAAGAATGCAGAGTGTTCTAACAACTCTACTAAATACACAACTGTGTGTGTATACATGTGTATATATAAACATGTTTATATACTCGGCTGAATAATTGTTTCTACTTTTGGCACAAGGCCAGCAATTACCCAGTGCATTATTCTATCGTACTTTATTTTACCGACCCCGTAAGAACGAAAGGCAAAGTTAACCTTGGCGGGATTTGAACTCAGAATGGCAAGGGCCGTAACTCTATGCGTCAAAGCATGGCGTCCGACCCTCTACCGATACTGGGACGCCATGCTTTGACACTTTGACAGCTGAATAATGGTACTTAACCCTTTAGCATTCACATTACTCTATATTTACTATTGTATTTTCACGGCAAAGGCTTTACCTCACATAATATCTCACATAATATCGAATCTATGAGATTTTGAAAGTATTTATTTTGAAAACAATACCTTAACATCAGTTTCAGTGACCAGTTACAGCCAGTTTCAACAGAAAGATGTAGAGAATTCTGGCCGGTTTTGGCCGGTTCGAACACTAAAGGGTTAATGTTGCAACAGAACAACTCCATATTATGTCATTGACAGTAGAGGGG
>OZ024761.1:13058461-13073461 GCA_964016885.1 Eledone cirrhosa | reverse complement strand
GGTGCCGGATTTAGGACAAATGAAGCTCTGTGCTAGTTATGAGGACCCTTACTTGAGCCCTGAAGGAGGTAAAACTTTGGTGAGGTAGGAAGATGGGCCCCCTTTCCGTGGCCAACAAGGTCCTGTGTTTAAGTACACCTAAGCACAATGGTAAATCCAGCACTGATGGTGGCTATGGTTATGACTCAAGAAACGAGGAGGAAGTGAGGCTCCTAGAATTCTGTGATTCAAATGAACTATTTGCAACACTAAGTTAAAGAAATCTACCAACCACTTGATCACCTACCAATCAGGTGAACACACAAGCCAGAATAACTTTTTACTTGCTAAAAGACAAGATAAACAGATGGTTATGAATACTAATACGTTCCCTGGAAAAGAATGTACTAATGTACTAATGTACATAAGTTTGTTATTAGTGACATCAGACATAAGCACAAAACAGAACAAGACACACAGGAAAATATGGAGGAGGGGGAGAATATGGAAGCTATTAAATATAGGTTGAGATAAGTTCTACATGATGTATTTGACCTGGGGGAGGAGGAGTTAGATATGACATGGAAGACAATTGTGTGTAGATGAGGGGAGAGTTATAGAGAGTTAACTGTAGATGAGGGAGAGTTATAGAGAGTTAACTGTAGATGGAGGAGAGTTATAGAGAGTTAACTGTAGATGAGGGGAGAGTTATAGAGAGATAACTGTAGATGGGGAGAGTTATAGAGAGATAACTGTAGATGGGGAGAGTTATAGAGAGTTAACTGTAGATCGGGAGAGTTATAGAGAGTTAACTGTAGATGAGGGAGAGTTATAGAGAGTTAACTGTAGATGGGGAGAGTTATAGAGAGTTAACTGTAGATGGGGAGAGTTATAGAGAGTTAACTGTAGATGGGGGAGAGTTATAGAGAGTTAACTGTAGATGAGGCGAGAGTTATAGAGAGATAACTGTAGATGGGGAGAGTTATAGAGAGATAACTGTAGATGGGGAGAGTTATAGAGAGTTAACTGTAGATGGGAGCAGAGTTATAGAGAGAGGGAGAGTTATAGAGAGTTAACTGTAGACGAGGGGAGAGTTACAGAGAGTTAACTGTAGATAGAGGGAGAGTTATAGAGAGTTAACTGTAGATAGGGGAAGAGTTATAGAGAGTTAACTGAAGATAGAGGGAGAGTTAGAGAGAGTTAACTGAAGATAGAGGGAGAGGTATAGAGAGTTAACTGTAGATGGGGGCAGAGTTACAGAGAGTTAACTGTAGATAGAGGGAGAGTTATAGAGAGTTAACTGTAGATAGAGGGAGACTTACAGAGAGCTAACTGTAGATGGGGGAAGAGTTATAGAGAGTTAACTGTAGATAGAGGGAGAGTTATAGAGAGTTAACTGTAGATAGAGGGAGATTTACAGAGAGCTAACTGTAGATGGGGGAAGAGTTATAGAGAGTTAACTGAAGATAGAGGGAGAGTTAGAGAGAGTTAACTGAAGATAGAGGGAGAGTTATAGAGAGTTAACTGTAGATGGGGGAAGAGTTATAGAGAGTTAACTGTAGATGGGGAGAGTTATAGAGAGTTAACTGTAGATAGAGGGAGAGTTATAGAGAGCTAACTGTAGATGGGGGAAGAGTTATAGAGAGTTAACTGTAGATGGGGAGAGTTATAGAGAGTTAACTGTAGATGGGGAGAGTTATAGAGAGTTAACTGTAGATGGGGAGAGTTATAGAGAGTTAACTGTAGATAGAGGGAGAGTTATAGAGAGCTAACTGTAGATGGGGAAGAGTTATAGAGAGTTAACTGTAGATAGAGGGAGACTTACAGAGAGCTAACTGTAGATGGGGGAAGAGTTATAGAGAGTTAACTGTAGATAGAGGGAGAGTTATAGAGAGTTAACTGTAGATAGAGGGAGATTTACAGAGAGCTAACTGTAGATGGGGGAAGAGTTATAGAGAGTTAACTGAAGATAGAGGGAGAGTTATAGAGAGTTAACTGTAGATGGGGGAAGAGTTATAGAGAGTTAACTGTAGATGGGGAGAGTTATAGAGAGTTAACTGTAGATAGAGGGAGAGTTATAGAGAGCTAACTGTAGATGGGGGAAGAGTTATAGAGAGTTAACTGTAGATGGGGAGAGTTATAGAGAGTTAACTGTAGATGGGGAGAGTTATAGAGAGTTAACTGTAGATGGGGAGAGTTATAGAGAGTTAACTGTAGATAGAGGGAGAGTTATAGAGAGCTAACTGTAGATGGGGAAGAGTTATAGAGAGTTAACTGTAGATGGGGAGAGTTATAGAGAGTTAACTGTAGATAGAGGGAGAGTTATAGAGAGCTAACTGTAGATGGGGGAGAGTTACAGAGAGTTAACTGTAGATGGGGAGAGTTATAGAGAGTTAACTGTAGATGGGGGAGAGTTATAGAGAGTTAACTGTAGATGAGGCGAGAGTTATAGAGAGATAACTGTAGATGGGGAGAGTTATAGAGAGATAACTGTAGATGGGGAGAGTTATAGAGAGTTAACTGTAGATGGGAGCAGAGTTATAGAGAGAGGGAGAGTTATAGAGAGTTAACTGTAGACGAGGGGAGAGTTACAGAGAGTTAACTGTAGATAGAGGGAGAGTTATAGAGAGTTAACTGTAGATAGAGGAAGAGTTATAGAGAGTTAACTGAAGATAGAGGGAGAGTTAGAGAGAGTTAACTGAAGATAGAGGGAGAGTTATAGAGAGTTAACTGTAGATAGAGGGAGATTTACAGAGAGCTAACTGTAGATGGGGGAAGAGTTATAGAGAGTTAACTGAAGATAGAGGGAGAGTTAGAGAGAGTTAACTGAAGATAGAGGGAGAGTTATAGAGAGTTAACTGTAGATGGGGGCAGAGTTACAGAGAGTTAACTGTAGATAGAGGGAGAGTTATAGAGAGCTAACTGTAGATAGAGGGAGACTTACAGAGAGCTAACTGTAGATGGGGGAAGAGTTATAGAGAGTTAACTGTAGATGGGGAGAGTTATAGAGAGTTAACTGTAGATAGAGGGAGAGTTATAGAGAGCTAACTGTAGATGGGGGAAGAGTTATAGAGAGTTAACTGTAGATGGGGAGAGTTATAGAGAGTTAACTGTAGATGGGGAGAGTTATAGAGAGTTAACTGTAGATGGGGAGAGTTATAGAGAGTTAACTGTAGATAGAGGGAGAGTTATAGAGAGTTAACTGTAGATGGGGAGAGTTATAGAGAGTTAACTGTAGATAGAGGGAGAGTTATAGAGAGCTAACTGTAGATGGGGAAGAGTTATAGAGAGTTAACTGTAGATGGGGAGAGTTATAGAGAGTTAACTGTAGATAGAGGGAGAGTTATAGAGAGCTAACTGTAGATGGGGGAGAGTTACAGAGAGTTAACTGTAGATGGGGAGAGTTATAGAGAGTTAACTGTAGATGGGGAGAGTTATAGAGAGTTAACTGTAGATAGAGGGAGAGTTATAGAGAGCTAACTGTAGATGGGGGAGAGTTACAGAGAGTTAACTGTAGATGGGGGAGAGTTACAGAGAGTTAACTGTAGATGGGGAGAGTTATAGAGAGTTAACTGTAGATGGGGAGAGTTATAGAGAGTTAACTGTAGATAGAGGGAGAGTTATAGAGAGCTAACTGTAGATGGGGGAGAGTTACAGAGAGTTAACTGTAGATGGGGAGAGTTATAGAGAGTTAACTGTAGATAGAGGGAGAGTTACAGAGTGATGAGTGTAGATGGGGGAGAGGGTGTATAAAGAGTAAAAAATTATCGGTTAACTCACACATACCATCTGTACTCATTTCTTCATTTAATCTGGCTAATCTCAATCTGAAATTTAACACAAAATAACAACAACAATAATAAAAAAAACAATAATAATAATAATTGTTTCTACTTTAGACACAAGGCTAGCAATGTTGGGGGAGGGGAAAGTAGATTAACCCTTTAGCATTTAAATTCTATATTTACTATTATATTTTCACGGTAAAGGCTTTACCTCATACTATCTCATAATTATGCAACTACTTCGATGTCTTTGAAATGTGCATAATATATACAACCCTTGCAAGCAGGGAAAAGCGGCCGTATGATGATGATGATGATGAGTGTGAGAGTGTGAGAGTGTGAGTGTGAGTGTGTGTGTGTGTGTGTGTGTGTGTGTGTGTGTGTGTGTGTGTGTGTGTGTAGATGGGGGAGAGGGTGTATAAAGAGTAAAAAATTATCGGTTAACTCACACATACCATCTGTACTCATTTCTTCATTTAATCTGGCTAATAATAAGGCATTTTTTCATTTAATCTGGCTAATAATAAGGCATTTTTTGACATGTGAGTTATCTCCCTTAGGTTAACCCCTCTCCTATATACCATTTATTTACATAGTTCCATGACCACGAAAGTGTTAAAGCAGAGTTCCTCAAAATGGGGTTTGTCAATACTTTGGTGGGTAATATAGACTTAAAAATGGGGAAGGTAGTGTGTGTATATACATATATATATATATATAGAAAGTGAACAACACAAAATATAACTAATCCATTAGCAAAGGTTTCAGGACCCTAGACAATATTAATATATGTCAGAAAGAGGGGCTATGATTCATAACTTTCTAATTAAATAGCTGTTTTATACATAGAACACTCTTTTAACCTTTGCTTTTTCTTCGGAAATACTTAACACACAGACATATATATATATATATATATATATATATATATATACGGAAATGGTAGTTTACCTGAAGCATTGTGTAGTGCGGTATAAAGGTTTGAAGTTAGAAGGCCAGACAATGCAGGTTTGGATATAGGGTATAAATATAAATGTCCGAAATAAATGAGGTCGTGTAGGTGTCAAGACAAAAAAACACACAGTCCACGCTGTAATGTGGCCATGTAGGTAACACGGTAAAAACCTCCCAGCCCACACTGTAAACGTGGTTGGTGTTAGGAAGGGCAACCAGCCCTAGAAAACCTGCCAGACAGTCCTATACGAGCAAGACAACCAATCTTGCCTCAAGTGGGAAAATTCCCGTCCAAACCCATGCAAGCGTGGAAGATGGACGTTAAACAATGATGATGATGATGATGATGGTGTAAAAGATAGCGCTGACAATTAGTCTTTTACCTTAATTTATTCATAAACCATGATATTTCGAGATATTATATCTTCGTCTGAGGAAAGTAAAGGGGTTAATCCAGTTCTAAAAATATCTCGAAATATCAGGATATATGAATAAATTAAGGTAAAAGACTAATTGTCAGCGCTACCTTTTACATTTATATTTATACCCTATATCCAAACCTGCATTGTTCTGGCCTTCCAACTTCAAACATTTATATATATATATATATATATATATATATGTATATTAATAATAATAATAATAATAATTGTTTCTACTATTGGCACAAGGCCAGCAATTACCCAGTACATTACTGGTACTTTATTTTATCGACCCTGTAAGGATGAAAGGCAAAGTTAACCTCGGCGGGATTTGAACTCAGAATAGCAAGGGCCGTAACTCTATGCATCAAAGCATGGCGTCCGAACCTCTACCGATACTGCCAATCCACAATAGTAATAATAATAAATTTGAAGACTAAAATCCAAAGAGGGCTTGATAAGGATAAATATATATCAAACATATAAGAACCGTAGAGCAAATATTTATTAAAATAACAGATTAAAGTTTAAGCAAAGAATCGCTGCTTTCACCCTTAACGGGATGATCCCGTTAAGGGTGAAAGCAGCGATTCTTTGCTTAAACTTTAATCTGTTATTTTAATTAATATATATATAAATATACAATGTTAATACCAAATTTGTCTGATCATGGAAGGATATGGGAGGACTGAAAACACTTGAGAAAGAAAGTTGAGTTAAATTGTTGCTACTTACAGTGTCACTATATCAGCATTTGTGGCTTCTATGGCTATTGTTTCGGCATCCTGTACAACAACAACAACAACAACAACATCTTAAACTGTGGTATCAACAGGTTAACAACTAAATGTCTGACAAACTACAGCTTACTAACTTTATTGGTGATAATGGTGATTTAAAGAAATGCTATTTCAATACTAGACACAGTGTTATATAAGGTTTCTTTGATAATAGAGTGAAGTGGTTTAAAGAAAATGTCGCTCAGCTGGCTCTGGTGACAATCCCTGATATGGGTCATACTACCCAAGGTTAAACCTGCTCCTGTGGTTACCCTTGACACTTAGTTAGTTTTCAGTCTGTGTTGAGAAAGAAAGAGGGCTGGAGCATAAGGCTGGCAACCTTACCTCCATCAACCAAATTGCTAGGGAAACAAAGAGCAGATACCCAGCTTAGAAACAGAGACATAACAGGGATGAGAACCAGGTGGAATAGATGCCTTGTGTTGACTAATACTACATAGGGAGATAAACTAACTATAGATGATGGTGATGGTGGTGATGATGGTGATGGTGATGATGGCGTTGATGGTGATGATGGTGTTGATGATGGTGTTGATGATAGTGATGATGGTGTTGATGATAGTGATGATGGTGTTGATGATGTTGATGGTGATGATGGTGTTGATGATGGTGTTGATGGTGATGATGGTGTTGATGGTGATGATGGTGTTGATGGTGTTGATGGTGATGATGGTGTTGATGGTGATGATGGTGTTGATGGTGTTGATGGTGATGATGGTGTTGATGGTGTTGATGGTGATGATGGTGTTGATGGTGATGATGGTGTTGGTGATAGTGATGATGGTGTTGATGATGGTGATGATGGTGTTGATGGTGATGATGGTGTTGGTGATAGTGATGATGGTGTTGATGATGGTGATGATGGTGTTGATGGTGATGATGGTGTTGATGATAGTGATGATGGTGTTGATGATGGTGATGATGGTGTTGATGGTGATGATGGTGTTGATGATAGTGATGATGGTGTTGATGATAGTGATGATGGTGTTGATGATAGTGATGATGGTGTTGATGGTGTTGATGGTGTTGATAGTGATGATGGTGTTGATGATAGTGATGATGGTGTTGATGGTGATGATGGTGTTGATGATAGTGATGATGGTGTTGATGATAGTGATGATGGTGTTGATGATAGTGATGATGGTGTTGATGATAGTGATGATGGTGTTGATGATAGTGATGATGGTGTTGATGATAGTGATGATGGTGTTGATGATAGTGATGATGGTGTTGATGATAGTGATGATGGTGTTGATGATAGTGATGATGGTGTTGATGATAGTGATGATGGTGTTGATGGTGATGATGGTGTTGATGATAGTGATGATGGTGTTGATGGTGATGATGGTGTTGATGATAGTGATGATGGTGTTGATGGTGATGATGGTGTTGATGATAGTGATGATGGTGTTGATGGTGATGATGGTGTTGATGATGGTGATGATGGTGTTGATGATAGTGATGATGGTGTTGATGGTGATGATGGTGTTGATGATAGTGATGATGGTGTTGATGATGGTGATGATGGTGTTGATGGTGATGATGGTGTTGATGATAGTGATGATGGTGTTGGTGATAGTGATGATGGTGTTGATGGTGATGATGGTGTTGATGATAGTGATGATGGTGTTGATGGTGATGATGGTGTTGATGATAGTGATGATGGTGTTGATGATGTTGATGGTGTTGATGATAGTGATGATGGTGTTGATGATGGTGTTGATGATGGTGATGATGGTGTTGATGATAGTGATGATGGTGTTGATGATAGTGATGATGGTGTTGATGGTGATGATGGTGTTGATGATGGTGATGGTGTTGATGGTGATGATGGTGTTGGTGATAGTGATGATGGTGTTGATGGTGATGATGGTGTTGATGGTGTTGATGGTGATGTTGATGGTGTTGATGGTGTTGATGGTGATGATGGTGATGATGGTGTTGATGGTGATGATGGTGTTGGTGATAGTGATGATGGTGTTGATGATAGTGATGATGGTGTTGATGGTGATGATGGTGTTGATGGTGATGATGGTGTTGGTGATAGTGATGATGGTGTTGATGGTGATGATGGTGTTGATGATAGTGATGATGGTGTTGATGGTGATGATGGTGTTGATGATAGTGATGATGGTGTTGATGGTGATGATGGTGTTGATGATAGTGATGATGGTGTTGATGGTGATGATGGTGTTGATGATGGTGATGATGGTGTTGATGGTGATGTTGAAGTGATGGTGATGGAGATGTGGATGATGATGGTGCTGATAGTGATGGTTTTGATGGTGATGATGGCGTTGACGGTGCTGATGATAGTGATGGTGTTGGAGTGATGGTGAAGATGGTGGTGATGGTAAGGGTGATGATAATGGTGACGGTGATTGTGGTGATGGTGATGATGAAGATGGTGGTGATGTTGATGGTGATGGTGAAGGTTACAGTGATGGTATCAAACAGATAAGACTTACTTTGCCCTCGTTATCTTTGGCATGTCGATCCGCACCTCGTTTCAGGAACTGGCACACTTGTCTGCAACATAGAATACCAGTTATATACTGAGGTTTAAAGACACCTCTCTTCAATCAAAGCGGTCATACTCCAGTCACACTCACTCAGTCAAGACGGTCATACTCCAGTCACACTCACTCCGTCATGACGGTCTTACTGCAGTCACACTCACTCAGTCAAGACGGTCTTACTCGAGCCACACTCACTCCGTCATGACGGTCTTAGTGCAGTCACACTCACTCAGTCGAGACGGTCTTACTCGAGCCACACTCACTCCGTCATGACGGTCTTACTGCAGTCACACTCACTCAGTCAAGACGGTCTTACTCGAGCCACACTCACTCCGTCATGACGGTCTTAGTGCAGTCACACTCAATCAGTCGAGACGGTCTTACTCGAGCCACACTCACTCCGTCATGACGGTCTTACTGCAGTCACACTCACTCAGTCAAGACGGTCTTACTCGAGCCACACTCACTCCGTCATGACGGTCTTACTGCAGTCACACTCACTCAGTCAAGACGGTCTTACTCGAGCCACACTCACTCCGTCATGACGGTCTTAGTGCAGTCACACTCACTCCGTCAAGGTGGTCTTACTCGAGCCACACTCACTCCGTCATGACGGTCTTAGTGCAGTCACACTCACTCAGTCAAGACGGTCTTACTCGAGCCACACTCACTCCGTCATGACGGTCTTAGTGCAGTCACACTCACTCAGTCGAGACGGTCTTACTCGAGCCACACTCACTCCGTCATGACGGTCTTACTGCAGTCACACTCACTCAGTCAAGACGGTCTTACTCGAGCCACACTCACTCCGTCATGACGGTCTTAGTGCAGTCACACTCACTCCGTCAAGGTGGTCTTACTCGAGCCACACTCACTCCGTCATGACGGTCTTAGTGCAGTCACACTCACTCAGTCGAGACGGTCTTACTCGAGCCACACTCACTCCGTCATGACGGTCTTAGTGCAGTCACACTCACTCAGTCGAGACGGTCTTACTCGAGCCACACTCACTCCGTCATGACAGTCTTAGTGCAGTCACACTCACTCAGTCAAGACGGTCTTACTCGAGCCACACTCACTCCGTCATGACGGTCTTAGTGCAGTCACACTCACTCAGTCAAGACGGTCTTACTCGAGCCACACTCACTCTCGAAATTTCAAGGCATGTAATACACATAAAAAAAATTCATTTTCTTGGGCCTGCATTACATTAGGTGTAAAACTTCATTTTTTCAGCTTTTTAGGGCTTTTTTGATTCGTTACGTCTAGCCGATTTTCCCAAAATTTCAAGGCATATTATGCAACATAAAAAAAATTTAATTTTCTGATCCCCTAGGGCCCGCATTAGGTGAAAACCTGCATTTTTCCTGCTTCATCGAGGAAAATCTTAAAGATTATCCAGCCATCAGAGTATTCGGTTTATTTTCTTTACATATTGTCCAGGCATGCAGTTTTTCCATGATTAGGTCTGTTGGTGGCCCACGTTCCAAAATACCTTATCCCGTGCAATGCCGGGTACCACTGCTAGTATATCATATATTTCTACTTACCCAGTATAGTAATATAGCATATCACATATATTTCCACTAACCCACTATAGTAATATAGCATATCACATATATTTCCACTTACCCAGTATAGTAATATAGCATATCACATATATTTCCACTTACCCAGTATAGTAATATAGCATATCACATATATTTCCACTTACCCAGTATAGTAATATAGCATATCGCATATATTTCCACTTACCCAGTATAGTAATATAGCATATCACATATATTTCCACTTACCCAGTATAACCATGTATCGTAGCATGATGGAGAGAAGTCCTTCCTTTTTGGTCCCGCCGATCCAACTTAGCTCCGTTAAGCAACAGAAACTCACAAGCGGCTAAAGAACCCTGAAACACAAAATTATTGAAATGAAACCTGTTAGAAATTACATAAAAATGAACCAAACTTGGCCTTAACCCTTTTCTTACTGGAAACCAACTCTGGTTTTGTAATACCAAACCTCTTATTTTAACCCTTTAGCATTTACATTACTCTATATTTTCTATTGTATTTTCACAGAAAAGGCTTTAGTTCACATAATTATCTCACATAATATCAAATCTATGCGATTTTGATATTATTGATTTTGAGAACAGTACCTTAATGTCAGTATGAGAGGCCAGTTATGGCTGGTTTGAACTGAAAGATGTGAGAGAATTCTGGCCAGATACGGCCGGTTTAAAGTGTTTGAATTTAAATTCAAACACCACTTCCTACATATCACTGTCCTCACAGCTTGGCCAAGGATATAAGTACCCTAGCATCAAAATACAATAGTGCTGGTTCCACAATAAAATGCACTCAGCCCACTCTGTAAAGTGGAAGTACTGGTGTCGTGATAAAATGCAAACTGGGGGCATTTTATATAATGGTTGTGATGGTTTTACAACAAAATGCACCCAGTTTACTCTGTAAATGATCAGGCTGGTGCTCTGTAAAAACAAGCACCCAGTCAACTCTGTCAGGTAGTAGTGGTGAGACCATACATACAGTAAAATGATTGGCATTAGGAAGGGCATCCAGTTATAGAGACCATGCCTTACATCAGTATGTGACAAAATACCTAACCCAAGCATAGAAAATAACCGTGGTCACCTGACCTGTCAGGATTTTAGTACATGACAACCATGGAGTCACCAGACCAGACTGGCCTCAGTATATGACAACCATGTGGTCACCAGACCAGTGTGGTCTCAGTATATGACAACCATGTGGTCACCAGACCAGTGTGGTCTCAGTATATGACAACCTTGTTGTCACCAGACCTGTGTAGCCTCAGTATATAACAACCATGTTGTCACCAGACCAGTGTGGTCTCAGTATATAACAACCATGTGGTCACCAGACCTGTGTAGCCTCAGTATATAACAACCATGTGGTCACCAGACCAGTGTGGTCTCAGTATATAACAACCATGTGGTCACCAGACCAGTGTGGTCTCAGTATATAACAACCATGTGGTCACCAGACCTGTGTAGCCTCAGTATATGACAACCATGTGGTCACCAGACCAGTGTGGTCTCAGTATATAACAACCATGTGGTCACCAGACCTGTGTAGCCTCAGTATATAACAACCATGTGGTCACCAGACCAGTGTGGTCTCAGTATATAACAACCATGTGGTCACCAGACCAGTGTGGTCTCAGTATATAACAACCATGTGGTCACCAGACCTGTGTAGCCTCAGTATATGACAACCATGTGGTCACCAGACCAGTGTGGTCTCAGTATATAACAACCATGTGGTCACCAGACCAGTGTGGTCTCAGTATATAACAACCATGTGGTCACCAGACCAGTGTGGTCTCAGTATATAACAACCATGTGGTCACCAGACCTGTGTAGCCTCAGTATATAACAACCATGTGGTCACCAGACCAGTGTGGTCTCAGTATATAACAACCATGTGGTCACCAGACCAGTGTGGTCTCAGTATATAACAACCATGTGGTCACCAGACCTGTGTAGCCTCAGTATATAACAACCATGGAGTCACCAGGCCAGTGTGGTCTCAGTATATGACAACCATGTGGTCACCAGGCCAGTGTGGCCTCAGTATATAACAACCATGTGGTCACCAGGCCAGTGTGGTCTCAGTATATGACAACCATGTGGTCACCAGGCCAGTGTGGCCTCAGTATATAACAACCATGTGGTCACCAGGCCAGTGTGGCCTCAGTATATAACAACCATGTGGTCACCAGACCAGCGTGGCCTCAGTATATGACAGCCTTGTGGTCACCAGACCTGTGTGGCCTCAGTATATAACAACCATGGAGTCACCAGGCCAGTGTGGCCTCAGTATATGACAACCATGTGGTCACCAGACCAGTGTGGCCTCAGTATATGACAACCATGTGGTCACCAGACCAGTGTGGCCTCAGTATATGACAACCTTGTGGTCACCAGGCCAGTGTGGCCTCAGTATATAACAGCCTTGTGGTCACCAGACCTGTGTGGCCTCAGTATATGACAGCCTTGTGGTCACCAGACCTGTGTGGCCTCAGTATATAACAACCATGGAGTCACCAGGCCAGTGTGGCCTCAGTATATAACAGCCTTGTGGTCACCAGACCTGTGTGGCCTCAGTATATAACAGCCTTGTGGTCACCAGACCAGTCTGGCCTCAGTATATGACAGCCTTGTGGTCACCAGACCAGCGTGGCCTCAGTATATAACAACCATGTGGTCACCAGACCTGTCTGGCTACAGTATATGACAGCCTTGTGGTCACTAGACCAGAGTGGCCTCAGTATATGACAACCATGTGGTCACCAGACCTGTCTGACCGCAGTATATGACAACATTGTGGTCACCAGACCTGTCTGGCCACAGTATATGACAACCTTGTGGTCACCAGACCTGTCTGGCCTCAGTATATGACAGCCTTGTGGTCACCAGACCAGTGTGGCCTCAGTATATGACAACCATGTGGTCACCAGACCTGTCTGGCCACAGTATATGACAACCATGTGGTCACCAGACCAGTGTGGTCTCAGTATATGACAACCATGTGGTCACCAGACCTGTCTGGCCACAGTATATGACAACCATGTGGTCACCAGACCTGTCTGGCCACAGTATATGACAACCATGTGGTCACCAGACCTGTCTGGCCTCAGTATATGACAACCATGTGGTCACCAGACCAGTGTGGTCTCAGTATATGACAACCATGTGGTCACCAGACCAGTGTGGTCTCAGTATATGACAACCATGTGGTCACCAGACCTGTCTGGCCACAGTATATGACAACCATGTGGTCACCAGACCTGTCTGGCTACAGTATATGACAACCTTGTGGTCACCAGACCTGTCTGGCCTCAGTATATGACAGCCTTGTGGTCACCAGACCAGTGTGGCCTCAGTATATAACAACCATGTGGTCACCAGACCAGTGTGGCCTCAGTATATGACAGCCTTGTGGTCACCAGACCAGTGTGGCCTCAGTATATAACAACCATGTGGTCACCAGACCAGTGTGGCCTCAGTATATGACAGCCTTGTGGTCACCAGACCAGTGTGGCCTCAGTATATGACAACCTTGTGGTCACCAGACCAGTGTGGCCGCAGTATATGACAGCCATGTGATGACGATGATGATGATGATGTTGATGATGATGATGATGATGATGATGTTGATGATGATGATGATGATGATGATGTCCCTACCGTTTCCACGGCCTTCATCAGCGGTGTCTTGCCGTCGTCTTCTTCATTAATCCAATTAGCGTTGCCCCCGTGAGCCAAAGCTTCGACCATCACCGGAAGGTTACGGGCTTGCGCTGCCTTATACAATAACATATTTGGATCTAACTTGCTCATGTCTTCCCAGGATGTTGTCGACTTGGTATCTTCTGTGTCTTCTGTCTCTGTCGAGGACTCTTCAGAGCTGTCCAGGTACAAATCTAAAACAACAACAACAAGTATAAACTGTAAGTAAGGTACTCAATACATTAGTAGAGTGTATACAACAAAATTTAATATAGAAATGGCTTCTACAGGACTAGAACTGTTTCATTCAAAGGAAATCATCAGTTCTAGTCCTGTAGAAGCCATTTCTATATTAAATTTTGTTATATCTATCTATCTATCTATAAAGAAAGATATCTATATATATATATATATATATATATATATATAGAGAGATATAAGCAGAAGGGATATTCATTTTGTTGGTAATTCAACAAATATAAATGTTTATAACTGATTCAGAGCACTCAACAGATTTTCTGGAGTATAATATACAATGATATTAAATAAATGGAATATATATATTATCCTGGGTTATGTCAAAATTAAAAAAAACACACTTCGTATTTTATCTGATGAGAGCGTACCAAAATTTTTGGTACCCTTGAAATATATATAATAGAATAAATATGGTTTTATAAATATAGTTTCCATTTATTTAATATCATTGATATATATATATATATATATATATATCATCATCATCATTTTTCATCATTTCATTTTATGTTCACTTTTCCCTGCTTGCAAGGGTGGGACGGGAACCGATTCTGGCTTGATTTCTACAGCTGGATGCCCTTCCTAACACCAACCTCATTTACAGTGAGTGGTGGGTGCTTTTTTTGCTGTGGCGCCTCCACAACCACTTTGCAGTGGAATGATATGGACCCCAGTCCCTATCATCTCATTTCTACAGCTGAGTAAACTGGAGCAATGTGAAATAAAGTGTCTTGCTCAAGGAAACAACACATCACCCGGTCTGAGAATTGAACTCACAACCTTTCGATTGCAAGGCCAATGCTCTAACCACTAAGCCATGTGCCTCCATATATATATATATATATATGTGTGTGTGTGTATATGTATGTATGTAAAAGGTAAACAGAAATAACAACACAATAGGTACAGTATATGGAAGGTATATATTAGGTTAACGCTTGATATAGCAGGAAGAGGGTCTTAACGTTTCGGACGCTAGTCTTTCATCAGAAGAAAGAATGAGAAATA
>OZ024761.1:13028461-13053461 GCA_964016885.1 Eledone cirrhosa | reverse complement strand
GACAGTATTGGTGGAGGGTGGGACAACATGCTTTGTGGCACAAAGTTATGGCCCTTTACGTTCTGAGTTCAAATCCAGCCGAGGTTAACTTTGCCTTTCATCTTTACGGAGGTCGATAAAATAAAGTACCAGTCATACACTGGAGAAGTCAATTTAATGGAATACCCCCACCCGACTCCACCCCCAAAATTGCTGGCCTTGTGCTTAAATCAGAACCCAATATATTCAGCCAGAACTGTCTTGGTCCTCCCCCTTCCTCCATTTCCGTCCACCCCCACCCACCCCCTCCTTCTCCCTCACTCCTCTCACCAAATTACTTTCATCCTTCCACAACACTATAATATTACTGAGTTAAGCAGTGTGTGTGTGTGTGTGTGTGTGTGTGAGTGTGTGTGTGTGTGTGCGTGTGCGTGTGTGTGTGTGTGTCAGGATGGTGGAGGGGATTAATAATCCATTTCTCCTTCCCCTCCCCAGGGATTGGTGGCGGTGGTGGTGGATAAGAGGGGGGTGCGGGGGGTAAATGCATCACTTTATAGGATTCACAAACTTCTTTTATCGCCCCCTAGGGAGAGGCGGGGTTATTAATAAGACTTAGTAAGAATCACAAACTTGTTCTCACACATTTTCATATAAGTCCTTAAAGAGGAATTAATTAGCAGAAAAAAATCTAATGGGTATTGAGTGATGTCAGCCACATTGAGTGATATTTTTAATTAGCAGTGTGATATTATATATATCGATATACACATACCCACACAAGCAAAACCTACAGTCTGTAGGCACCTCTAACAAAAATACACCCCCGTCCCACCACCCACACCCCACCCACACCACCCCCTTCAAGGTAAAGTTATGTTGGTACCACAACATCCAGTCCGAAATAAATGAGGTTGTGTAGGTGTCACGACAAAAAAAAAACACACAGTCCACGCTGTAATGTGGCCGTGTAGGCAACACGGTAAAAAGTTCCCAGTCCACACTGTAAATGTGGTTGGTGTTAGGAAGGGCATCCAGCTGTAGAAAACCTGCCAGACAGTCCTATACGAGCAAGACAACCAATCTTGCCTCAAGTGGGAAAACTCCCGTCCAAACCCATGCAAGCATGGAAGATGGACGTTTAACGATGATGATGATATATATATATATATATATATATATATATATTAATATGCATGTATACACATACATACACACATACATATACATGTATATGTATGTATATATATATATATATACATGTATATGTATATATATATATATATATACATGTATATATATATATAAAGTATAACAATATCGGTTTCAACACACGATTTCAGATAAAGAATCTTGCTAAACAAATTCAGAAACGAAATATATATATATATATATATATATATATATATATATATATATATATATATTCACACACATGTATATGTATATGTATACATACATATATATATATATACATATATATATATATACATATACACACATACATGTATGTATTAAAAAATAATATAGTGGAATGTGAAAGATCTAGTGCTCCAGTTGTTGTTATGGTGGTCGCTAGCTTTTGTAGAAGAAACTCAAGAGCTCTAAAGACAGTAGGGTAACAAGTAAAACACATTGGCCCAAATTTATATAGACACTGTCTATGCTAGGGGCATGCAACAGGCAGCCCGCGGGCCACAATCTGGCCCACCAGACCAGTCAGAGTGGCCCGTGGTGACCGTTTTTAATTTTTACCTTGTAGGCTTAATTAGAATTTTTTTTTGTAACCGTCGTAATACAATTCTCTGTAAGTTGACCTATACTAAAGGGCTTCACTGATAGGGTTATGTGTGTTATAAACTCCCAGTTGACCTATACTAAAGGGCTTCACTGATAGGGTTATGTGTGTTATAAACTCCCAGTTGACCTATACTAAAGGGCTTCACTGATAGGGTTATGTGTGTTATAAACTCCCAGTTGACCTATACTAAAGGGCCTCACTGATAAGGTTATGTGTGTTATAAACTCCCAGTTGACCTATACTAAAGGGCTTCACTGATAGGGTTATGTGTGTTATAAACTCCCAGTTGACCTATACTAAAGGGCTTCACTGATAGGGTTATGTGTGTTATAAACTCCCAGTTGACCTATACTAAAGGGCCTCACTGATAGGGTTATGTGTGTTATAAACTCCCAGTTGACCTATACTAAAGGGCTTCACTGATAGGGTTATGTGTGTTATAAACTCCCAGTTGACCTATACTAAAGGGCTTCACTGATAGGGTTATGTGTGTTATAAACTCCCAGTTGACCTATACTAAAGGGCCTCACTGATAGGGTTATGTGTGTTATAAACTCCCAGTTGACCTATACTAAAGGGCTTCA
Organism: Eledone cirrhosa; assembly: GCA_964016885.1. Taxonomy (NCBI): domain Eukaryota; kingdom Metazoa; phylum Mollusca; class Cephalopoda; order Octopoda; family Eledonidae; genus Eledone; species Eledone cirrhosa. The sequence goes on along the minus strand of OZ024761.1, from coordinate 13,051,100 downwards.
CTGATAGGGTTATGTGTGTTATAAACTCCCAGTTGACCTATACTAAAGGGCTTCACTGATAGTGTTATGTGTGTTATAAACTCCCAGTTGACCTATACTAAAGGGCCTCACTGATAGGGTTATGTGTGTTATAAACTCCCAGTTGACCTATACTAAAGGGCTTCACTGATAGGGTTATGTGTGTTATAAACTCCCAGTTGACCTATACTAAAGGGCTTCACAGATAGGGTTATGTGTGTTATAAACTCCCAGTTGACCTATACTAAAGGGCCTCACTGATAGGGTTATGTGTGTTATAAACTCCCAGTTGACCTATACTAAAGGGCTTCACTGATAGGGTTATGTGTGTTATAAACTCCCAGTTGACCTATACTAAAGGGCTTTACTGATAGGGTTATGTGTGTTATAAACTCCCAGTTGACCTATACTAAAGGGCCTCACTGATAGGGTTATGTGTGTTATAAACTCCCAGTTGACCTATACTAAAGGGCTTCACTGATAGGGTTATGTGTGTTATAAACTCCCAGTTGACCTATACTAAAGGGCTTCACTGATAGTGTTATGTGTGTTATAAACTCCCAGTTGACCTATACTAAAGGGCCTCACTGATAGGGTTATGTGTGTTATAAACTCCCAGTTGACCTATACTAAAGGGCTTCACTGATAGGGTTATGTGTGTTATAAACTCCCAGTTGACCTATACTAAAGGGCTTCACTGATAGGGTTATGTGTGTTATAAACTCCCAGTTGACCTATACTAAAGGGCCTCACTGATAGGGTTATGTGTGTTATAAACTCCCAGTTGACCTATACTAAAGGGCCTCACTGATAGGGTTATGTGTGTTATAAACTCCCAGTTGACCTATACTAAAGGGCTTCACTGATAGGGTTATGTGTGTTATAAACTCCCAGTTGACCTATACTAAAGGGCTTCACTGATAGGGTTATGTGTGTTATAAACTCCCAGTTGACCTATACTAAAGGGCCTCACTGATAGGGTTATGTGTGTTATAAACTCCCAGTTGACCTATACTAAAGGGCTTCACTGATAGGGTTATGTGTGTTATAAACTCCCAGTTGACCTATACTAAAGGGCTTCACTGATAGGGTTATGTGTGTTATAAACTCCCAGTTGACCTATACTAAAGGGCCTCACTGATAGGGTTATGTGTGTTATAAACTCCCAGTTGACCTATACTAAAGGGCTTCACTGATAGGGTTATGTGTGTTATAAACTCCCAGTTGACCTATACTAAAGGGCTTCACTGATAGGGTTATGTGTGTTATAAACTCCCAGTTGACCTATACTAAAGGGCCTCACTGATAGGGTTATGTGTGTTATAAACTCCCAGTTGACCTATACTAAAGGGCTTCACTGATAGGGTTATGTGTGTTATAAACTCCCAGTTGACCTATACTAAAGGGCTTCACTGATAGGGTTATGTGTGTTATAAACTCCCAGTTGACCTACACTAAAGGGCTTCACTGATAGGGTTATGTGTGTTATAAACTCCCAGTTGACCTACACTAAAGGGCTTCACTGATAGGGTTATGTGTGTTATAAACTCCCAGTTGACCTATACTAAAGGGCTTCACTGATAGGGTTATGTGTGTTATAAACTCCCAGTTGACCTATACTAAAGGGCCTCACTGATAGGGTTATGTGTGTTATAAACTCCCAGTTGACCTATACTAAAGGGCTTCACTGATAGGGTTATGTGTGTTATAAACTCCCAGTTGACCTATACTAAAGGGCCTCACTGATAGGGTTATGTGTGTTATAAACTCCCAGTTGACCTATACTAAAGGGCTTCACTGATAGGGTTATGTGTGTTATAAACTCCCAGTTGACCTATACTAAAGGGCTTCACTGATAGGGTTATGTGTGTTATAAACTCCCAGTTGACCTATACTAAAGGGCTTCACTGATAGGGTTATGTGTGTTATAAACTCCCAGTTGACCTATACTAAAGGGCTTCACTGATAGGGTTATGTGTGTTATAAACTCCCAGTTGACCTATACTAAAGGGCTTCACTGATAGGGTTATGTGTGTTATAAACTCCCAGTTGACCTATACTAAAGGGCCTCACTGATAGGGTTATGTGTGTTATAAACTCCCAGTTGACCTATACTAAAGGGCTTCACTGATAGGGTTATGTGTGTTATAAACTCCCAGTTGACCTATACTAAAGGGCCTCACTGATAGGGTTATGTGTGTTATAAACTCCCAGTTGACCTATCCTAAAGGGCTTCACTGATAGGGTTATGTGTGTTATAAACTCCCAGTTGACCTATACTAAAGGGCCTCACTGATAGGGTTATGTGTGTTATAAACTCCCAGTTGACCTATACTAAAGGGCTTCACTGATAGGGTTATGTGTGTTATAAACTCCCAGTTGACCTATACTAAAGGGCTTCACTGATAGGGTTATGTGTGTTATAAACTCCCAGTTGACCTATACTAAAGGGCCTCACTGATAGGGTTATGTGTGTTATAAACTCCCAGTTGACCTATACTAAAGGGCTTCACTGATAGGGTTATGTGTGTTATAAACTCCCAGTTGACCTATACTAAAGGGCCTCACTGATAGGGTTATGTGTGTTGTAAACTCCCAGTTGACCTATACTAAAGGGCTTCACTGATAGGGTTATGTGTGTTATAAACTCCCAGTTGACCTATACTAAAGGGCCTCACTGATAGGGTTATGTGTGTTATAAACTCCCAGTTGACCTATACTAAAGGGCTTCACTGATAGGGTTATGTGTGTTATAAACTCCCAGTTGACCTATACTAAAGGGCCTCACTGATAGGGTTATGTGTGTTATAAACTCCCAGTTGACCTATACTAAAGGGCCTCACTGATAGGGTTATGTGTGTTATAAACTCCCAGTTGACCTATACTAAAGGGCCTCACTGATAGGGTTATGTGTGTTATAAACTCCCAGTTGACCTATACTAAAGGGCTTCACTGATAGGGTTATGTGTGTTATAAACTCCCAGTTGACCTATACTAAAGGGCCTCACTGATAGGGTTATGTGTGTTATAAACTCCCAGTTGACCTATACTAAAGGGCCTCACTGATAGGGTTATGTGTGTTATAAACTCCCAGTTGACCTATACTAAAGGGCTTCACTGATAGGGTTATGTGTGTTATAAACTCCCAGTTGACCTATACTAAAGGGCTTCACTGATAGGGTTATGTGTGTTATAAACTCCCAGTTGACCTATACTAAAGGGCCTCACTGATAGGGTTATGTGTGTTATAAACACCCAGTTGACCTATACTAAAGGGCTTCACTGATAGGGTTATGTGTGTTATAAACTCCCAGTTGACCTATACTAAAGGGCTTCACTGATAGGGTTATGTGTGTTATAAACTCCCAGTTGACCTATACTAAAGGGCCTCACTGATAGGGTTATGTGTGTTATAAACTCCCAGTTGACCTATACTAAAGGGCTTCACTGATAGGGTTATGTGTGTTATAAACTCCCAGTTGACCTATACTAAAGGGCTTCACTGATAGGGTTATGTGTGTTATAAACTCCCAGTTGACCTATACTAAAGGGCCTCACTGATAGGGTTATGTGTGTTATAAACTCCCAGTTGACCTATACTAAAGGGCTTCACTGATAGGGTTATGTGTGTTATAAACTCCCAGTTGACCTATACTAAAGGGCTTCACTGATAGGGTTATGTGTGTTATAAACTCCCAGTTGACCTACACTAAAGGGCTTCACTGATAGGGTTATGTGTGTTATAAACTCCCAGTTGACCTACACTAAAGGGCTTCACTGATAGGGTTATGTGTGTTATAAACTCCCAGTTGACCTATACTAAAGGGCTTCACTGATAGGGTTATGTGTGTTATAAACTCCCAGTTGACCTATACTAAAGGGCTTCACTGATAGGGTTATGTGTGTTATAAACTCCCAGTTGACCTATACTAAAGGGCCTCACTGATAGGGTTATGTGTGTTATAAACTCCCAGTTGACCTATACTAAAGGGCTTCACTGATAGGGTTATGTGTGTTATAAACTCCCAGTTGACCTATACTAAAGGGCCTCACTGATAGGGTTATGTGTGTTATAAACTCCCAGTTGACCTATACTAAAGGGCTTCACTGATAGGGTTATGTGTGTTATAAACTCCCAGTTGACCTATACTAAAGGGCTTCACTGATAGGGTTATGTGTGTTATAAACTCCCAGTTGACCTATACTAAAGGGCCTCACTGATAGGGTTATGTGTGTTATAAACTCCCAGTTGACCTATACTAAAGGGCTTCACTGATAGGGTTATGTGTGTTATAAACTCCCAGTTGACCTATACTAAAGGGCTTCACTGATAGGGTTATGTGTGTTATAAACTCCCAGTTGACCTATACTAAAGGGCCTCACTGATAGGGTTATGTGTGTTATAAACTCCCAGTTGACCTATACTAAAGGGCTTCACTGATAGGGTTATGTGTGTTATAAACTCCCAGTTGACCTATACTAAAGGGCTTCACTGATAGTGTTATGTGTGTTATAAACTCCCAGTTGACCTATACTAAAGGGCCTCACTGATAGGGTTATGTGTGTTATAAACTCCCAGTTGACCTATCCTAAAGGGCTTCACTGATAGGGTTATGTGTGTTATAAACTCCCAGTTGACCTATACTAAAGGGCCTCACTGATAGGGTTATGTGTGTTATAAACTCCCAGTTGACCTATACTAAAGGGCTTCACTGATAGGGTTATGTGTGTTATAAACTCCCAGTTGACCTATACTAAAGGGCTTCACTGATAGGGTTATGTGTGTTATAAACTCCCAGTTGACCTATACTAAAGGGCCTCACTGATAGGGTTATGTGTGTTATAAACTCCCAGTTGACCTATACTAAAGGGCTTCACTGATAGGGTTATGTGTGTTATAAACTCCCAGTTGACCTATACTAAAGGGCCTCACTGATAGGGTTATGTGTGTTGTAAACTCCCAGTTGACCTATACTAAAGGGCTTCACTGATAGGGTTATGTGTGTTATAAACTCCCAGTTGACCTATACTAAAGGGCCTCACTGATAGGGTTATGTGTGTTATAAACTCCCAGTTGACCTATACTAAAGGGCTTCACTGATAGGGTTATGTGTGTTATAAACTCCCAGTTGACCTATACTAAAGGGCCTCACTGATAGGGTTATGTGTGTTATAAACTCCCAGTTGACCTATACTAAAGGGCCTCACTGATAGGGTTATGTGTGTTATAAACTCCCAGTTGACCTATACTAAAGGGCCTCACTGATAGGGTTATGTGTGTTATAAACTCCCAGTTGACCTATACTAAAGGGCTTCACTGATAGGGTTATGTGTGTTATAAACTCCCAGTTGACCTATACTAAAGGGCTTCACTGATAGGGTTATGTGTGTTATAAACTCCCAGTTGACCTACACTAAAGGGCTTCACTGATAGGGTTATGTGTGTTATAAACTCCCAGTTGACCTACACTAAAGGGCTTCACTGATAGGGTTATGTGTGTTATAAACTCCCAGTTGACCTATACTAAAGGGCTTCACTGATAGGGTTATGTGTGTTATAAACTCCCAGTTGACCTATACTAAAGGGCCTCACTGATAGGGTTATGTGTGTTATAAACTCCCAGTTGACCTATACTAAAGGGCTTCACTGATAGGGTTATGTGTGTTATAAACTCCCAGTTGACCTATACTAAAGGGCTTCACTGATAGGGTTATGTGTGTTATAAACTCCCAGTTGACCTATACTAAAGGGCCTCACTGATAGGGTTATGTGTGTTATAAACTCCCAGTTGACCTATACTAAAGGGCTTCACTGATAGGGTTATGTGTGTTATAAACTCCCAGTTGACCTATACTAAAGGGCCTCACTGATAGGGTTATGTGTGTTGTAAACTCCCAGTTGACCTATACTAAAGGGCTTCACTGATAGGGTTATGTGTGTTATAAACTCCCAGTTGACCTATACTAAAGGGCCTCACTGATAGGGTTATGTGTGTTATAAACTCCCAGTTGACCTATACTAAAGGGCTTCACTGATAGGGTTATGTGTGTTATAAACTCCCAGTTGACCTATACTAAAGGGCCTCACTGATAGGGTTATGTGTGTTATAAACTCCCAGTTGACCTATACTAAAGGGCTTCACTGATAGGGTTATGTGTGTTATAAACTCCCAGTTGACCTATACTAAAGGGCCTCACTGATAGGGTTATGTGTGTTATAAACTCCCAGTTGACCTATACTAAAGGGCTTCACTGATAGGGTTATGTGTGTTATAAACTCCCAGTTGACCTATACTAAAGGGCTTCACTGATAGGGTTATGTGTGTTATAAACTCCCAGTTGACCTACACTAAAGGGCTTCACTGATAGGGTTATGTGTGTTATAAACTCCCAGTTGACCTACACTAAAGGGCTTCACTGATAGGGTTATGTGTGTTATAAACTCCCAGTTGACCTATACTAAAGGGCTTCACTGATAGGGTTATGTGTGTTATAAACTCCCAGTTGACCTATACTAAAGGGCCTCACTGATAGGGTTATGTGTGTTATAAACTCCCAGTTGACCCATACTAAAGGGCTTCACTGATAGGGTTATGTGTGTTATAAACTCCCAGTTGACCTATACTAAAGGGCTTCACTGATAGGGTTATGTGTGTTATAAACTCCCAGTTGACCTATACTAAAGGGCCTCACTGATAGGGTTATGTGTGTTATAAACTCCCAGTTGACCTATACTAAAGGGCTTCACTGATAGGGTTATGTGTGTTATAAACTCCCAGTTGACCTATACTAAAGGGCCTCACTGATAGGGTTATGTGTGTTGTAAACTCCCAGTTGACCTATACTAAAGGGCTTCACTGATAGGGTTATGTGTGTTATAAACTCCCAGTTGACCTATACTAAAGGGCCTCACTGATAGGGTTATGTGTGTTATAAACTCCCAGTTGACCTATACTAAAGGGCCTCACTGATAGGGTTATGTGTGTTATAAACTCCCAGTTGACCTATACTAAAGGGCCTCACTGATAGGGTTATGTGTGTTATAAACTCCCAGTTGACCTATACTAAAGGGCTTCACTGATAGGGCTATGTGTGTTATAAACTCCCAGTTGACCTATACTAAAGGGCTTCACTGATAGGGTTATGTGTGTTATAAACTCCCAGTTGACCTATACTAAAGGGCCTCACTGATAGGGTTATGTGTGTTATAAACTCCCAGTTGACCTATACTAAAGGGCTTCACTGATAGGGTTATGTGTGTTATAAACTCCCAGTTGACCTATACTAAAGGGCCTCACTGATAGGGTGATGTGTGTTGTAAACTCCCAGTTGACCTATACTAAAGGGCTTCACTGATAGGGTTATGTGTGTTATAAACTCCCAGTTGACCTATACTAAAGGGCCTCACTGATAGGGTTATGTGTGTTATAAACTCCCAGTTGACCTATACTAAAGGGCTTCACTGATAGGGTTATGTGTGTTATAAACTCCCAGTTGACCTATACTAAAGGGCCTCACTGATAGGGTTATGTGTGTTATAAACTCCCAGTTGACCTATACTAAAGGGCCTCACTGATAGGGTTATGTGTGTTATAAACTCCCAGTTGACCTATACTAAAGGGCCTCACTGATAGGGTTATGTGTGTTATAAACTCCCAGTTGACCTATACTAAAGGGCTTCACTGATAGGGTTATGTGTGTTATAAACTCCCAGTTGACCTATACTAAAGGGCTTCACTGATAGGGTTATGTGTGTTATAAACACCCAGTTGACCTATACTAAAGGGCTTCACTGATAGGGTTATGTGTGTTATAAACTCCCAGTTGACCTACACTAAAGGGCTTCACTGATAGGGTTATGTGTGTTATAAACTCCCAGTTGACCTACACTAAAGGGCTTCACTGATAGGGTTATGTGTGTTATAAACTCCCAGTTGACCTATACTAAAGGGCTTCACTGATAGGGTTATGTGTGTTATAAACTCCCAGTTGACCTATACTAAAGGGCCTCACTGATAGGGTTATGTGTGTTATAAACTCCCAGTTGACCTATACTAAAGGGCTTCACTGATAGGGTTATGTGTGTTATAAACTCCCAGTTGACCTATACTAAAGGGCTTCACTGATAGGGTTATGTGTGTTATAAACTCCCAGTTGACCTATACTAAAGGGCCTCACTGATAGGGTTATGTGTGTTATAAACTCCCAGTTGACCTATACTAAAGGGCTTCACTGATAGGGTTATGTGTGTTATAAACTCCCAGTTGACCTATACTAAAGGGCTTCACTGATAGGGTTATGTGTGTTATAAACTCCCAGTTGACCTATACTAAAGGGCTTCACTGATAGGGTTATGTGTGTTATAAACTCCCAGTTGACCTATACTAAAGGGCCTCACTGATAGGGTTATGTGTGTTATAAACTCCCAGTTGACCTATACTAAAGGGCTTCACTGATAGGGTTATGTGTGTTATAAACTCCCAGTTGACCTATACTAAAGGGCCTCACTGATAGGGTTATGTGTGTTATAAACTCCCAGTTGACCTATACTAAAGGGCCTCACTGATAGGGTTATGTGTGTTATAAACTCCCAGTTGACCTATACTAAAGGGCCTCACTGATAGGGTTATGTGTGTTATAAACTCCCAGTTGACCTATACTAAAGGGCTTCACTGATAGGGTTATGTGTGTTATAAACTCCCAGTTGACCTATACTAAAGGGCTTCACTGATAGGGTTATGTGTGTTATAAACTCCCAGTTGACCTACACTAAAGGGCTTCACTGATAGGGTTATGTGTGTTATAAACTCCCAGTTGACCTACACTAAAGGGCTTCACTGATAGGGTTATGTGTGTTATAAACTCCCAGTTGACCTATACTAAAGGGCTTCACTGATAGGGTTATGTGTGTTATAAACTCCCAGTTGACCTATACTAAAGGGCCTCACTGATAGGGTTATGTGTGTTATAAACTCCCAGTTGACCTATACTAAAGGGCTTCACTGATAGGGTTATGTGTGTTATAAACTCCCAGTTGACCTATACTAAAGGGCTTCACTGATAGGGTTATGTGTGTTATAAACTCCCAGTTGACCTATACTAAAGGGCCTCACTGATAGGGTTATGTGTGTTATAAACTCCCAGTTGACCTATACTAAAGGGCTTCACTGATAGGGTTATGTGTGTTATAAACTCCCAGTTGACCTATACTAAAGGGCCTCACTGATAGGGTGATGTGTGTTGTAAACTCCCAGTTGACCTATACTAAAGGGCTTCACTGATAGGGTTATGTGTGTTATAAACTCCCAGTTGACCTATACTAAAGGGCCTCACTGATAGGGTTATGTGTGTTATAAACTCCCAGTTGACCTATACTAAAGGGCTTCACTGATAGGGTTATGTGTGTTATAAACTCCCAGTTGACCTATACTAAAGGGCCTCACTGATAGGGTTATGTGTGTTATAAACTCCCAGTTGACCTATACTAAAGGGCCTCACTGATAGGGTTATGTGTGTTATAAACTCCCAGTTGACCTATACTAAAGGGCCTCACTGATAGGGTTATGTGTGTTATAAACTCCCAGTTGACCTATACTAAAGGGCTTCACTGATAGGGTTATGTGTGTTATAAACTCCCAGTTGACCTATACTAAAGGGCTTCACTGATAGGGTTATGTGTGTTATAAACACCCAGTTGACCTATACTAAAGGGCTTCACTGATAGGGTTATGTGTGTTATAAACTTCCAGTTGACCTACACTAAAGGGCTTCACTGATAGGGTTATGTGTGTTATAAACTCCCAGTTGACCTACACTAAAGGGCTTCACTGATAGGGTTATGTGTGTTATAAACTCCCAGTTGACCTATACTAAAGGGCTTCACTGATAGGGTTATGTGTGTTATAATTTCCCAGTTCCATGTTATGGGAAGAAGTTGTGGTGAATCTTTGGAATTCTTCTTCTTGTGACACTAAACTCCGCCAGTTGCAGACTGTGCATTAACATGTGATATCTCTCCACAAAGTTCCATCACCAACAGCAGAGGTTAAATAGCAAAGATCAATCCAGTCCATAAGTTGATGTTGTCAAGCCATCGTTTTGGCTGCTGGCCTCTGCTTCTCTTACTAGCCAACCTTCCTTCTAGGAATATATAATACCTTTTGATCTCCAGCAGCAGAGGTCAAAGAGCAAAGATCAAGTCCAGTCCATAAGCTGACATTATCAAGCCATCGTTTTGGCTGCTGGCCTCTGCTTCTCTTACTAGCCAACCTTCCTTCCAGGAATATATAATACCTTTTGATCTCCAGCAACAGAGTTTAAAGAGCAAAGATCAAGTCCAGTCCATAAGTGAACATTATCAAGCCATCGTTTTGGCTGCTGGCCTCTGCTTTTCTTACCAGCCAACCTTCCTTCTAGGAATATACAATACCTTTTGATCACCAGCAGCAGAGATTAAATAGCAAAGATCAAGTCCAGTCCATAAGCTGACATTATCAAGCCATCGTTTTGGCTGCTGGCCTCTGCTTCTCTTACTAGCCAACCTTCCTTCCAGGAATATATAATACCTTTTGTTCACCAGCAACAGAGTTTAAAAAGCAAAGATCAAGTCCAGTCCATAAGCTGACATTATCAAGCAATCGTTTTGGCTGCCGGCCTCTGCTTCTCTTACTAGCCAACCTTCCTTCTAGGCATACCGTACTCACACCACGAGTTGATCTTTTTATATGACTGTATAGTTTGAGTACTCTTGACTTGACAATTGGAATAGTGCTTAAGAAATATTAATGGCCCTAATAGTTGTTCCAATGTTCAAAAGTGGCCCACCAATAGAATATGTTGCACACCCCTCGTCTATTCTATTGCCTTTGCCCTGTGTACCACCCACCCATCCAATGAGGAGCTGAATTTTAAAGCAAAGACCAGTTAACAAAGGTAAAAAAAAATACTTACCTAAGAATTTACTTGGGTTTACTTCAGGTAATTCTGAATCCGAACCAAACACAAGAACTTCTGAATTTCGGTGTCCATTGCCGTTGTCTTTGGGTGTTGCCGTGGATACTGAAAGAACAGCTGGAACCATAGAAACAGCATGTCAGGAAAGCAGGCAGGGCAACAGGTAGCAAGCATGTCCGCATGCAGGGTTGCTTTATAATTTAGCTGATTACAGGTGTGTGTCAGGGTATAGATTCACAGGTGTGAGTGTTTGATAAGTCCAAGATGACCAGGGGAAGCGGGAAATGCTGGTGGTGGGACATATTGACAGAATTTGCGGGGAAGGGAATATAATGGCTTAGACAATTGAATTTATAACATCCAGATAAGATATAGAGGAGTTTATGACATCCAGATAAGATATAGAGGAGTTTATGACATCCAGATAAGATATAGAGGAGTTTATGACATCCACATAAGATATAGAGGAATTTATGACATCCAGATAAGATATAGAGGAGTTTATGACATCCATATAAGATATAGAGGAATTTATGACATCCAGATAAGGTATAGAGGAATTTATGACATCCAGAAAAGGTATAGAGGAATTTATGACATCCAGATAAGATATAGAGGAGTTTATGACATCCAGAAAAGGTATAGAGGAGTTTATGACATCCAGATAAGATATAGAGATTATGACATATAAGAAGATAACACAAGGTTATGACATGCTGATAAAATATAGAGGAGCTTATGACATCTATAGAGATGTCACAATATTATGACTATAGAGATGTCACAATATTATGACTATAGAGATGTCACAATATTATGACGTGAAGAGACTTGGCTTACTCTGATATTCACAGTTGTGATGATGGCCTAAGATCTAGAAATAGGGGGCATAAGATGCTGGTAGGATACTGAGGGTAACATATGTCATAGTGGTGGGTAGTGGTATGAGGTAGAGAGAGAGAGGTAGTGGTGCCAGAGAGAGAGAGGTAGTGGTATGAGGTAGAGAGAGAGAGGTAGTGGTATGAGGTAGAGAGAGAGAGAGGTAGTGGTATGAGGTAGAGAGAGAGAGGTAGTGGTGCCAGAGAGAGAGAGAGAGAGAGAGAGAGAGAGAGAGGTAGTGGTATGAGGTAGAGAGAGAGAGGTAGTGGTGTCAGAGAGAGAGTGTGGTAGTGGTAGTGGTAGTGGTATGAGGTAGAGAGAGAGAGAGGTAGTGGTGCCAGAGAGAGAGCGAGAGGTAGTGGTATGAGGTAGAGAGAGAGAGGTAGTGGTGTGAGAGAGTGTGGTAGTGGTAGTGGTATGAGGTAGAGAGAGAGAGAGGTAGTGGTGCCAGAGAGAGAGAGAGAGAGAGAGAGAGGTAGTGGTATGAGGTAGAGAGAGAGAGGTAGTGGTGTCAGAGAGAGAGAGGTAGTGGTAGTGGTATGAGGTAGAGAGAGAGGTAGTGGTAAAGAGAGAGAGGTAGTGGTGCCAGAGAGAGAGAGAGAGGTAGTGGTATGAGGTAGAGAGAGAGAGGTAGTGGTATGAGGTAGAGAGAGACAGGTAGTGGTGTCAAACAGAGAGAGAGATAGTGAGAGAGAGAGGTAGTGGTGCCAGAGAGAGAGAGAGAGGTAGTGGTATGAGGTAGAGAGAGAGAGGTAGTGGTATGAGGTAGAGAGAGACAGGTAGTGGTGTCAAACAGAGAGAGAGGTAGTGGGAGAGAGAGGTAGTGGTATGAGGTAGAGAGAGAGAGGTAGTGGTGTCAAACAGAGAAAGAGAGAGGTAGTGGTGTCAGGGAGAGAGACGGGGTGTCAGGGAGAGAGAAAGAGAGTGGGAGTGGTGTCAGATAGAGAGAGTGTGGGAGTGGTGTCAGATAGAGAGAGTGGGATGGTATCATGTAGAGAGAGAGGGTGGTATTAGGGAGAGTGATAGAGAGAGCGGGGATGGTATCAGAGAGAGAGAGAGAGAGAGAGAGAGAGAGAGAGAAATAGCTGTAAAAGGTTACTACATTGAAAAGCTTGAGCAAGTCTGTTGGTTCACAAAGACCCATAGTAAAAGATAAAAGAAAAAGTATACGGGAGATAAGGGACCAGTTTAAGATGAAAAGACTGGTTTCAGGGATTGAAACTGACTGACTTGGGTTTCTCACAAAACCCTCACACCTTTTGCTACTATTACATACAAACTGGAACTGTTTATAAAATCATCTTTCCTCATTTTCATTTCTTAAATCTTAACGTCCTGTACCACATGAAACCACATTAAGAAGACATTCTTGAAAAGTACAAAACAGCACTATGACTGCATAACATTAAACATTAAATTCATAACTTTAGTTTCCTTCAAATTCTCATAACCATATGTCCACTAGTAAAGATACTAAATACATTTTAATTAAGAAAATCATTTTAACCCTTTAGCATTTACATTACTCTTTATATATTACTGTATTTTCACAGTAAAGTCTTTATCTCACATAATATCGAATCTATGAGATTTTGACATTATTTAATTTGAGAACAATACCTTAACATCAGTATAAGCAGCCAGTTACGGCCAGTTTGAACAAAAAGAGGTGAGAAAATTCTGGTCAGATTGGGCCGGTTTAAATGCTAAAGGGTTAAAATATTTTCAACTAAATCATCACAAGACGTTAAGAGTTAGTTGAGATCTATGATTGTTGAGTATTTCTTGGTGCTAATGGTTAGGATGTTGGGCTTATAATCATAATATTGTGAGTTCAATTCCTGGACTGGACCATGCATTGTGTTCATTTCATGTTGCCCCAGTTGACTAAGATCTACTTTCCAAAGGAATACAACATCACCAATCAACCTCAGAGTAAAGTATAGACCACATAACTGCCTCAGTCAGCTCTAGCTGTAAACTAGGTTCCATTGCTATTAATTTACTATGGGGAAGGTTGCAACTGTTAGGCTAGGGTTGACTAATTGTGATCTGTTCATGCAAAAGTGTGTATTAACAGAAACATCGAACCCATGCTAAAATACAACAACTCATGTAATAATAATTCTTTCTACTTTAGGCACAAGGCCAGCAAATTACCCCAGTGCATTACTGGTACTTTATTTTATCGACCCCGTAAGGATAAATGGCAAAGTTAACCTTGGTGGGATTTGAACTCAGAATGGCAAGGGCCGTAACTATGCTGAAAAGCATGGCGCCGACCCTCTACCGATAATAATAATAATAATAATGATAATGATTTCTAATTTAGGTACATAGGCCAGCAGTTTTTAGGGGAGGAGAAAGTGGATTAAATCGACCCCAGAAAGTGGATTAAATCAACCCCGGTGCTTTCTAATTTAGGCATAAATGCCAGTAGTCTTTAGGGGAGGGGAAAAGCTGGTTATAACAACCCCAGTATGTTACTGGTACCTTACTTTATTGACCTTGGAAGTATGAAAAGCAAAGTTGACTGTAGCATGATTTGCAACCAAAACAAGATTAGAAAAACAGTGACATCTGTTGGTCAAAGATATTTTATTTTATTGACCCCGTAAGAATGAAAAGCAAAGCTTGGTGGGATTTGAACTCAGAATCTTACTTGATAGAGTGCATAGCTCAGAGAATCACCCCAGATAAAGCCGCTATTTCACCAAATTGAGAGATCACAGCTCCGATACTATGGACATGTGGTTAGAATGTCTCAGGAAAGAATCACTGGACAGATTTGTAGCTCAGAGATCAGAGAGTCACTCCAGGTAGAGCTGTTACTTCTTCAGATTGAGAGATCACAGCTCTGATACTATAGACTTGTGGTTAGAATGTCTCAGGAAAGAATCACTGGACAGATTTGTAGCTCAGAGATCAGAGAGTCACTCCAAGTAGAGCCGTTATTTCACCAAATTGAGAGAACACAGCTCTGATACTATAGACTTGTGGTTAGAATGTTTCAGGAAAGAATCACTGGACAGATTTGTAGCTCAGAAATCAGAGAGTCACTCCAGATAGAGCCGTTATTTCACCAAATTGAGAGATCACAGCTCTGATACTATAGACTTGTGGTGAGAATGTCTCAGGAAAGAATCGCTGGACAGATTTTATGGGCAAACCTAACTGCAAAAGACCCAGAGGTAGGCTCAGAGCAAGATGGTTGGATAACATCCACAACCTTGGTCTTGCTTAGGGATCTAGCTGGATTATTTGGAAGAAGTGGTGGTTGCTTTCAATAGGATCTGATGAGGGGGGGGGGGTCTGCGGAATCTACCCCCATGACCCGAGGAGGGGGAGGAGGAAGAGGAGGAGGAGAAGAAGAAGAAGAAGAAGGAGAAGAAGAAGAAGAGGGAAGGAAAAACCACTGTAGAATCTAAGTTAATTAACCAGTAATTAATTAGTTAATTTCAAAATAAAAATAAATATCAATTTCTAGAAGTACCAAAGGTTAGAAAGTACTTTTTTACATAACATATATATATATACATATATATATACACGCATTTATATATACATATATATATATATATATATATATATACACTCATATATACATACAGACACATATATACATACAGACACACACAGACAAACACACACACACACACATATATATATATATATATATACACACACATATACATACAGACTCATATATATATATACATATATATATATATATATATATATACACACATATACATACAGACTCATATATATACATATATATATATATATATACACACACATATACATACATATATATATATACACACATACAGAGACTAACACAGACACACACACATATATATATATATATACACAGAGACATACATATATATATACATGCACAGAGATTAACAGACACATATATATACACACAGACACAGCAACATACACACACACATATCCACACACAGCGACATACACACACACAAACACACACAGACATACACACACAGACATACACACACAGACATACACACACAAACACACAGCGACATACACACACACAAACACAGACATACACACACACACAAACACACACAGCGACATGCACACACACAAACAGACATGCACACACAGAGACATACACAGACACAAACACACACACACAAACACACAGAGACATACACACACAAACACACAGCGACAGACACACACACACACCTAGAGAACACATGACATTTGTAAATACACACCTTTCATTAAATCACTCGAGTTTTCCAGTTTCTCTGTTGGTTGAGAAGTCGACAGGTTATCATCTTTGATAAGAGACCGTCCAGGGGATCTTTTTGTCCGCTTCCGTACACTCCAGCTCTGAATCTTCTCACTGCTGTTGTCTTTAAATCCTGGTAATTTGCTAACAAATGCCTTCTGGATATATTTAGATCTTATCCACGCCTCTCGGATACTCCTGTGACACAAAATATAACAGATTTATTATAATTGGTATGGGGATGGGGGCACATCAACTGTAACATGACTGCAACATGACTGTAACATTGAATGTAACATGACTAATATAACTGTAACATTATCTGTAACATGACTGTAACATAACTGTAACATAACTGTAACATGACTAACATCACTGTAACATAACTGTAACATTATCTGTAACATGACTGTAACATAACTGTAATATGACTAACATCACTGTAACATAACTGTAACATTATCTGTAACAGACTGTAACATAACTAACAATGACTGTAACATAACTGTAACATGACTGTAACATTGAATGTAACATGACTAACATAACTATAACATAACTAACGACAACTGTAACATCACTGTCACATAACTGTAACAAAATTGTAACATGACTAACATCACTGTAACATAACTGTAACATTATCTGTAACATGACTGACATAACTATCGATGACTGTCACATAACTGTAACAAAACTGTAACATGACTGTAACATAACTGTAACACGACTGTAACAAAACTGTAACACGACTGTAACAAAACTGTAACATGACTAACATTATCTGTAACATGACTGTAACATAACTGTAACACGACTGTAACATGACTAACATTATCTGTAACATGACTGTAACATAACTGTAACATGACTGTAACATAACTAACATGACTAACATAACTATAACAATTGTAACAAATATTGTAACACAAACCGTAAGATAACTTACATCACTAACAATTGTAACACAAACTGTAACTGTAACAGTCATGTCACATGAGAACTGTTACAACATTGTCACACTAACTGCTACATGCTGCAGGTATTACTACAGTCTACCTCAGTATATTGTGCAGCTACCTCAGTATATGGTGCAAGCTGTACTTACCTGCTGCAGTCTGGAGTTGCATGTGGTGCAACTGTTTCATCAACGTTGTTCTCATAGGTTCGGTTAATGACATCATTTCCTAGTTCCGCCATCACCTTCAACAATTCTGGTTCCCAGGAATCTAGCATTATTGATCTGACCTTTGACATATGGACCCCAAAACTCCTGTAAAACGACACCCAATGTAGGGGACAATGAGACAAGGACACAGCATGATGGACGAGCAGGGGCACAACTAACCACGTTTTTCATATTGATATTCACCAGCACATAACAACATCTCTTGTGTTGGTGACACAATAAATCGTACCCAGTACACCCTGTAAAATAGTAGTGCTTGTGTCATGATAAAATACAGCCAGTACACTCTGTAAAGTGGTAGTGTTGGAGTCAAGATAAAATACACCCAGTACACTCTGTAAAGTGGTAGTGTTGGAGTCATGATAAAATACACCCAGTACACTCTGTAAAGTGGTAGTGTTGGAGTCATGATAAAATACACCCAATACATTCTGTAAAATAGTAGAGGTGGAGTCATGATAAAATACACCCAGTACACTCTGTAAAATAGTAGAGGTGGTGTCATGATAAAATACACCCAGTACACTCTGTAAAATAGTAGTGTTGGTGTCACAATAAAATATTGGGATTCACATCATACATTTGTTCCCACACACTAGAGTGCAGCAGGTTATTTTATGCATTTTATCATGGGACCAGCACTAGGGAGGTTGACATGTCTTTGATACAACTGAACAGTCTTTTGCCAACAACAGTTTCTTAACTCTTTAGCACTTAAACCAGCCATATCCAGCCAGAATTCTCTCACCTATTTATCATCAAACCTGCCGTAACTGGCCACTTATGACGAGGTTTAGGTATTGTTCTCAAAATAAATAATATCAAAATAAATAATATCAAAATCTTATAGATTCGATATTATGTGAGATATTTATGTGAGATAAAGACTTTACCATGAAAATATAATAGTATATATAGAGTAATGTGAATGTTATGTGAGATATTATGTGAGATAAAGACTTTACCATGAAAATATAATAGTATATAGTGTAATGTGAATGTTATGTGAGATAAAGACTTTACCATGAAAATATAATAGTATATATAGAGCAATGTAAATGTTATGTGAGATATTTATGTGAGATAAAGACTTTACCATGAAAATATAATAGTATATATAGAGTAATGTGAATGTTATGTGAGATATTATGTGAGATAAAGACTTTACCATGAAAATACAATAGTATATATAGAGTAATGTGAATGTTATGTGAGATATTTATGTGAGATAAAGACTTTACCATGAAAATACAATAGTATATATAGAGTAATGTAAATGTTATGTGAGATATTATGTGAGATAAAGACTTTACCATGAAAATACAATAGTATATATAGAGTAATGTGAATGTTATGTGAGATATTTATGTGAGATAAAGACTTTACCATGAAAATACAATAGTATATATAGAGTAATGTGAATGTTATGTGAGATATTTATGTGAGATAAAGACTTTACCATGAAAATACAATAGTATATATAGAGTAATGTGAATGTTATGTGAGATATTTATGTGAGATAAAGACTTTACCATGAAAATATAATAGTATATATAGAGTAATGTGAATGTTATGCGAGATATTTATGTGAGATAAAGACTTTACCATGAAAATACAATAGTATATATAGAGTAATGTAAATGTTATGTGAGATATTTATGTGAGATAAAGACTTTACCATGAAAATACAATAGTATATATAGAGTAATGTGAATGCTATGTGAGATATTTATGTGAGATAAAGACTTTACCATGAAAATATAATAGTATATATAGAGTAATGTGAATGTTATGCGAGATATTTATGTGAGATAAAGACTTTACCATGAAAATATAATAGTATATATAGAGTAATGTAAATGTTATGTGAGATATTTATGTGAGATAAAGACTTTACCATGAAAATACAATAGCATATATAGAGTAATGTGAATGCTAAAGCGTTAAAACTTGTCACAATAGTAAAACTGTGACAGGATGTTGAGGTGGTGTGTCTATTCAAAAAACTAGAGGACATACATCACACCACAAATAAGAAATATGTTAACGAGAAGGTGAATGCACATAAAAGTTAAACTGATAATTAAAAGAACAGTTGAAAGTATTTCAACCTACCTGTGTATTCCAGAACATTCTATACAGAGTGTGATACCAAGGTTGATACTAGCCCAGCGTGGGTCGGGAGAATTACAGTCACAGCAACGGTCATTTCCAGGGATGGAGAGCAGTTGATTCATACGTCTTGTGTGAGAAAGATGGCAGCAGTGGTGGTGGTGTTGGTGGTGGTGGTGTGGTGGTGGTGGTGGTGGTGGTGTTGGTGATGATGATCGTGGTGGTGATGGTGGTGATGGTGATGGTGGTGGTGATGGTGGTGATGTTGGTGGTGGTGGTGGTGTTGGTGTAGTGGTGGTGGTGGTGGTGGTGGTGGTGATGATCGTGGTGATGGTGGTGGTGGTGATGATGGAGGTGGTGGTGGTGATGGTGGTGTAGTGGTAGTGGTGGTGTAGTGGTGGTGGTGGTGTAGTGGTGGTGGTGTTGGTAGTGGTGAGAGTGGTGGTGATGGTGGTGATAATGGTGATGGTAGTGTAGTGGTGGTGGTGGTGGTGTGGTAGTGGTAGTGGTGATGGTGGTGGTGATGGTGGTGCAATGGTGGTGATGATAATGGTGGTGATGGTGATGATGATGATGATGATGATGATGGTGGTGATGATGGTGGTGATGGTGGTGGTGATGATGGTGGTGGTGATGATGATGATGATGGTGGTGGTGGTGGTGATGGTGGTGGTGATGGTGGTGGTGGTGGTGGTGGTGGTGGTGGTGGTGATGGTGGTGATGGTGGTGGTGGTGATGGTGGTGGTGGTGGTGATGGTGGTGGTGATGATGGTGGTGATGATGGTGGTGATGGTGGTGGTGATGGTGGTGGTGGTGGTGATGGTGGTGGTGGTGGTGGTGGTGGTGATGGTGTAGTGATGGTGTAGTGGGAAAAAAGAGAGAGAGAGAGAGACAAAGAGAATAAGTTAATAAGAAATTTACTAAAATGTCCGCCATTATCCTTCATTATCAAGGCAGCAAATTGGCAGAGTCGTTAGAACGTCGGATAGAAAGCTTTATGGTATTCATTCTGGCTTTCTGCTTCCTGAGTTCGAATCCCACCAAGGTCAACTTTGACTTTTATCATTTTGAGGTCGATAAAAAACAGTACCAGTCTAATACTGGGGTCAATTCTTCCTCTCTCTGGAAGAAATCTGCTCTACTCAGGCCTGGAGAGGGAAGGGCTCCACCAGGCTTAAAGTGCTCAAGAAACACACATGTCAATACAGCGCCCCATAACTCTATTATCACCACTAGCAGAAAACCCACTCTTCGGGTGGTTTTCTGCTAGCATGTGTAGTGTGTATATTGATATTATACACAAATATATATACATGTAAATAAAATCGTAATTGACAATATACACAGAAATTGAACGAGACTGCGTTACACTGTCTTCTGTAATCAGTAAAGTAATCCATGATACATATAAAAGAAGACGATATTATATACACCTGATGTACCCCTTCCATACACATGCACACGTGTGTATCATGACTCGTGCACTGTTCATTTTACTGATGTTTGTGCATTGCCCTATGTACTGTACATGCACTTTTTGATGAGTTGTGGTGCACCTGGGCACTGTACACAATATTTCATTATTATTATTATATCATGACTCATGCACTGTTCATTTTCCTGACATTTGTACATTATTCTATGTACTATACATGCACCTTTGATGAGTTGTAGTGCACCTGAGCACTGTACACAATAATTTCATTATTATTATTATTATATATAAACTGCATTAGGAGAAAATTAGCGACGGAAATATATGTGATTATACGTGTTATAATATAACTGTTTCTACTTTAGGCACAAGGCCAGCAATTACCCAGTGCATATGGCCGCTAACCGGAAGTGTTGACATTTGACAATTTTAAAGAAGTGAATCTTTAAATAAGCTATAAAATATATTTAATCAGCAGCCACAAAATTTAGTAGATAAATTCATTCATTATTTATTCAAAGTAATCCAACTTATTTTACAAACGGGGTAAAAAAATATATTCTGGATGCTGTTCTCTTCCTCCACCAATATGTATAAATCCTGTGGTCACTGATATCATCATCATCATCATCACTGTTTAACATCTATTCTTCCATGCTTGCATGGGTTAGACTGTCCCCATAATGAGGCAAAGTATGTAGAGAATTATATATATCCACCAATGCTTCCCACTTTGTCCTGTAGGTAACCCTAGACCTGCCAGTTTTGTGGGCTTCCTTGGCTTTAGGTAGTCTGCGGTTAACTAGATGGTGACCAGTTGACAGCTCAGCCCATCTCTTAACACGTACATCCAGCACAGAATTGAAGAGATCAGAGGCAATAACAAAATCTCTGTCCTTGATTCCCCTTATACCATGTATATTTATGGATGTCTCTGAGCTGGAAGAAGGTGTTCATAATAGAGAGCCCATTGTTAAGGCAGAAGTCTAATAAGGCCTCTCCATTTGTATCTAGATCGGAGTCACCATTCCTTCCAATCATTCCTTTCCATGTCAGGTCATCAGTGCCAACATGTGTATTGAGGTCTCCCATCAGGATATATGACTCAGTCTTAGCAACATCTAATGCTGCAGTGACTTCATCAAGGGAAGATCTGTATCTGAACTCCTTGTTTGGTGTATAAACTTGCACCACCCCCTGACACCTATCTTCAAGACTAAGTTTCATGAGTTCAAGAGGTTAATCCTAACTCCGAATGGGATCCAGTCCATAGTCCACTCTGACAACTGGTGGGCATAGAGGGCTTGTGAGTATCTCCATTCCCGTTTGTACAACAGTGGAGTGTAACTGTGAGTGTGAGTGAGATATAACTGAGTGTGAGTAATGTATACTTACAAGTGGGACTTGCTTTGTTGTTTTGAAGGCTGTGTTGAAGGTGAACTTGAGTTAGAGTCACCAACATTATCAGGAGCATTGCTGCCACCGCCACTAATTCCATAGTTTTCATTTTTCTGGGGACAAACAGACGGACACATTCACAGAGAGGTGAAGGGAAAGAGAAAATTTGGTCAATAACACAAAAAATAAAATAAAAATAACAATAAATGGACGTAACTAGGTTTGAAAACACGGTGTCCGACCCTCTACCGATAATTCACCGCCCAATAATAATTGTTTCTACTTTAGGCACAAGGCCAGCAATTACCCGGTACATTACTGGTACTTTATTTTATATTGACCCCGTAAGGATGAAAGGTAAAGTTTGAAATAAATAATAATTGTT
>OZ024761.1:13020961-13023461 GCA_964016885.1 Eledone cirrhosa | reverse complement strand
GTACTGCTAACTTTGGCACTAATTTATTTACTACCTTTAGATTGCTCACCAGATAGAGTACATACACACACCATCCTGGCAGAGAAGAATGGTACTGACCTAAATAGTAACTCTTTCATAACCATCTACTAATGGTTCCTGTGAGTTTCAAAGCATTTTGAAAATAATCAAGAATTTGGAAGGATTTGATAATTGTTTCTGCTTTAGTCACAAGGCCAGCAATTTGATATCTACCTATGGCTACTACGAGGTCACTCATCTGTCATTACACGAGCCCTCCTGCCCTCGAAAGATCTCTATCCATCATCAACATTCTAAGCTCTCCCACACTATCCACTCTAGTATCTTCCTGTAGGCTATCAATGTAATTTCTTCTCCATCTCCTTCTTCTACCCCTGATTCTGTATCTAACTGTTGGTTCCCACAAAACAAAATCACTTGTTATCTCCTCACAGTCATCAACAAAGTGACCTGCAAGTTTCATTCGCCTCTGCCTTATCTTTTCTGTTACTAATAGAAGCTGCTGATACAATTCTCTACTCGTTAGTTTCTGTTTCCACGAAACATTAAATGCTAATGCAGCATTTTCTTCTTCTTCGCCCACTTATTCCTGAGAGGGCTGTGAGTAGCAGAGTCCTCAAACACCCTTTCCAGCTGGTCCTGTCTGAAGCAACCGTCTCCGACTGATCCAGCTTGATCCCCAAGTGAGACCAGCTAAGCTCATGGTTGTCATCCAACCATCTTGCTCGGAGTCTACCCTTGGGTCTCCTGCTGGTTAGTTTTGCCCATAAAATCTATCCAGCAATTCATTCCTGAGACATTCTAACCACAAGTCCATAGTATCAGAGTTGTGATCTCTCAATTTGGAGAAATAGCAGCTCTACCTAAAGTGACTCTGATCTCTGAGCTACAAATCTGTCCAGTGATTCTTTCCTGAGACATTCTAACCATATGTCCATAGTATCAGAGCTGTGATCTCTCTATTTGGAGAAGTAGCAGCTCTACCTGGAGTGATTCTGATCTCCGAACTACAAATCTGTTCAGCGATTCTTTCCTCAGACATTCTAACCACATTTCTGTAGCATCATGATGTAGTACCATAACATTGCAACTCATTTCTACAGCTGAGTGAACTGGAGCAACGTGAAATAAAGTGTCTTGCTTAAGGGCACAACACACTTAAATCAACATTTCTGATTTGCCATGAAATGTAAAGTTAGTTTCTTTAGTTATTCATTCAGTGTCAGGAAGGTACAACATCTATGGTTAGTCCTCAATGAACAGATGTGACTGGTTACAATTTATGGTTAAAAGTGAATATGTAATTAATGCTTTTAATGAACTTCTTGGCGCCAACTGAGATGATGTGTTTGGAAGGAGGGTAGTGGAGTTGAAACATAGTGAGGATGATGGGAGAGGAGAGAGATGGGTGGAGGGGATAGACAACTAATTAAAGGAGAAGCCACTGCAATAGCGGAAGTAGAATCAAAGAGAGGAAACCAGATGTTTTCTGAAGTTGTGATTGAAGTATGTTTATGAATAACCCATTGCTAATTAGTGCAATGGTTGGCTGCTGTGTTCTAGATATGGTCTAAGACATCTGTATATAGAGCAGATATTC
This sequence comes from Eledone cirrhosa, assembly GCA_964016885.1. Taxonomy (NCBI): domain Eukaryota; kingdom Metazoa; phylum Mollusca; class Cephalopoda; order Octopoda; family Eledonidae; genus Eledone; species Eledone cirrhosa. The sequence continues at coordinate 13,021,840 of OZ024761.1, read as the reverse complement.
CAGATGTTTTGATGTGGTCTAAGAGATCTGTATTTACAGGTGATATCTAAATGTGTTGATATGGTCTAAGAGATCTGTATTTACAGCAGATATTCCAAATGTTTTGATATGGTCTAAAAGATCTGTATTTACAGCAGATATTCCAGATGTTTTAATGTGGTCTAAGAGATATGTTTTAGAGCAGATATACCAGATGTTTTGATGTGGTCTAAGACATCTGTATTTACAGCAGATATCACAGATGTTTTGATGTGGTCTAAGACATCTGTATTTATAACAGATATCCAAGATGTTTTGGTGTGGTCTAAGACATCTGTATTTACAGGTGATATCTAGATGTGTTGATATGGTCTAAGACATCTATATTTACAGCAGATATCCCAGATGTTTTGATGTAGACTAAGTGTTTTCTGGATCTGTTCTGGGACATGTGTTTGCAGAAGAGATACCAGATATCTGAATGCATTATGTTCCTGGAATATCTGTGTTTAGAGGAGATATAGTATACATCTAAATGTGTACCATGACATCTGGATGTGTTCCATGACATCTAGATGTGTTCCATATATATATAGTTCTGTTATAATAAATTTATTAAACTAGATCAGAGGATCTCGTAGCGTTTACTTTGAGAACCTCTGGCCTAGATAATAGTGCTATGTCATAAACTCCCATTACTCCCCTTAGGCTTCAGTGCCCACTGGACCTTCTCAATTTATTAACCTCGATAACAGTGCTATGTTATAATAAATTTATTAACCTAGATAACAGTGCTATGTTATAATAAATTTACTAACCTAGATAACAGTGCTATGTTATAATAAATTTATTAACCTAGATAACAGTGCTATGTTATAATAAATTTATTAACCTAGATAA
>OZ024761.1:13013461-13015961 GCA_964016885.1 Eledone cirrhosa | reverse complement strand
GAGGTACATTCAGGCAAGGGAGTTGGGTGTAGAGCTACTTGGTTTTTTCAAAAATAATAATAGAGATCTCAGCTTCAGATTACATCGGGATTTCACTATACTTGTTGTTAATGGTGGGGAATCATATTATTCATAGATCCAGCTAAAGAAATGCCATGGGAAAAAGGTTTCCTGTTTACTGATACTTTATTGAACCAAGAACTGTTTGAATCATGTAAAAGGGGTCGGGCTAAAGCATGCTCTGCAGATAATAGATATCTACCTCGCAGAGAATAGATAACTACCTCGCAGAGAATAGACAGCTACCTCGCAAGGAATAGATAACTACCTCGCAAGGAATAGATAACTACCTCACAGAATAGATAGCTACCTCGCAGAGAATAGATAGCTACCTCACAGAATAGATATCTACCTCACAGAATAGATATCTACCTCGCAGAGAATAGATATCTACCTCGCAGAGAATAGATAGCTACCTCGCAGAGAATAGATAGCTACCTCACAGAATAGATATCTACCTCGCAGAGAATAGATAGCTACCTCGCAGAGAATAGATAGCTACCTCGCAGAGAATATATAGCTACCTCACAGAGAATAGATATCTACCTCGCAGAGAATAGATAGCTACCTCGCAGAGAATAGATAGCTACCTCGCAGAGAATAGATAGCTACCTCACAGAATAGATATCTACCTCGCAGAGAATAGATAGCTACCTCGCAGAGAATAGATAGCTACCTCGCAGAGAATATATAGCTACCTCGCAGAGAATAGATAACTACCTCACAGAATAGATATCTACCTCGCAGAGAATAGATATCTACCTCGCGGAGAATAGATAGCTACCTCGCAGAGAATAGATAGCTACCTCACAGAATAGATAGCTACCTCGCAGAGAATAGATAGCTACCTCGCAGAGAATAGATAGCTACCTCGCAGAGAATAGATAGCTACCTCGCAGAGAATAGACAGCTACCTCGCAGAGAATAGACAGCTACCTCGCAGAGAATAGATAGCTACCTCACAGAGAATAATAAACTAATAACATTGGTTTGGATATCAGGCCATATAAATATTAGATGAAATAGGAAAGTAGATGAATTAGCAAAGGAAAAAAATAGATATAGACTACATCTTAAATCTATCGAAAGTGAAATCATTTAGCAAAATATATTTAGTCAAGGGTAGGAAACATTTGGGGAAGAATCTAGAGATAAGCTCTCAAACTTTAATCCTCTACTTCTCTGAACATTTCAAACATATCAGACATTGAGCAATGTTAATAAAAAAAATGGTGGCTTCAAACTGGACATAAACTATTGAACTACATTTTATCATGAACAGGTCATAGAGAATCACCTTTATATGTTCTTATGGTGACTTCCCAGAAACTCTTTGACACTATTTGTTCCAATATAAAAACTATCAGTCTGAGAAAGAAAGCATCTTGAAGCTAACCAGTTAACCCTTTAGCATTTAAACCTCCATATCTGGCCAGAAGTCTCTCACCTCTTTCTGTTCAAACCAGCCATAATCGGCCACTCATACTAACATTAAGGTATTGTTCTCAAAATAAATAATATCAAAATCTCATAGATTCGATATTATGTGAGATAATTATGTGAAGTAAAACCTTTACCACAAAATACAATAGTATATATAGAGTAATGTAAATATTATGAGAGGTAAAACCTTTACCACAAAATACAATAGTATATATAGAGTAATGTAAATATTATGAGAGGTAAAACCTTTACCACAAAATACAATAGTATATATAGAGTAATGTAAATATTATGAGAGGTAAAACCTTTACCACAAAATACAATAGTATATATAGAGTAATGTAAATATTATGAGAGGTAAAACCTTTACCACAAAATACAATAGTATATATAGAGTAATGTAAATATTGTGAGATAATTATGTGAGGTAAAACCTTTACCACAAAATACAATAGTATATATAGAGTAATGTAATTGCTAAAGGGTTACAAAACCACACCAAGATTGCAGATACAAGAAATTGTAAAAGATCTACCAACTATAAACAAAATCTTTTCAGTAAATGGAGGTTACAAAAAGATTCAACAACAGAAAGTTCTAGATTCCCTTGTTTTCCATTTTTTCTTGATCCTTTTTTATTTATTTTGCCTCCTGTGGGCCTTCCCTGTTTAATTTTATTCTTATTTTATTTTTATTTTTCTATTCACTTATCTGTCTAGATTTTTTTTTTTTTTTGTTTATCAACTGTAAAAAGTACTAGATACTTCCTCTTAGTCTGTCATGACTTACTAGCTCTATACGGACGTTTAAATTGATTAAATACATAAACAGATAAATATATATATATATAAAAGCAGTTGGAATCAAGAGGCCTGAGAGTGAACATAGCTAAAACAAAAGTGTTGATAAGTAGAAGAGAGGACAATACTCTGATTCCATCAGGCAAATGGCCATGTTCGATATGTAGGAAAGGAACTGGCATAAATTCCATAAAATG
>OZ024761.1:13005961-13008461 GCA_964016885.1 Eledone cirrhosa | reverse complement strand
AAAGCCTTTACCACAAAAATACAATAGTATATATAGAGTAATGTAAATGTTATGTGAGGTATTATGTGAGGTAAAGCCTTTACTGTGAAAATACAATAGTATATATAGAGTAATGTAAATGTTATGTGAGATATTATGTGAGGTAAAGCCTTTACCATGAAAATATAATAGAATATATAAAGTAATGTAAATGTTATGTGAGATATTATGTGAGGTAAAGCCTTTACTGTGAAAATACAATAGTATATACAGAGTAATGTAGATGTTATGTGAGATATTATGTGAGGTAAAGCCTTTACTGTGACAATACAATAGTATCTATAGAGTAATGTAAATGTTATGTGAGATATTATGTGAGGTAAAGCCTTTACTGTGAAAATACAATAGTATATATAGAGTAATGTAAATGTTATGTGAGATATTATGTGAGGTAAAGCCTTTACTGTGAAAATACAATAGTATATATAGAGTAATGTAAATGTTATGTGAGATATTATGTGAGGTAAAGCCTTTATTGTGAAAATACAATAGTATATATAGAGTAATGTAAATGCTAAATGGTTAAACGTCCGTATAGAGCTATTTATTTTCACAATAAACAGTCTTTTTTCCCCTCATGTAATAAGGAAGCAGATTGTCTCAAATAGATGTATAAATATTTTTCACAATAAATAAATTCAAAATCTTTTATTTCCTCGTGTAATAAAAAAGCTTGCAGTGAATTGGCAGAATGGTTAGAACTTTAGATAAGAATACTTTACTGCATTCATTCCGGGTCTGTGAGTTCAAATCCCGCCGAGGTCAACTTTGCCCTTCATCCTTTCGAGGCCGATAAAGAAAAAAGTACCAGTCTAGTACTGGGGTCAATTCTTCCTCTCTCTGGAAGACATCCGCTGTACTCAGGTCTGCAGAGGGAAGGGCTCCACCAGGCTTTAAATGCCCAAGAAATGCCCTATGTCAATACAGCGCCTCTACCACTATCAGGTGTTACAGGGTCATACATACAAAATAGATGGAAGCTATGGAGTAGGTAGACCCAGAAAAACCGCGGATGATTTGATAAATTCCGACCTTACACCTCTCCAAGACAATGTCACTGGACCGAGATCTTTGGCGCTACGCAGTAATACAGAAGACCCGCCTTGCCTAAGTATAAAGCGAAACCTACAGTCAGTAGGCACCTCTTAACCAAATATACACCCCAATCCACTACCCCTACTCTATCCTCCCACTCCCACCAACACCACCCCTTTCTCTGTAAAGTTATGTGGGTGCCACAACATCCAGTCCTAAATAAATGAGGTCGTGTAGGTGTCACGACAAAAAAACACACACAGTCCCCGCTGTAATGTGGCCGTGTAGGTAACACGGTAAAAACCTCCCAGTTCACACTGTAAACATGGTTGGTGTTAGGAAGGGCATCCAGCCATAGAAAACCTGCCAGATACAGTCCTATACGAGCGAGACAACCACTCTTGCCTCAGGTGGGACAATTCCCATCTAAACCCATGTTAGCGTGGAAGATAGACGTTAAACGATGATGATGATGATGATGATAATATATAGATAGAACTAAATAAGCCATGACAGACTTGGGGAAGTATTGAGAACTCCACACAGCTGGTAATCCAAAAAAGCTAGTGAGACAAGTAATAAAAACGTAAAATAGACAACAACAACAACAACAACAACAACAACAACAACAACAACAACAACAACAACAACAACAACAACAACAACAACAACAACAACAACAACAACAACAACAACATCAACAACAACAACACCAACAACAATAGTAAGATAGACAACACCACCACCATCACTAACAACAACAAGATAGATGACAACAACAGCAACAACAACAATATTGTCATACTCACCTAACCCAAGACTTGAATGCATTGGTTGTCCTCTTGAAGAGATAACCCTCCATTTTCTTGTCTCCATCATCAGCTTGGAATGGAGCACTTGATGCCAACTCCTAAAGCAGGGGTCAGGACAACAACAACAACAGCAGCAGCAACAACAACAACAGCAGCAGAGCAGAGAGAGAAAGAGGGAGAAGAGGAAAAATGGAACATTAGTAAAGATGACATAGAAAACAGCTATAACAAGATGTAAAGCAATGGTTTCTGATTTAGGCAAAAAGGACAGCAATTTTGTGGGGAGGGGGAAATCGATTAAATCGGCCCCAGTGTATTACTGGTGTAGAACAACAGTTATACCAACAAGATGTAGAATAATGGTTTCTACTTTAGGCACAAGGCCAGCAATTTTGTGGGGAAGAGGGGGGACTGTTGATTAAATCGACCCCAGTGTATTACTGGTACTTTATATTATTGACCCTGTAAGGATGAAAGGGAAAGCTAACCTCGGCAGGATTTGAACTCAGAACGTAAAGGGCCGTAACTCTATGCCACAAAGCATGTTGTCCGACGCTCTACTGATTCTGACAATCCACTGCCCTTGGAATAATAGTAGTTCTTAATTTAGACAC
>OZ024761.1:12923461-12995961 GCA_964016885.1 Eledone cirrhosa | reverse complement strand
AGAGAGAGAGAGAGAGGAGGATGGAGTGATGCTCGAGTGGGGTGGGGATGGATGGGGTGGGGGAGGGTGTAGTGATGATAGAAACCATAAGGTAAGGTTCCAAGGATAAAAAAAGAGTGAGGGGGTGGGGGGGATAAGAGGGAAGCTACTCTACATACCACCACATATATATATGTGTGTATATGTTTGTGTGTGTATATACATGATGATGATATGTGTATATATGTTTGCATGTGTGTGCGTATATATATATATATATGATGATGATATGTGTATATGTTTGTGTGTGTGTATATATATATATATATGATGATGATATGTGTGTGTATGTTTGCGTGTGTGTGCGTATATATATATGATGATGATATGTGTATATGTTTGTGTGTGTGTATATATATATATATATGATGATGATATGTGTATATGTTTGTGTGTGTGTATATATATATATATATGATGATGATATGTGTGTGTATGTTTGCGTGTGTGTGCGTATATATATATGATGATGATATGTGTATATGTTTGTGTGTGTGTATATATATATATATATGATGATGATATGAGTGTGTATGTTTGCGTGTGTGTGCGTATATATATATATATAATGATGATATGCGTGTATATGTTTGTGTGTGTGTATATATATAGATATATATACTGATGATGTGTGTATATGTTTATGTGTGTGTGTGTGTATATATATATATATATATATATAATGATGATGATATGTGTGTATATGTTTGCGTGTGTGTGTGTATATATATGATGATGATATATGTATATGTTTGTGTGTGCATATATATATATATATGATGATGATATATGTGTATATGTTTGTGTGGATGCAAGTATATATGTGTGTATATATATATGTGTGTGTGGGGGGGGGGTGCAAGTATATATGTGTATATATATGTACATGTGTGTGGATGCAAGTATATATATGTGTGTGTGTATGTGGGGGTGCAAGTATATATGTGTGTGTATATATGTGTGTGTGTGTCTCTGTGTGTGTGCAAGTATATATGTGTGTGTGTGTGTGTGTGCAAGTATATATGTGTGTGTGTGGGGGGGGGGGTTCAAGTATATATGTGTGTATATATATATATATATATGTGTGCGCAATCTACCTTCTCTCCAGCCATCACCAGGCTAGTAGTAGTAGTAGTAGTAGTGGTGGTGGTGGTGGTAGTAGTAGTAGTAGTGGTGGTGGTGGTAGTAGTAGTAGTAGGCAGGGCTGAGTGAAGACAAGAGGGAGAGGGAGGGAGAAAGAGAAAGAGAGGAAGGGGGCAAGCTCTGACTAGTGTTGTAGCTATATATATATATACATATATATATATATATATATATATATATACACACATATATATATATACATATATACATATATATACATATATACATATATATATAAAGGATCCCCAGGCTGTTTGAGTTATCATTGTAGTTGTCCAGTTGGCAGCAGTGGCTCAGTCAGTGTGGTCACTCAACAGGTTACAACAAGCGACTACAACAGTTTACACCGAGACATCAAACTAATTCCATACCATCAACAGATTGGCTATATTTTCCTATTGATTATTGATTATTGATTATTGATTTCAAATGATATCAGGGTACTTTAGCAGATTCACAAGACAGGTAGGTGGTGTTTATTGCAACCATGTATGTTGTAGTTGTTGTTGTTGTTGTTGTTTAACCCCCCCCCCCCCCCCCCCCCGGTCAGTCCTGATCCACTTTACCAATGATCAGTGTATATAGGACTACATTATCTAATGTGTTGTTGTTATTGGTGTTGTAGTTGTTGTAGTTGTTGTTTAACCCCAGGTCAGTCATGGTCCACTTTACCAATGATAAAACATTATCTAATGTTGTTGTTGTTGTTACTAGTCTCTAAATGATTAATATCATCTATCTATCACCAAATTCTCTCATCACATACACACACTATATATACATATAAACACACACACACTATATATATATATATATACATATATATAAACACACACCTCACTATATATATATTTATATATAAACACACACCACACTATATATATATAAACACACACCACACTATATATATATAAACACACACCACACTATATATATATAAACACACCACACTATATATATATATACATATAAACACACACCACACTATATATATATAAACACACCACACTATATATATATATACATATAAACACACACCACACTATATATATATAAACACACACCACACTATATATATATACATATAAACACACACCACACTATATATATATACATATAAACACACACCACACTATATATACATATAAACACACACCACACTATATATATATACATATAAACACACACCACACTATATATATATATATACATATAAACACACACCACACTATATATATATACATATAAACACACACCACACTATATATATATATATAAACACACACCACACTATATATATATACATATAAACACACACCACACTATATATATAAACACACACCACACTATATACATATATAAACACACATACACACTATATACATATATAAACACACATACACACTATATATATATACATATATAAACACACACATACACAGTATATATATATCTATCTAGGGCGGGTAAAATTCCCGAGATCAATGGACGAGTTCTCTCCAGCGGTCTCTGTCCCTCATTATCGCTGCCATGTCCTGCGTCTCCAACAGACCAGTGTCTGTCCTTAGGGCATCAACATATGTTAACCTTGGTCTTCCTCTTCCAGTGTGTATATATATAAAGACACATATACACTATATATATATATATATAGTAATAATAATAAATTTTAAGACTAAATCCAAAGAGGGCTCGATAAACTTTAATCTGTTATTTTAATAAATATATAAACACACACACACTATATGTATATATATATACACACATATAAACACACAGACACTATATAAAGAATTGGGAAATTCAAAAATACAACCACCACAATGCAGATAACTAAACACGGTGTCTACGAGGCTGTTTGTTTGCAAACAAACCAAATATTAATAATATTATAATAATATTATGATATTATTATTCACTCTCAAATATATTTCATGTCTTCCCTGTTTTAATAATATTTATATATTTATTGTCAATTTTCAGAGTATATTTCTTACATTTCCCCTCCCCTTCTTTTTCTTCACCCACTTATTCCGGGGGGGGGGGGGGGGGTATGGGGTCAGAGTCCTCAAACACTCTCTCCAACGGGTCCTGTCAGAACTCCAACTTCTGTCATCTCCAACTGATCCAGCTGGATCCCCAAGCGAGACCAGCCAAGCTCATGGATGTTATCCAACCATCTTGCTCGGGGTCCACCACTGGATCTCCTACCAGTTGGTTTTGTCCGTAAAGCCTGTCCAGTGATTCTTTCCTGTGACATTCTAACCACATGTCCATAGTATCGGAGCTGTCATCTCTCAATTCAGAGAAATAGCAGCTCTACCTGGAGTTACTCTCTCATCTCCAAGGTACACACAATATCAAGTTATGTTACTCTAAAGACCCTTCGGTTGACATTTCCCTTGTTAATATTTATTGTCAATTTTCAAAGCATATTTCCTTACATTTCTCCTATTTTAATAATATTTATCGTACAATTTATTATAATTTATCCATAAAATACAATAAAGTGAAAAAAAAAACCAGAATTTAGCAAAAATGAAAATGGAGTTAACCCTTTAGCATTTAAACCAGCCATATCCAGCCAGAATTCTCTCACCTCTTTCTGTTCAAGCCTGCTGTAACTAGTGGCTCATACTTATGTTAAGTACCAACATAATCATTTACAGAGTAAGCTGGGTGCATTTTATTGTAAAACCACCACTACCATTATATAGTGCAAACTGGGGGCATTTTATCACGACACCAGTACTTACACTTTACAGAGTGGGCTGAGTGCATTTTATTGTAGAACCAGCACTATTGTATTTTGATGCTAGGGTACTTATATCCTTGGCCAAGCTGTGAGGACAGTGATATGTAGGAAGTGGTGTTTGAATTTAAATCCAAACACTTTAAACCTTTAGCATTTAAACCGGCCGTATCTGGCCAGAATTCTCTCACATCTTTCTGTTCAAACCAGCCATAACTGGCCTCTCATACTGACATTAAGGTACTGTTCTCAAAATAAATAATATTAAAATCTCGTAGATTTGATATTATGTGAGATAATTATGTGAGGTAAAGCCTTTGCCATGAAAATACAATAGTATATATAGAGTAATGTAAATGTTATGTGAGGTATTATGTGAGGTAACGCCTTTACCATGAAAATACAATAGTATATATAGAGTAATGTAAATGTTATGTGAGGTATTATGTGAGGTAAAGCCTTTACCATGAAAATACAATAACAAATATAGAGTAATGTAAATGTTAAAGGGTTAACCCCTAACATGTTATTTCCTAAGAAGGTGTACTGTCATTTGACAATAACTTGGCAGCTATTTCTAACAGGTCAATTAGCCACCATTCTCCCTCTCTCTGCTTCCTCTTTCTCCCCCCACCCCCCTGTCTCGAACTCTGCGTCCCCCTCTCTCTCTCTAACTCTGCCCCCACCCCCCTCTCTCTTTAACTCTGCCTAACACCCACCCACCCCCTCTTTCACATACACAGAATTCTTTGTTTGTTTACCTTGAAACAAGTCTAACCAGAAATATAACACAACTATATTTATATATATATACACCCCCACACACACACACACATGTGTATATATATATATATATATACACACCCACCCACCCATCCACACACACATGTGTATGTATATATGTATATATGTATATATGTATATATGTAATTCTGTATGTAAAGTTGAAGTGAAGACATACCTATAAAGTTTCAAGTTTAATATAGTTCTACACTCATCATAAAAGAAGTCAAATCAAGTCTTCACAGGTGTAAATTGTCGGGTATTATATGTAGAGTATTACATGTAGAGGATGGTATATAGAGTAGTACATGTAGAGTATGGTATATAGAGTAGTACATGTAGAGTATGGTATATAGAGTAGTACATGTAGAGTATGGTATATAGAGTAGTACATGTAGAGTATTACATGTAGATTATGGTATATAGAGTATTACATGTAGAGTATGGTATATAGAGTAGTACATGTAGAGTATTACATGTAGAGTATTACATGTAGAGTATAACAGTCCTGTTATGTTTAATTATATAGTTGGGAAAAAAAAAACAATTTTAGTCATTATCTTATATTTTAAACAAGCTGAAAATAGACTGGAGCAGTATATAGACCCCACCCCCACAGTCTGGTACACTGGTGGATGAGAGGGTTGGCGGTGACTGATAATGGTATTGATAATGATGATGGTGGTGGTGGTGTTGATAGTGATGATGGTGGTGGTGGTGGTGTTGATAGTGATACTGATATTGATAATGATGATGGTGGTGACTGTGATAGTGATAATGGTATTGATAATGATGATGGTGGTGGTGGTGATAGTGATAATGGTATTGATAATGATGATGGTGGTGGTGGTGATAGTGATAATGGTATTGATAATGATGATGGTGGTGGTGGTGTTGTTGATAGTGATGATGGTGGTGTTGATAGTGATACTGATATTGATAATGATGATGGTGGTGACTGTGATAATGGTATTGATAATGATGATGGTGGTGGTGGTGATAGTGATAATGGTATTGATAATGATGATGGTGGTGGTGGTGGTGATAGTGATAATGGTATTGATAATGATGATGGTGGTGGTGGTGGTGATAGTGATAATGGTATTGATAATGATGATGATGATGGTGAATATATTTTTTTAATTTTATTTCTTGTTTTTCCTCAGATCTAACATCACCTTCCAGTGTTGCCGGACTAAATACTACAACAAATATGTATAAGATAGGCAGCCAGGTGACCTTCTTTGTTTATGGTCTGTGTCTTCTGGTCAATGGTCTGAGAGCTGAATGTCCTGAGGGCTGCAAGTGTATAGGAGACAAGATTGAATGCCCTAGCAGAGTCCTTCAGGCGCTGCCAAGACATTCTCCTCTACTTAATTTAGTTGGATGTGATTTGAAAAGGTTAGAGGAATCCTCATTTACGGATATTGGCAATGTCCATCAGTTGTGTCTGACACAAAACCAACTGAGTCACATTGATTCCGAGATGTTTAAACCACTGACGAACCTTAACAAACTTGACTTGTCCAATAACCAGATATCCACCATTGACAAACATGCATTTCACAGTCTTACACAATTACAAGGACTGATTCTCTTTAATAACAGACTCAGCTCTGTCAGAGAGATTTTCAAGAAGAATACCAGACTCACTTTTCTTAACCTGGCATCGAATCAGATCACTGAAATCGCAGAGAAAGACTTTGAGAATTTATCACAGCTGAGATATCTGGATTTGAGTGCAAATTTCATAACTGTAATCAATTCGAAAGCATTTGAACCACTACACAATCTACGCTATTTGATTGTACAGAGCAACAGAATCAGCTCTTTCAGTTTCCTGAGTTCCAGCTTGAGATCTCTGCGTGTGGCTGACTTCACAAATAATCGACTGGAGAGGATTCCGAAAGAACTGCCTGCCAGGATTACTGATCTTCGTTTTGGTAAAAACAACATTACAAAAATTGGTAAAAGTGATCTGAAACATATTTCGGCACTACAACTGTTGACACTCAACAACAACCAAATATCTTCTATTCATGAAAATGCATTCAACAACCTTAACAACGTAAAAGAAATTTGGCTGGATTCCAATGAGTTGACTACCATGCCAACAAAACTGCCACTGAACTTAGTTAAACTCGCCATTAACTCAAATCTAATCAGCAGGATTCATGCTCATACATTTGTGAAGAACCCTTATATAAGGGAGTTAACTCTGGAGACAAACAAGATCACTGATATAGAACCCGAAGCATTCAGTAAGTTGACATCATTACAACATTTGAATCTTCAAAGCAATCAGTTACACACTTTGAAAACAGGAATCTTCAAAGACCTGACAAGTTTGCTCAGCCTCAGAATGGCAAATAATCCAATAGCAACTATAGAGAAGAGATCGTTTGAGTCATTGAAGTCACTTCAGTTATTGGATATATCTTACGGGGAATTAGAACATGCAACAATACAGATGGACATCTTCAAAGAATTGCCGAGACTACAGGAATTCAATTTAATGAACAGTGCTGGTCTTTGCAAAAGTCTCCTGGATCAGCTGAGAAATGGTGAAGTTGAACTCACAGAATCACTTCAAACGATTGATTTCCGATACAACGACCTTAAGAATATGCCAGAAACTATCCAAAATATATTCCCAAGATTGACATCATTTTTACTCAGTAATAACGCTTGGTACTGTGATTCCGATCTCCTTTGGCTCAAAAGATGGGTAGAAACATCAGATATTACATTCTATTCAATCAAAAAACCAGCCTGTTGTAAACCAAGTCATCTTAAAGGTAAACCATTAGAAGACGTAGCTGAGTCTGAATTTCTCAGAAGCCCAGCATATGTCCAGAGTTATAGTTTTTACGGCCACAATAAACCAAGGAGTTATTCACTGGAGACACAAGACCAGTTACAAATAAAAGGAAGCCCAAAAGTTGCTGTCGTAGACAATTCCAGACAGAACCTGATAGTAGAGCGCAAGAAGAGACGGCGTGAAAGACGGAAAAACAGAAGAAACAAAAGGAAAAGTCTGAGACGGCAAAGAGCATCTAAGAATAAGCAATAAATAAATTACTAAAGAAGGATTTTTTTACCATTTACTAGCTCCCAGGATAACTATAAAGACAAAGTTGTTATTATTTATTAGCTCTCAGAACAATTATAAAAGGGGTCATACCATTTATTAACTCCCAGAAACAACTATAAACGGGGCCTTTAATATTTATTAGCTCCCAGAACAACTAAAAAAAAGCATCTTAGAAGAACTGTGTTAAACAAAAGATTCTTCAATTATAAGATATATAAAATAATTCCATTAGTATTTCAATGTTAAGGAGAGAAAAGATAATTTGATCAAAGACACTGAACAGATCATTGTTACGGTGAGAAAGATGATTTGATCAAAAACACCTGAACAGATCAATGTTAAGGAGAGAAAAGATGATTTGATCAAAGACATGAGAACAGATCAATATTAAAGAGAGAAAAGATGATTTGATCAAAGACATGAGAACAGATCAATATTAAAGAGAGAAAAGATGATTTGATCAGAGACATCAGATCAATGTTAAAGAGGAAAAAGATGATTAGATCTAAGACACCAGAACGGATCAATGTTAAGGAGAGAGAAGATGATTTGATCAAAGACATCAGAAGAGATCAATTTCTAATTACAGCATCTGAAATACACATTAAAGTATTCTGCCATATAATATTATAGCAATACTTCAGCTCAAGGGTGAAATGATTTAACCCTTTCATTACTATACTTCTAATGATAAAGCTTGACTTAATTTTCAAATCATTTTGAAAATAATCAAGAATTTTGGAGGAATTTAACAAAATTTCTCATTATTAAGTTGATGACTGGAATATAAACTTAACAATGGTTCTTACATAAAATTCTGATGGAAAGTTTTTAAATGAATATATGCATTTTAGAAATAAAGGGCTTGTATTGTAAAATGAGGGGTGAGATTTAAGAAATTTTTTTTTTTCTTAACCTTTAGCATGCTGAATTTTTTTATGAATTGCTTCCCATGACAGTGCATTATGTATTAAGGGGGGGTTACTCTATTGGCAACATAAGGCCCCTAGAGCACCCAGAAGGTTGAAAAACAAACAGTACTAACTACTTGACTGAGAATGGAAGTAATGGATATATACTAACAACAATAACAACAGTAATAATGATGATGACGATGATGATGATGATGACACTGAAAGCAATTGCATATCTATTTCTTTAAATGTAATGCAAATATAACCAATATTCAAGTCAGATTATACATACAGTCCAATATGATATGAAAGGAAATTAAAAATTCACACACACACACACAAATATATACATAAACACATATCTTCTCACCACACATACATACATACACACACAGACCTACCTATATATCTCTATACAAGTACATACATATAAACATACACACACATCTATATACACTTATATATATATGTATATCTCTACACATGTACACATATAAACCCACACACATCTACACTTACACACAGACATTTATTCACACACATACACAAGTGTACACACACACACATATACATACAAGACAGGACAATGTCACAATGACAGAGAGACAGAAAGAAAGAACAAGAAGAACACATAAAACAGCAGAAATAATTATTTTCAGATGACCTTCATAACTGGATTGAAGTCCACAGTGGCCAGTGGTCACACTGGTCAGTGGTCACACTGGTCAGTGGTCACACTAGTCAGTGGTTATATAGATAACAGATATCACTTAACAGTTTATATTTCATATGTATACAATACATGTTTTATATATATATATATATATATATATATATATATATATATATATATAATTAAATATGTGAAGAAATAATAAACACAAATATACCAATTTTTCTTCAAAGTCCCGACTGCAGTTTTGCCAAATTGCTTTGCAACAATCCTGCACTATCGAAGTGCACCATCGCTGTGAGGTCATAACGCTTATCAAGAGACCCCTACATATATATATATATATATATATATATAAATAAATATATATATATATAAATAAATATATATATATATAAATAAATAAATATATATATAAATAAATAAATATATATATAAATAAATATATATATAAATAAATATATATATATATAAATAAATATATATATATATAAATATATATATATAAATAAATATATATATATAAATAAAATATATATATATATATAAATAAATATATATATATATAAATAAATATATATATATATAAATAAATATATATATATATAAATAAATATATATATATATATAAATAAATATATATATAAATAAATATATATAAATATATATATATATATATAAAGTATGTCCATAGAATCATTTGATAAGATATATACACCATTTCCTCTCCCAATTAGCATAATTAACCACACAAAAAATCAATTAGACTAGGCTATAAGATTAAAAGGCACCTATGAAGAAATAATAGATAAATAAACGACAGCCATCTCTTCGCGACCAACCGTTATAGAATATTAACCCAACATTTCAATAGCACGTGGAAATCGATTAAATATACCATCAACCATACACAATTAAGTATAAAATTAAAGTTAGAAGAAAAAATGCATATACACATAATATATATATACATATATATATATATATATATATATATATATATATATATATACACACACACAGTTCCAACAGTCGCATTAGGTAGATATTTAAGTTTCATTGGGTTTAACACCGAGACATTCAGTCTGCCATATACATATATATATTTTTATCGATTATATCAATTTTAATCAATATCAGATGGTCCAGGTTCGTTTTCCACCTTTCTGTATCTATCGTTGTTGTGGTACAAGTATGGCCACTATCTTCGGTCGTTTTTCTTAGTGTCACATTTTTTAACTATTGAGTTTACTCTAGACGGTAATGTATTAACATATCTCTCTATTGAGTGCTTTGCGATTGCCTCAAACACCTCGATTAGTACCTGCTATATGACAGCTACAACTTTGATTGATGCCTAATATAATATATATATATAAAATTGGTCGTTTTGGAAGTCTCAACAACGCAGATGAGGCTTCCAAAATGACTAATTTTATTATTCTACAATGCTTCAAGCAAACTTCAACGCTCTCTTATATATATATATATAGGAAAAAGTATGACCCCGACGGCAGAGCTCAAGCCGTTTCGACGGCTATTTCTGGACTCCAGAAATAGCCGTCGAAACGGCTTGAGCTCTGCCGTCGGGGTCATACTTTTTCCTATTTCCCACTCTACTACGCTAAGTATTGAGTACTCTGGTGCGTTATGGTCCATCTGGTTCCTTACCACAATTCCTTTGTTATATATATATATATATACATATATACATATAAAATAAAATAAAATAAATAAGTCAAATGTTTAAAATTTGGCTTTGTTTATTACTGCTATATATATTTCAGTGACAGCCATCTTTGGCTGTGACCTCTTCAGGCAGTCCGAATTAGTGTGGTAGAGACGAGTACACATGTTGTTGAGGTGTATAACTTTGTCAATACTCTGATATGCCCAGTTCCTGGTTGGGTTGTTATTTCACTGAGGAACTGGAATTCTATTTGACTTCATTTATTATAAATTATAGATATACTGCTATATATATTTCGGTGACAGCGATCATTGGCTGTGACCTCTTCAGGCAGTCAGAATTGGTGTGGGAAAGACAGGTACACATGTTGTTGAGGTGTGTTTTACTCCGTCAATACATCGATATGTCCAGCTCCTGGTTGTGTTGTTATTCTGCTGAGAAACAACCAACATATACTCAAAATATATATATATACATATATATATTAAACACCTCAACAACATATGTACTCGTCTCTACCGCACTAATTCGGACTGCCTGAAGAGGTCACAGCCAAAGATGGCTGTCACCGAAATATATATAGCAGTAATAAACGAAGCCAAATTTTAAACATTTGACTTATTTATTTTATTTTATATACATATATATATATATATATATATATCGATATAAATATATATATATATATATATATATATATGTGTGTGTGTGTGTGTGTGTGTGTGTGTGTGTGTGTGTGTGTGTGTATATATATATGTGCATGTGTGTAATATTTATATATATCTAAATAAAATACATAACATAAATAAAATGAAGTAAAACTGCTGATGTCCATTTGTGGTAACAATATAGCAGTGATGATGATGGTGATGATAGTGATGGTAATTATGGTGGTGGTAATGATTATAGTAATGATGGTGATGATGATGGTGATGATGATGATTTACAAAATAGAAATATAATGAAATCTCCTGCAAGAAAGGTTAATATGTATTCAAAACATTGTTTGTTTGATTCCGTAGTTAAGGTTGTTTAAGGGAGAACACTGAAACACATGAACACAGCAACAAATAGAATAATATTATAGACAAACAGCAGCAACAAGGAGGAGAATAATAATAATAATAATAATAATAATAATAATAATAATAACAATAATAATAATGGTTTCTTATATAGGCACAAGGCCAGCATATTTTGGGGGAGGGGGAAGTCGATTAAATCGACCCCAGTGCGTGACTGGTACTTTATTTTATCGACCCCCATAAGGATGAAAGGCAAAGTTAACCTCGGCGGGATTTGAACTCAGACCATAAAGGGACGTAACTCTATGCTGCAAAGCATGGCGTCCGACCCTCTACCGATACTGCCAATATAATAATAATAATATTAATATTAATAATAACACCGAGCCCAGACTCACTATATACTAGGAAAGGTGATTCACTGGCATCTATGCAAACTAAACAATTTACCACATTCTGAGAAGTGGTATGAGCATAAGCCAGAGCCGGTGATAGAAAACAATCGAGTGAAAGTACTATGGGATTTCAGGATAGGCAAAATGGAGGTAGAGGAATGATCCAGCTTGAGATGTCATGCAAAATATCAACCATTGGACTTGATTAGTACCTTAAAACCACAGATGGCTAGTTGTTGAAAATAGTTGCAGATTGTAAAAAGAAGAGTTTACATTCAGTCGCAATTAATGCTGCAAAGAACATCAAAGTGTTGGTAAAACAAGAAGATCAATAGAGACTGTGCAATAAGTGAGAGCAGAAGCCATTGCAATGTAAATAGAAAATATATTGGTAAAACTAGAGTAAAGTAAAACAAGAAAAGAAAACAATAGTTTTTACTTAATATTTCAGAATATTTTGAGGCAAGAAACTCTTTTCAAATGAAGAAAAATTGTTGATTCTAACACTAAAATATTATAAAATATTAAGCATAAAAACTATTGATTTATCATTCTTAATTTACCAATATATTTCCTATTTGTTTGTACTGGCTTTCCCAATTCATTCTTAATTACATATTATATAATTGTTTCTACTTTAGGCACAAGGCCAGCAATTACCCCAGTGCATTACTGGTACTTTATTTTATCGACCCCGTAAGGATGAAAGGCAAAGTCAACCTCGGCGGGATTTGAACTCAGATCGTAAAGGGACGTAACTCTATGCTGGAAAGCATGGCGTCCGACCCTCTACCGATACTGCCAATCCACAATGATTTCTAGTATAGGCACAAGGCCAGTAATTTAAG
This sequence comes from Eledone cirrhosa, assembly GCA_964016885.1. Taxonomy (NCBI): domain Eukaryota; kingdom Metazoa; phylum Mollusca; class Cephalopoda; order Octopoda; family Eledonidae; genus Eledone; species Eledone cirrhosa. The sequence goes on along the minus strand of OZ024761.1, from coordinate 12,982,605 downwards.
GGGAGGGGAAAGTCGATTAAATCGACCCCATTGCATTACTGGTACTTTATCTATCAACCCCACGAAGATGAAAGGTAAAACTAACCTCTGTGGGATTTGAACACAGAACGTAAGGGCCCGTGACTATGCCGCGAAGCATGGTGTCTGACGCTCTACTGATACTGCCAAGCTGGCACGAGGTCAGCAATTTGTGGGCAGGGGAAAATCAACTAAATCAACACCAGTACTTTACTGGTACTTTATTTTATCGGCCCCTGGAAGATGAAGGGTAAAGGGTCGGTCTGGACTAAATACTGCGGACATTTTCTTCAATGATTGTAAAGAAAAATAGAAAAATTCTTCGTTAGAAAAATACCATGACATTAGGGAGACAACTGTTGATTAAACATTTAACCATTGAAGAGTTGTTTTGGTGTGTGTGTGTGTGTGTGTGTGTGTGTGTGTGTGTGTGTGTGTGTGTGTGTGTGTGTGCATGGGTGTGTGCGTGTGTGTGTACATATATGTGTGTGTGTGTGTGTGTGTATGTATGTGTATATGTTTAAATGTGTGCATACATGTGTGTGTGTATAAATATGTGAGTGTATATGTATATCTGTGTGTGTTTGTACCATATGGGACATACCTAAAGATGAATCCTCTGACAATTAGTCTCTATTATACATATATCTTTTAAAGTGAATTATATCTGTAAATGTGGCTGGAGTTAGGAAGGGGTATCCAGTACTGAAGTAGGGCTATTGACCTCCCAGATAGGCTGAGGAAGTCTCTACCCCACTTACATACGGCCATATCAAGTGCAGAGGAGAGGTTGTCGTGTCTTTTGACACAAACTGAAGGATCCTCCTAACCCCTTCTTTGACAAGCTTTCAATGGCTGGATGCCCTTCCGAACACCAACCACAGTGTGGACTGGGTGCTTTTATTGTATAGATCACCAGCACTATGGAGGGCCCTTCCAACTGTTTGTTTGGCAAGCTTTCTATGGCTGGATGCCCTTCCTAACACCAACCACTTTACAGTGTGGACTGGGTGCTTTTATTGTATAGATCACCAGCACTATGGAGGGCCCTTCCAACTGTTTGCTTGACATGCTTTCTACGGCTGGATGCCCTTCCTAACACCAACAAATTGTGTGTATATATATATATATATATGTATATCTGTATGTGTGTATATACATGTCTAATATATATGCTATGATAGACAGCTGTAAACCAAAAGAACCCCACATAAATTCTAGAGTATAAAAAAATATCATTATCATTATTATTATTATTATCATCATTGTTATTGACATGAATAATTTCCATATACCACGTTGGAACAAATGTTGGTCATGCAGTTAACTAAATGTTCTTCATCTGGACATTCAGAGGTGACACAGACCTGCTGTGCCAGTTTCAACAGAAGTTTTTTCCGTACTTTCTGAAATTAAGCAGAGAGAGGTCAAACATTTCGTAGACAGAGAAAACACTCAATATTAGTGATGGTGGTTATTGCTGGAGTTGTTACTGTAGTTATTTCTGAAGCTGTTATTCCTAGATATGGTTATTGCTGTAACTGTTATTTCTGAAGCTGTTATTCCTAGATATGGTTATTGCTGTAACTGTTATTTCTGAAGCTGCTATTCCTAGATATGGTTATTGCTGTAACTGTTATTTCTAAAGCTGTTATTCCTAGATATGGTTATTGCTGCAACTGTTATTTCTGAAGCTGTTATTCCTAGATATGGTTATTGCTGCAACTGTTATTTCTGAAGCTGTTATTCCTAGATATGGTTATTGCTGCAACTGTTATTTCTGAAGCTGTTATTCCTAGATATGGTTATTGCTGTAACTGCTATTTCTGAAGCTGTTATTCCTAGATATGGTTATTGCTGCAACTGTTATTTCTGAAGCTGTTATTCCTAGATATGGTTATTGCTGTAACTGTTATTTCTGAAGCTGTTATTCCTAGATATGGTTATTGCTGCAACTGTTATTTCTGAAGCTGTTATTCCTAGATATGGTTATTGCTGCAACTGTTATTTCTAAAGCTGTTATTCCTAGATATGGTTATTGCTGCAACTGTTATTTCTGAAGCTGTTATTCCTAGATATGGTTATTGCTGTTACTGTAGTTATTTCTGAAGCTGTTATTCCTAGATATGGTTATTGCTGTTACTGTAGTTATTTCTGAAGCTGTTATTCCTAGACATAGTTATTGCTGCAACTGTTATTTCTGAAGCTGTTATTCCTAGATATGGTTATTGCAGTTACTGTTATTTCTGAAGCTGTTATTCCTAGATATGGTTATTGCTGTAACTGTTATTTCTGAAGCTGTTATTCCTAGATATGGTTATTGCTGCAACTGTTATTTCTGAAGCTGTTATTCCTAGATATGGTTATTGCTGCAACTGTTATTTCTGAAGCTGTTATTCCTAGACATGGTTATTGCTGTAACTGTTATTTCTGAAGCTGTTATTCCTAGACATAGTTATTGCTGTAACTGTTATTTCTGAAGCTGTTATTCCTAGACATAGTTATTGCTGTAACTGTTATTTCTGAAGCTGTTATTCCTAGACATAGTTATTTCTGTAACTTATTTCTGAAGCTGTTATTCCTAGATATGGTTATTGCTGCAACTGTTATTTCTGAAGCTGCTATTCCTAGATATGGTTATTGCTGTTACTGTAGTTATTTCTGAAGCTGCTATTCCTAGATATGGTTATTGCTGCAACTGTTATTTCTGAAGCTGTTATTCCTAGATATGGTTATTGCTGTTACTGTAGTTATTTCTGAAGCTGTTATTCCTAGATATGGTTATTGCTGTAACTGTTATTTCTGAAGCTGTTATTCCTAGACATAGTTATTGCTGTAACTGTTATTTCTGAAGCTGCTATTCCTAGATATGGTTATTGCTGCAACTGTTATTTCTGAAGCTGTTATTCCTAGATATAGTTATTGCTGTAACTGTTATTTCTGAAGCTGTTATTCCTAGATATGGTTATTGCTGCAACTGTTATTTCTGAAGCTGTTATTCCTAGACATAGTTATTGCTGTAACTGTTATTTCTGAAGCTGTTATTCCTAGATATGGTTATTGCTGCAACTGTTATTTCTGAAGCTGCTATTCCTAGACATGGTTATTGCTGTAACTGTTATTTCTGAAGCTGTTATTCCTAGATATAGTTATTGCTGTAACTGTTATTTCTGAAGCTGTTATTCCTAGATATGGTTATTGCTGCAACTGTTGTTTCTGAAGCTGCTATTCCTAGATATGGTTATTGCTGTTACTGTAGTTATTTCTGAAGCTGCTATTCCTAGATATGGTTATTGCTGCAACTGTTATTTCTGAAGCTGTTATTCCTAGATATGGTTATTGCTGCTACTGTAGTTATTTCTGAAGCTGTTATTCCTAGATATGGTTATTGCTGTAACTGTTATTTCTGAAGCTGTTATTCCTAGACATAGTTATTGCTGTAACTGTTATTTCTGAAGCTGCTATTCCTAGATATGGTTATTGCTGCAACTGTTATTTCTGAAGCTGTTATTCCTAGATATAGTTATTGCTGTAACTGTTATTTCTGAAGCTGTTATTCCTAGATATGGTTATTGCTGCAACTGTTATTTCTGAAGCTGTTATTCCTAGATATGGTTATTGCTGCAACTGTTATTTCTGAAGCTGCTATTCCTAGACATGGTTATTGCTGTAACTGTTATTTCTGAAGCTGTTATTCCTAGACATAGTTATTGCTGTAACTGTTATTTCTGAAGCTGTTATTCCTAGATATGGTTATTGCTGCAACTGTTATTTCTGAAGCTGCTATTCCTAGACATGGTTATTTCTGTAACTATTATTTCTGAAGCTGTTATTCCTAGACATGGTTATTTCTGTAACTGTTATTTCTGAAGCTGTTATTCCTAGACATGGTTATTTCTGTAACTGTTATTTCTGAAGCTGTTATTCCTAGATATGGTTATTGCTGCAACTGTTATTTCTGAAGCTGTTATTCCTAGATATGGTTATTTCTGTAACTGTTATTTCCGAAGCTGTTATTCCTAGATATGGTTATTGCTGTAACTGTTATTTCTGAAGCTGTTATTCCCAGATATGGTTATTACTGTAACTGTTATTACTGTAGCTGTTATTCCCATTAAGGTCATTGCTGAAGCTGTTATTTCCAGATGTAGTTATTCCTGTAACTGTTATTTCCAGATGTAGTTATTTCTGTAACTGTTATTTCCAGATGTAGTTATTCCTGTAACTGTTATTTCCAGATGTAGTTATTCCTGTAACTGTTATTTCCAGATGTAGTTATTCCTGTAACTGTTATTTCCAGATGTAGTTATTCCTGTAACTGTTATTTCCAGATGTAGTTATTCCTGTAACTGTTATTTCTAGATGTAGTTATTCCTGTAGCTGTTATTTTATCTCATGTGATATATTTGATATAATAATGCAATTGTTATTATACTTGTAGTTAGTTCAATATGATATTCCATATAAAAATGTTATTATTGTTGGTTTAGTTATTAGTTGTTATTGCTGGTAAGGAGTTATTACAGGTTATTCATTGTATCATTGTCACTACCTTTATTCTCAATGTAGTCATTACTGCGGTCATTGCAGAAAATCATTACAGCTATTATTACTGGTGTAGTTATTAATATTGTTATTAGAAATATGGTAATGAAAGGGTTAATGACATAGACAGTGTCTTTCATTAGAAATATGGTAATGAAAGGGTTAATGACATAGACAGTGTCTTTCATTAGAAATATGGTAATGAAAGGGTTAATGACATAGACAGTGTCTTTCATTAGAAATATGGTAATGAAAGGGTTAATGACATAGGTAGTGTCTTTCATTAGAAATATGGTAATGAAAGGTTTAATGACATAAACAGTGTCTTTCATTAGAAATATGGTAATGAAAGGGTTAATGACATAGGTAGTGTCTTTCATTAGAAATATGGTAATGAAAGGGTTAATGACATAGGTAGTGTCTTTCATTAGAAATATGGTAATGAAAGGGTTAATGATATAGACAGTGTCTTTCATTAGAAATATGGTAATGAAAGCGTTAATGACATAGGTAGTGTCTTTCATTAGAAATATGGTAATGAAAGGTTTAATGACATAGACAGTGTCTTTCATTAGAAATATGGTAATGAAAGGGTTAATGACATAGACAGTGTCTTTCATTAGAAATATGGTAATGAAAGGGTTAATGACACAGGCAGTGTCTTTCATTAGAAATATGGTAATGAAAGGGTTAATGACATAGACAGTGTCTTTCATTAGAAATATGGTAATGAAAGGGTTAATGATATAGACAGTGTCTTTCATTAGAAATATGGTAATGAAAGGGTTAATGACATAGACAGTGTCTTTCATTAGAAATATGGTAATGAAAGGTTTAATGACACAGACAGTGTCTTTCATTAGAAATATGGTAATGAAAGGGTTAATGTCATAGACAGTGTCTTTCATTAGAAATATGGTAATGAAAGGGTTAATGACATAGGTAGTGTCTTTCATTAGAAATATGGTAATGAAAGGGTTAATGACATAGGTAGTGTCTTTCATTAGAAATATCGTAATGAAAGGGTTAATGACATAGGTAGTGTCTTTCATTAGAAATATGGTAATGAAAGGGTTAATGACATAGACAGTGTCTTCCATTAGAAATATGGTAATGAAAGGTTTAATGACATAGACAGTGTCTTCCATTAGAAATATGGTAATGAAAGGGTTAATGACATAGGTAGTGTCTTTCATTAGAAATATGGTAATGAAAGGGTTAATGACATAGACAGTGTCTTCCATTAGAAATATGGTAATGAAAGGGTTAATGACATAGGTAGTGTCTTTCATTAGAAATATCGTAATGAAAGGGTTAATGACATAGGTAGTGTCTTTCATTAGAAATATCGTAATGAAAGGGTTAATGACATAGACAGTGTCTTTCATTAGAAATATGGTAATGAAAGGGTTAATGACATAGACAGTGTCTTTCATTAGAAATATGGTAATGAAAGGGTTAATGACATAGGTAGTGTCTTTCATTAGAAATATCGTAATGAAAGGGTTAATGACATAGACAGTGTCTTTCATTAGAAATATGGTAATGAAAGGGTTAATGACATAGACAGTGTCTTTCATTAGAAATATGGTAATGAAAGGGTTAATGACACAGACAGTGTCTTTCATTAAAAATATGGTAATGAAAGGGTTAATGACATAGACAGTGTCTTTCATTAGAAATATGGTAATGAAAGGGTTAATGACATAGACAGTGTCTTTCATTAGAAATATGGTAATGAAAGGGTTAATGACATAGACAGTGTCTTTCATTAGAAATATGGTAGGGGCCAGTTATATCACAAACCTGGAACCACATTAGATAACCCACACCAGGATACATATAACATATACAATGTTTCGCAAACACATGGTTTCTGATAAAGACACAGTGATTAGTCTATAGTGACTGTATGGTCGTTGATAAGATGAGGAACTATATAATAGAGAGGGAACACACACACCTCCACACACAGACACACAGACTCATATACTGTCGCACACACACACACTAATAAATCTACTGTCACACACACACACACACACACACACACACATCCATCTACTGTCACACACACACACTAATCAATCTACTGTTACACACACACTAATCAATCTACTGTCACACACACACACACTAATCAATCTACTGTCACACACACACACACACACATCCATCTACTGTCACACACACACACACACACTAATCAATATAGTCACACACACACACACACACTAATCAATCTACTGTCACACACACATACACTAATCAATCTACTGTCACACACACACATCCATCTACTGTCACACACACACACACACTAATCAATATAGTCACACACACACACACACTAATCAATATAGTCACACACACACACACACACACACTAATCAATATACTGTCACACACACACACCACACACACACACACTAATCAATCTATTGCATCAATATGGTAATCAATAAGACAAAATATATAATACATACTGATCAATGATATCAATATAATTGAGGAATCAATAAATAGCTTCATTAATTATGTAATTTGATTAATTCATTAATTAATTAATTAAATAAATATTTCAAAGTCAACTATTGAAATTGTGAGGTACACAGGTGAGGTACACAGGTGAGAGACTCGGGTGAGAGACTCGGGTGAGAGACTCGGGTGAGAGACTCGGGTGAGAGACTCAGGTGAGAGACTCAGGTGAGACACTCATGTCAGGTACTCAGGTGAGACACTCAGGTGAGGTACTCAGATGAGACACTCAAGTGAGGTACTCAAGTGTGAGACTCGAGTGAGACACTCAAGTGATACACTCAAGTGAGAGGATCAGGTGAGACACTGAAGTGAGAGGCTCAGGTGAGACACTGAAGTGAGAGGCTCAGGTGAGACACTCATGTCAGGTACTCAGGTGAGACACTCAGGTGAGGTACTCAGGTGAGAGACTCCAGTGAGACACTCGGGTGAGACACTCGGGTGAGACACTCGGGTGAGACACTCAGGTAAGGTACTCAGATGAGAGACTCAAGTGAGAGACTCAAGTGAGGTACTCAGATGAGAGACTCAAGTGAGGTACTCAGGTGAGAGACTCGGGTAAGGTACTCAGGTGAGAGACAGTGCGTGGTGTAAGGTGTCTCCTCTAACAACTACAGCACTAATGAAACTAACAGCAACTGAAGGAATAATGACTACTAACGAGACAGGTGAACTAGAGTCAGGTGAGAAGAGGTGAGCTGAGGACAGGTGTTTTAGTAAATAAAGCACCGCTACAGAAAGCAAAAACTAGACTGGGTTGTCAAAATTCCAAAAAAATATACATACATAGATACATATATAGATCCATATATACATATATAGATGTAACTACCTATATATACATACATAGATAGATACATACATACATATATATCTGTGTGTGTGCAATTGTATGTATGTATGTGTATAGGTATGTTTGTATATATATATATATATATATATATAACGAAGGAAATGTGGTAAGGAACCAGGTGGACCATAACGCACCAAAGTACTCAATACTTAGGGTAGTAGAGTGGGTAATAGGAATGAGTAGGACCCCGACGGCTGAGCTCAAGCCGTTTCGATGGCTAATTCTGAGTCCTGAATTAGCCGTCGAAACGGCTTGAGCTCAGCCGTCGGGGTCCTACTCGTTCCTATATATATATATATATATATATATATATATAATAATAATATTATTTATAGTTATATATACACTATATACAACTATAAACAGGAAAGGTCAGTAATTTATTACTACCTTATTACCAGTAAGAAAAATAGCTCAATGTAAATACATGAGATGTTTTACAGAGCAAGAATATAAATTACAGAATAATCAAAACTATGATTTGAACATAGTTTTGATTGTGTAATTTATATATATATATATATAGTATAAAGAAAACGAAAAATCAGTGATGCATCTGGACTTAATTTGTTGCGTGTTACAATTGTTTCGCCGGCAGGTAGCTCGAGATGTGGTCCTCGTATGGATCTGGCTGATTCTACGGCTGCAGGTTCTTTCAGACACGGGTATTTCGTTTGGAGAAAATGTTATCACCTGCAGCCGTAGAATCAGCCAGATCCATACAGGGACCACGTCTCAAGCTATCTGCCAGTGAAACAATTGTAACACGCAATAAATTAAGTCCAGATGCATCACTGATTTTTCGTTTTCTTTATACTATCTACACTCTACCCTGCTGAATATCGAGTGCTAATTTTGGCATATATATGTGTGTATGTATGTACGTATGTGTGTACATGTATATGTATGTATATATATATAATGTATTTTTGTATGTATGTATGTATGTATATGTGTATGTACATATACATATGTATATATGTATGTATGTATAAAACAACTGCAATATTAGAACTAACAGTAACAAAGCTGATAACAAATAAATACATTATTGTTTTTACTTTAAAATATAATTGTTTAATACATAAAGCAAGAAAAGATTATTAAAAAACCCAAAATCAGAAGCAAAAACAGGATTAATATTTCGAAGAAGGTTTAATGCCTGGTAAAGGGCCAAATTCTTCTTCTCGGTGTCCTAAGCACAATAAATATACAAGGTAGGCAAGGGAGATAACTGCTTTGAGTGGATTGTCTTTAGTTTTGCAGAAAACAAAAGTAGCGAAAGTGTTAAAAGGAGTAAGGGTTGTTAAAAGAAACACCATAGCAATTTAGCAGCTACTTTGCAAAGAACAGCAGAAAAAAAAAACAAGCCAAATTATAAAAACAAATGAAAATATTTCAAATGAAAAATAGAAAAAAAATTTAAACACAAAAGAAACAGCAAGGGCAGACAACTAGTGAAGAAGAAGAAATAGAATTTTTTTTTTCTTTTTCAAAATCTTAAAAAGGAAACCAAAAAAAAAAAAAAAAAATTAAAATAAAGAGTTAAACGATGCTAAGGAATAAGGCATTTTTTTTTTGTTGTTCTCCGAAAGAGAACGCTTACATATGTTGTGCCTGGTTTGAAGAATGCGGTCACACCGTTAAACTCATCATTAAGAGAATAGATGGCATCTGTTGGGAAGTGTTTGTCAACCACTTTGCTATAGTCTTTGCTGGCACGTTTCCTCATCATCCACCGTTTTTTGGTAAGTTTCGCAGACTGCATCTGAATTGCCAAATGAACGATGAGACGAAGAGTCTGTAAACTTGGAAGTTAATTCACGATGGACGTACGAACGGACAGATGTGTGGACTGGACTGGACTGGATTGGGCTGGGCTGGGCTGGGCGGGGCTGGGCTGGGCTGGGGAGTGGTGAGATATAGGCTGGGTTAGGGTGGAGTGAGATATAGGCTGGGTTGGTATAGCAGAGAACTCTTATAGCAGAGGTGGAGAAACTTCATATTAGAGTGAGAACAGGTAGAGGTGACAGAGAGACAGACACAGTGACAGACAGGTAGAGTTGACAGAGAGACACAGAGGTAGATGTGACAGAGAGACAGGTAGAGGTGGCAGACAGACAGTGACAGACAGGTAGAGGTGACTGAGGGACAGACACAGTGACAGACAGGCAGGGGTCACTGAGAGACAGGTAGGGATGACAGCGACGGGTAAAGGTGACTGAGAGACAGGTAGGGCTGATTGACAGACAGGTAGGGGTGACAGAGACACAGTTCTAGACAGACAGACAGACAGACAGACAGACAGACAGACAGACAGCTATTTCAATATTTTACTTTAAAACTGTTTTTCTCGACATATTTCTAAGAAGAATATATTCTACATTAGTGTTGTAATTATCAAAATTAATCAATAATTATGAGACGTTTAGTGAAATAACTGTCTGCTGAATAAGGAAGGTCAAATTAATTAACTACTGAAATCTAATATTATTAATTATGTTTCAATTTAAACTTAACCCTTTACCATTTACATTACTCTATATATACTATTGTATTTTCACAGTAAAGGCTTTACCTCACATAATATCTCACATAACATTTACATTACTCTATATATACTATTGTATTTTCACTGTAAAGGCTTTACCTCACATAATATCGAATTTATGAGATTTTTATATTATTTATTTTGAGAACAATACCTTAACATCAGTATGAGCAGCCAGTTAGGGCTGGTTTAAACAGAAAGAGTTGAGAGAATTCTGGCCAGATACAGTCGGTTTAACCCTTTAGCATTTAAACCGGCCATATCCAGCCAGAACTCTCTCACCTTTTTCTGTTCAAACCAGCCCTAACTGGCCACTCATACTGATGTTAAGGTATTGTTCTCAAAATAAATATCAAAATCTCATAGATTCGATATTATGTGAGATAATTATGTAAGATAAAGCCTTTACCACAAAACACAATAGTATATATAGAGTAATGTAAATGCTAAAGGGTTAACCCTTTAGCATTTACATTACTCTATATATACTATTGTGTTTTCACAGTATAGACTTTACCTCACATAATATCGAATCTATAAGATTTTGATATTATTTATTTTGAGAACAATACCTTAACCTAAGCATGAGTGGCCAATTACAGCAGGTTTGAACAGAAAGAGGTGAGAGAATTCTGGCCGGTTATGGCCGGTTTAAATGCTAAAGGGATAAATATCCTAAGCAGAATGAAACATTAAAATCTAAAAACAACCACCTATCTGTCGGACCTAAAATGCACTCAAAGACACAGAGAAATTTAGGGAGAAAGAACTCAGTAAACCGTTTCAAAAGACCAGAGCTAATTTTACTATCTGGAGAATATCCCATACAACAACAGCAACAACACTATTTTATCATCTGGAGAATATCATATACACCAAGAATAACACTATTTTATCATCTGGAGAATATCATATACACCAACACTAACACTATTTTATCATCTGGAGAATATCATCATCTGGAGGATATCATATACACCAACAATAACACTATTTTATCATCTGGAGAATATCATCATCTGGAGGATATCATATACACCAACAATAACACTATTTTATCATCTGGAGGATATCATATACACCAAGAATAACACTATTTTATCATCTGGAGGATATCATATACACCAACACTAACACTATTTTATCATCTGGAGAATATCATCATCTGGAGGATATCATATACACCAACAATAACACTATTTTACCAGCTGGAGCAGAGATTCTCAAACTGTTTGGGCCACCCCACCCCCCTCACGGCCGCGTAATACCCTCAACACACCCCAAACCTATTTCCAGAGAGATCTGCCTACATGCAAATTGTAAATAATATATAATAAATTAAATCGTTAATGTAAACTATAATAAAGTAAGGAGTGTGGGACTGCGTCCAGAAGATTTTTTTAATCCCGTTTGTAAAATAAGTTGGATTACTTTGAATAAATAATTGTTTCTACTTTAGGCACAAGGCCAGCAATTACCCAGTGCATTGCTGGTACTTTATTTTATCGACCCCGTAAGGATGAAAGGCAAAGTCAACCTCGGCGGGATTTGAACTCAGATCGTAAAGGGACGTAACTATGCTGGAAAGCATGGTGTCCGACCCTCTACCGATACTGCCAATCCACCGCCCTCCACCTTTGAATAAATAATGAATGAATATTACATAATTCATCTCCTAAATTTCGTGGCTGTTGATTAAATATAAATTATTTTATTACTTATTTTAAGATTCACTTCTTTAAAATTTTCAAATGTCAACACTTCCGGTTAGCAATCGCTTAAATAAACATTCATATATTTCCGTCACTAATTTTCTCCTAATGTAGTTTATATATAATATCGTCTTTTTTTAATGTATCATGGATTACGTTACTGATTACATAAGACAGTGTAACACAGTCTTCGTTCAATTTCTGTGTATATTGTCAATTACGATTTTATTTGATGTATCATATCTACATGTATATATACCTGCGTATAATATCAATATACACACTACACATGCTAGCAGAAAACCACCCGAAGGATGGTTTTTCTGCTAGTATATATAATAAATTAAATCGTTAATTTATATATAATAATTTATATAATATATAAAGAAAAAGAAAGAGCAGGAGACAGAGAGAGAGAAGCGTCTCTCAAGTACAGTATATAGGTAATAAATTAAGGTGAGTTGTGGGGGGGGGGGATATAGGTAATACATTAAGGTGGGAGAGGTGTAGGTAATAAATAAATGTGGTAGTGCCGTAGGTAATAAATTAAGGGGGGGGGGGGGTAATAAATTGAGGTGGGAGGGCTGTAGGTAATAAATCAAGGTGGGGGATGTAGGTAATTAAGGTGGGAGGGGTGTAGGTAATAAATTTAGGTGGGGTGGCACAAGCATGTGGGGATGGGGAGAACCCACATACTGCCCCGCTGGGTGGCACAAAAATCCAGTTACATCAATGGCCCTACCCCCAAATCATATAGATATATGGTATGGACCTGTAACTCCTGAAGGAGTCATAGAGGCGCCATATTGACATACGTTTCTAAGGCATTTTTTTAAACCTGGGGCCCATCTCCTCTCCAGGCCTGAATAGAGTAGATTTCTTCCAGAGAAGGATAGAGTGAGTGAGAGAGAGAGAGAGGAAGAATCGACCCCAGTACTTGACTGGTATTATGTATGTATGGTCCCATAACTCTTGATAGAGTAGTATTGACATATGGTGTTTTTAGGGCATTTTTTAAACTCCCCAGGCCTGAATAGAACAGATTTCTTCCAGAGAAGGATAGAGAGAGTGAGAGAGAGGAAGTGAGAAAGAGAGAGAGAGGAAGAATCGACCCCAGTACGAGACTGGTACTTTTTTTATCGACATCGAATGGATGAAAGGCAAAGTTGACCTCGGTGGGATTTGAACTCAGAAAGCAGAGATTCGAGATGAATACAAAGCATTCTATCTGACGGTCTAATCACTGCCAATTTGCCGCCTACACACTCACACATACATATGTATGTGTGAGTGTGTGTGTGTGTATATATATATATATATATATGTGAAATAAAGTGTCTTGCCTAAGGACATAATGCATCGCCCGGTCTGGCAATCGAACTCACAATTGCGAATCCAATTCTCTAAACACTCAGCCACACACCTTCACCAATATATATATATATATATATAGTCATTTTACACATTACTTGATCTAAAGGACAATATATATATATATATATATTGGTGAAGGTGTGTGGCTGAGTGTTTAGAGAATTGGATTCGCAATTGCGAGTTCGATTGCCAGACCGGGCGATGCATTAATGTCCTTAGGCAAGACACTTTATTTCACGTTGCTCCTTCTACCCGGAGTTGCGACCAATAGATAGTATTAGCAATTGGAAAGACCAATGGAAACATTGTTTCCTCGGTCCGATTTGACGAAAGTCGATCGACTGTCGATATATATATTTTAGATTATTTCTGTCCTTTAGATCAAGTAATGTGTAAAATGACACTGCCATTGTGATGAAGCCATCAGACTCCTATCTGATCCTGCTATATCAAATGGAACTGTTTAACAGGGTGAGTTAAATTTCTAAAGCCTCACTCATCTTCTACTAAAAAAACAACAACCTGAAATAACATTTGTTGTCTGGGGGTTTAACAGTTGGGTAGAGAGAAAGAGAGAAAAAGGTTATTATAATTATTGTATTAACTCTTAACATCCTGTACCACATGAAACAACATTAACCCTTTAGTATTTACATTACTCTATATATATACTATTGTATTTTCAACAATAAAGGCTTTATATCACATAATGTCGAATCTATGAGATTTTAATATTATTTATTTTGAGAACAATACCTTAACATCAGTATGAGCGGCCGGTTATGGCCGGTTTGAACAGAAAGAGGTGAGAGAATTCTGGCCAGATATGGCCGGTTTACATGCTAAAGGGTTAAAAAAACATTCTGGAAAAAGTACAAAACAACACTATGCCTGCATCACATTAACCCTTTAGCATTTAAACTGGCTGTATCTGGCCAGAATTCTCTCACCTCTTTCTGTTCAAACTGGCCATAACTGCCCGCTCATACTGATGTTAAGTTATTATTCTCAAAATAAGTAATACCAAAATCTTGTAGCTTCGATATCATGTGAGGTAATGCCTTTACTGTGAAAATATAATTATAAATATAGAGTAATGTAGATTCTAAAGGGTTAAAATTAAAGTCTTTACAATAATACTGCACAATTTTCCAACAATCTGTCCACTAGTAAAGGTAAAGACTATAAACATTTGAATTAACAATTTAATACAGCTTTTGGGCAGATATTTTCTGGGGGATATTACAGGATGTTAAGAGTTAGTACTGAAAGCAAAAATATAAGAAAAAGAAAAGAAAGAAGGTGTATTAGAGAGGAAGAGGAGAGGGGAGAGGTGATTTAGAAGATTAGAGGGATCTGGAGTGACCGGGTGATAGCAGTTGTAGTGACCAGGTGAGGTTATAGCAGTTGTAGTGTGACTGCTAGTGACCTGGTCATTGCAGTTGTAGTGTGACTGCTAGTGACCTGGTCATTGCAGTTGTAGTGTGACTACTAGTGACCTGGTCATTGCAGTTGTAGTGTGACTGCTAGTGACCTGGTCATTGCAGTTGTAGTGTGACTGCTAGTGACCTGGTCATTGCAGTTGTAGTGTGACTGCTAGTGACCTGGTCATTGCAGTTGTAGTGTGACTGCTAGTGACCTGGTCATTGCAGTTGTAGTGTGACTACTAGTGACCTGGTCATTGCAGTTGTAGTGTGACTGCTAGTGACCTGGTCATTGCAGTTGTAGTGTGACTGCTAGTGACCTGGTCATTGCAGTTGTAGTGTGATTACTAGTGACCTGGTCATTGCAGTTGTAGTGTGACTACTAGTGACCTGGTCATTGCAGTTATAGTGTGACTGCTAGTGACCTGGTCATTGCAGTTGTAGTGTGACTGCTAGTGACCTGGTCATTGCAGTTATAGTGTGACTGCTAGTGACCTGGTCATTGCAGTTGTAGTGTGACTACTAGTGACCTGGTCATTGCAGTTGTAGTGTGACTACTAGTGACCTGGTCATTGCAGTTGTAGTGTGACTACTAGTGACCTGGTCATTGCAGTTATAGTGTGACTGCTAGTGACCTGGTCATTGCAGTTGTAGTGTGACTACTAGTGACCTGGTCATTGCAGTTATAGTGTGACTGCTAGTGACCTGGTCATTGCAGTTGTAGTGTGACTGCTAGTGACCTGGTCATTGCAGTTATAGTGTGACTGCTAGTGACCTGGTCATTGCAGTTGTAGTGTGACTGCTAGTGACCTGGTCATTGCAGTTATAGTGTGACTGCTAGTGACCTGGTCATTGCAGTTGTAGTGTGACTACTAGTGACCTGGTCATTGCAGTTGTAGTGTGACTACTAGTGACCTGGTCATTGCAGTTGTAGTGTGACTACTAGTGACCTGGTCATTGCAGTTATAGTGTGACTAGTGACCTGGTCATTGCAGTTGTAGTGTGACTACTAGTGACCTGGTCATTGCAGTTATAGTGTGACTGCTAGTGACCTGGTCATTGCAGTTGTAGTGTGACTGCTAGTGACCTGGTCATTGCAGTTGTAGTGTGTCTGCTAGTGACCTGGTCATTGCAGTTGTAGTGTGACTACTAGTGACCTGGTCATTGCAGTTATAGTGTGACTGCTAGTGACCTGGTCATTGCAGTTGTAGTGTGACTACTAGTGACCTGGTCATTGCAGTTGTAGTGTGACTGCTAGTGACCTGGTCATTGCAGTTGTAGTGTGACTGCTAGTGACCTGGTCATTGCAGTTGTAGTGTGACTGCTAGTGACCTGGTCATTGCAGTTGTAGTGTGACTGCTAGTGACCTGGTCATTGCAGTTGTAGTGTGACTGCTAGTGACCTGGTCATTGCAGTTGTAGTGTGACTGCTAGTGACCTGGTCATTGCAGTTGTAGTGTGACTACTAGTGACCTGGTCATTGCAGTTATAGTGTGACTGCTAGTGACCTGGTCATTGCAGTTGTAGTGTGACTACTAGTGACCTGGTCATTGCAGTTGTAGTGTGACTACTAGTGACCTGGTCATTGCAGTTATAGTGTGACTGCTAGTGACCTGGTCATTGCAGTTGTAGTGTGACTGCTAGTGACCTGGTCATTGCAGTTGTAGTGTGACTGCTAGTGACCTGGTCATTGCAGTTGTAGTGTGACTACTAGTGACCTGGTCATTGCAGTTATAGTGTGACTGCTAGTGACCTGGTCATTGCAGTTGTAGTGTGACTACTAGTGACCTGGTCATTGCAGTTGTAGTGTGACTACTAGTGACCAGGTCATTGCAGTTGTAGTGTGACTACTAGTGACCTGGTCATTGCAGTTGTAGTGTGACTACTAGTGACCTGGTCATTGCAGTTGTAGTGTGACTGCTAGTGACCTGGTCATTGCAGTTGTAGTGTGACTGCTAGTGACCTGGTCATTGCAGTTGTAGTGTGACTGCTAGTGACCTGGTCATTGCAGTTGTAGTGTGACTGCTAGTGACCTGGTCATTGCAGTTGTAGTGTGACTGCTAGTGACCTGGTCATTGCAGTTGTAGTGTGACTGCTAGTGACCTGGTCATTGCAGTTGTAGTGTGACTGCTAGTGACCTGGTCATTGCAGTTGTAGTGTGACTGCTAGTGACCTGGTCATTGCAGTTGTAGTGTGACTGCTAGTGACCTGGTCATTGCAGTTGTAATGTGACTGCTAGTGACCTGGTCATTGCAGTTGTAGTGTGACTGCTAGTGACCTGGTCATTGCAGTTGTAGTGTGACTGCTAGTGACCTGGTCATTGCAGTTGTAGTGTGACTACTAGTGACCTGGTCATTGCAGTTGTAGTGTGACTACTAGTGACCTGGTCATTGCAGTTGCAGTGTGACTGCTAGTGACCTGGTCATTGCAGTTGTAGTGTGACTGCTAGTGACCTGGTCATTGCAGTTGTAGTGTGACTACTAGTGACCTGGTCATTGCAGTTGTAGTGTGACTACTAGTGACCTGGTCATTGCAGTTGTAGTGTGACTACTAGTGACCTGGTCATTGCAGTTATAGTGTGACTGCTAGTGACCTGGTCATTGCAGTTGTAGTGTGACTGCTAGTGACCTGGTCATTGCAGTTGTAGTGTGACTGCTAGTGACCTGGTCATTGCAGTTGTAGTGTGACTGCTAGTGACCTGGTCATTGCAGTTGTAGTGTGACTGCTAGTGACCTGGTCATTGTAGTTGTGTGACTGCTAGTAACCTGGTCATTGCAGTTGTAGTGTGACTGCTAGTGACCTGGTCATTGCAGTTGTAGTGTGACTGCTAGTGACCTGGTCATTGCAGTTGTAGTGTGACTGCTAGTGACCTGGTCATTGCAGTTGTAGTGTGACTGCTAGTGACCTGGTCATTGCAGTTGTAGTGTGACTGCTAGTGACCTGGTCATTGCAGTTGTAGTGTGACTACTAGTGTTGTATCTCATAGGTTTCCTGGGTGTTTTAATGATAGAAAGCTCAGGCCTATAACATTGTTGCTACAGCTTACATCTATATGGGTTTAGCAGGCCTCCTACAAGGTTGTATCACACCTCTGTCCCTTAGCAGTCTGTTAGTTAGTGTCACCTTAGCTTGGCTATGTCATCACACCTCTGGCCCTCAATGGTATCTATACCTTGACCTCATTAAATTACAGCGGATTAACGCTAGTTTGATATATCATCATCATCATTATTTTACGTCCGCTTTTCCCTGCTTGCAAGGGTGGGACAGGAACTGATTCTGGCTTTATTTCTACAGCTGGATGCCCTTCCTAACACCAACTTCGTTTTTCAGTGAGTGTTGGGTGTTTTTTTGCCGTGGTGCTTACACGACCACTTTACAGTGGAATGATAGGGACTCCAGTCCCTATCATCTCATTTCTACAGCTGAGTAAACTGGAGCAATGTGAAATAAAGTGTCTTGCTCAAGGAAACAACACATCACCTGGTCTGAGAATTGAACTCACAACCTTTCGATTGCAAGCCCAATGCTCTAAGCCATGTGCCTCCATTATATATGTATATATATATATATATATATATCATCATCATCATCGTTTTACGTCCGTTCTTCCACGCTAGCATGGGTTAGACGGGTTGTCCTTTTGTGGGCAGTGTCTGGTCGGCTGACCTTGTCTTGCTCATACAGGAACTGATCTGGCTTGATTTCTACAGCTGGATGCCCTTCCTAACACCAACCTCATTTACAGTGAGTGCTGGGTGCTTTTTCGTGGCGCCTACACGTCCACTTTACAGTGTGGGCTGGGTGCCTTTTTGCCGTGGCACCTCCACGACCACCTTGCGGTGGGTGGGGGGGGCATATTGTCTATATGCTTCAGCTTGTACCCATGGGAGGTCGGGTACTCTGTATTATATATATATATATATACTCTGTATTATATATATTTAGATAAAATAAACCATTTACTCATGGTATTCTCATTAGAAACCCTTTATATATTTGTTTTGCAGTAAATTGAATTACCATCTGTCATATACTATCCCCTCTCTTCTTCCTCTATTACTAATATAAATACTTCAATTTTTCTGATTTTATCCAATTTATCCAAAATCTCTGAAGAAGTGACAACTGTTTATACATTTGCTATCGAATACTTGCTAACATTATATGAAGAAAAGATGAATATAAAATGAAAGTGCTTTTTTTAAAAAGGAATTTATTAGGTATTGACATATGTTTCTGTAACAGATGGAATACCTATGTATCGCTGCTTGCGTAATCATATAATTGTTTCTACTTTTGGCACAAGGCCAGCAATTATCCAGTGCATTACTGGTACTTTATTTTATCGACCCCGTAAGGATGAAAGGCAAAGTTAATCCCGCCGAGGTTAACTTTGCCTTTCATCCTTACGGGGTCGATAAAATAAAGTACCAGTAATGCACTGAGGTAATTGTTGGCCTTGTGCCAAAAGTAGAAACAATTATATGATTACGCAAGCAGCGATACATAGGTATTCCATCTGTTACAGAAACATATGTCAATACCTAATAAATTCCTTTTTAAAAAAAGCACTTTCATTTTATATTCATCTTTTCTATATATATATATATATATATATATATATATTTATATATAAAAAGACAAACTGAGTTTGCGCTAGTACACTGAAATTCTCCACCTACTCGATGATTTCACGGGACTTACATTTCCAAAGCGTTTGTCTGTGATTCAGAACGTACACATTTAGTTATTAGTGATAAGTTTGGAACTATAAACAGGTGTTATATAAATCAGCTCAGACCAAACTGAAATTGTTGGTTTCTTCTCTGCATCCCATGCAGAGGGAGAGGGGAGAATACATACATACATACATACATACATATATATATATATATATATATATATATTTATTAAAAATAATTGTTTCTACTTTAGGCACAAGGCCAGCAATTACCCAGTACATTACTGGTACTTTATTTTATCGACCCCGTAAGGATGAAAGGCAAAGTCAACCTCGGCATATATTTATATTTATTAAAAATAATATTTAAGAAATATTTGCTCTACGGTTTTATATATATATTATCCCTATCGAGCCCTCTTCGGATTTTAGTCTTCACATTTATTATTATTACTATATATATATATATATATATATATATATACATACATACACACACAGAGAGAGAGAGAGAGAGAGACAAGTATGAAAAGATATTAGAATTATAACAACGACAGTAGCAGTAGGGAAGAGATAACAACAACAACAGCGGTATGGAGGAGATAACAAAAACAACAGCAATAGGGAAGAGATATAATGACAACAATAACAATAACATCATCAACAACAACAGCTTGTAAGGATGCAAGTTGAAAGAAAGAAGAAAAATATTAAGATTTAAAGCAGTACGGAATAGAGAGGGGGTGGAGAGAGGAGGGGGTGGGAGGTGTGAGAGAAAGAGAGGGGGTAGAGTACAACAACAACAACAACATCTATGAAAATAGATCAAAAGTTCAGAAAAGAAAGAAAGAAAAGAAAGTTACATAAAGTAAGTAAAAGCTGAAATGTCAAAGCAAAGCTGAAGAGAGTGGTTTACCTGTAGTAGTAGTAGTAGTAGTAGTAGTAGTAGTAGTAGTAGTGGGGAGTACAAGGGGTCAAATATATTACAACACCTCAATAACAACAATACAGAGGTTGTAAGTTAAATAAAACAATAGAGATGAGGGTGGGGCTGAGTGTTAAAAATAGAAGAGGGTGGTTGATGCTCTTGTGTGACATTCATGGAGTGTGTGTGTGTGTGTGTGTGTGTGCGTCTATATATAGATATACATATATGGGGCAGAAGTGACCTCCACCAACCAAAACCATCTATCAGAAGCCAGGACTTATGTAGGAGTGTCTGAGAACCCGGTTCAAAAGCTGTTTCCTGAATCACGAAATGACCTTCAGATATCCTGACAAAAAAAACATAGCACTTAGCTCACAAACCATGTGTGGAACCTCAAAGAAAGTAACACAGCATTCTCTATTAATTGGAGGATAAAAATTATATCCACACAGAACAGATGCAATGCTCCAACAAATTACAGAAGCGACAAACATAAACAAATTCCAACCAAAACTAAACAGAAAGTGCAAGCGGAATAGCAACAACATTACAAGATAGTAAGTTAGGACAAGATAAAGACATACAAAAAAACACAAGAACTAAACTAATAAAACAGCCAACTCTCTTTTGTCTGAGGATATTTTCCTCATTCCATCTAATAATTCTTGGAGGCCATGAAAAAGATCATTACCACTGTTCTTCCTTTTCTGACTAAATTATAAATTTTTGAAAAATGGAAGATTTTAAAAAGTAGTTGAAGATGAAATTTAGCTGATAATATTGTATTTGGAGTTGATATTCCTGTTGTTTAGAATTTAGTGGTGCAAATTATTTTCAACGTTTGGAGTTGAACACATTAGGCAAGTGACTTGATCTGAGACTGTGTGTTGAAACTAAATCAATTACATTGTGAATGGGTCATTTTAGCCATTCAAAAACACATAATAACTGTTAACTTTACTTTATATTTATTATTTAAATGTTGGTGCCAAAATTTCTGTTGCAATATTTTCTACCTAGTCACTTACACATTTCCTTGCAACTGTCATTTCACAGATGTCATATTTTATTAAGATACACACACACAGAACAAGTAACTAGCTAGTGACAAGCTGGAAAGAAAGAAAACAATATATATATATATATATAGTTATGTAATAAACAACATAAGGCAATTATTTCATTTACCAGTGGTTTCTTAAAAGCAAACAAATTTTGCTTTCAATCATCAGAATGAAAAAATCCTGGTGTATTTATTGATATTGGATTTATATATATATATACCTATTATATTCATTTATTGTATTTCCAATACCTGATGATATCACCGGATTCATACGGAACCCGGTCATTGAAATGTTTATAGTATAATAAACCTTTCAAGGATTTACACAAGTCCAGCCTCCTGTTATTTTATTATAATATTATATTATATATATATATAGTTTAAGGATTGTAATGTCCAGTTACTGTAGGTTCACCAAAGTGAGCACTCGGTGCGTAGTTTCCTGTAGGCAAAACCACCAATCAAAATGAAGTAAAATTCACCACCATAAATGGATAAGAGCTGTCAGGGTATCATTCTGTCATTACCACACCAGAAGTCTGACGAGCTTTTGATTCCAGATTCGGGCCCGATCGATACAGATCGAGCCTTGAGCTTATCAATCACAAAACACGCGCCACACCTCAATAAATACAAGGAAGATCTAACACCTCGTCCTTTTTATTATATATATATATCAAGCTGAGGATCTGAATAAGGTGAAACATTTGTTCTCAGTATGGTGAACTAACTGTTGTGGAACTACCTCTACTTATATATATATATATATATAGATATAGATATAGATATATATATATGTATATATATATGAAAGACGTAAAATAAGAGAATTATGAAAATCAACTTACTTACTAAAATTTCATTCCAGTAAGTAAGTTGATTTTCATAATTCTCTTATTTTACGTCTTTCATATAATTGTTCTGCATCCCCTTGCATTGAACTACAAAGTTACTAAGACAAAACCTATATATTTGCTAGCATAGGTATGCATCTGTATACATATGTTGGTAGATATACTAATTCTTTATATATATATATATATATATATATATATATACATATATACATATATATCTATACATATATACATATATATATCTATACATATATACATATATATCTATATACATATATATCTATATATATATACATATACATATATATATTTACATATTAGTCTTAATTCTATCAACTTTTCTATTCTTTACCATTTAATATAAACTTCTATAGATAAAATGAGATTTCTTAATTCAATTCCCTAATGCATATACCAGCATTGTTGTTATACAGTAGCAGTGAAAATCTCTCTCTTCCTTACTGGACACTTTATATCTGTATTAATACTACACCAAAAAACCAGCCCTGTCCATTGTTCAATTGGTCAAATATAGATTAAAATAGGCACTCCCAAAAATTCTTATTGAGATAAAATAAACCATATACTCATTGTATTCTCATTAAAAACCTTCTATATACTTGTTTACCAGTAAATTGAATTGCCATCTGTCATATACTATCCCTTCTCTTCTTCCTTTCTTACAACTAATATAATTACTTTAATTTTTCTGATTTTTTCCAATTTATCCTATATCTATGTATGTATGTATGTATGTATGTGTGTATGTGTGTGTGTGTGTGTGTGTGTGTGTGTGTGTGTGTGTGTGCGTGTGTGTGCGTGCGTGCGTAATATGGCTATATGTGTTTATATCAAAGAAATGGTTGCTTTTATTAGAAATCAAGGGCAAAGTAAGAAATTATTATAATTATTGTTGTTACCATCATTACTATGGCAGTATCGGTAGAGGGTCGGACGACATGCTTTCCAGCATAGAGTTACGTCCCTTTACGGTCTGAGTTCAAATCTTGCCTGGGTTAGCTTAGTCTTTAATCCTTACGGGGATCAATAAAATAAAGTACCAGTAATGCACTGAGGTAATTGCTGACCTTGTTCCTAAAGCAGAAACATTATTATTGGACTGGCAGAATCGGTAGAGGGTCGGAAACCCTGTTTCGCAACATCCTTACGGGGGTCGATAAAATAAAGTACCAGTCACGCACTGAGACCAATTTAATTGACTTTCTCCCTCCCCCAAAATTGCTGGCCTTGTGCCTATTGGCAGAATCGGTAGAGGGTCGGACGCCATGCTTTGCCTTTCAACCTTACGGGGTCGATAAAATAAAGTACCAGTAATGCACTGGGGTAATTGCTGGCCTTGTGCCAAAAGTAGAAACAATTATTATTATTATTATTGTTGTTGTTGTTGTTGTTTGGATTTGATCTGTGTTTGTATGAGCCAACTCTCCGTCTGGCATTGGGGACCTCAACATACAACAATTTACAGGTTCAGGAGGGCAGTGTGACTACTACTACTACTACTACTACTACTGATATTGTTGTTGTTTAGCCAACCACAATATGAAGAAAATGATAAGTGAGAGGTGTCAAACTGTTGGCATCAAAAATTTGGTGAACAAAAACAAATAAAAATATTACAAATTAACAAAAAAACAAACAAGAAGATTAAGAGTAAGTATGAGAAGAAGCAATGATCCGACCTAATGAACAACAACAGATTAAACCTTAACATCAGTATGAGTGGCCAGTTACAGCAGGTTTAACCCTATACCATTTACATTACTCTCATAATTATCTCACATAATATCGAATCTATGAGATTTTGATATTATTTATTTTGAGAACAATACCTTAACATCAGTATGAGTGGCCAGTTACAGCAGGTTTAACCCTATACCATTTACATTACTCTCATAATTATCTCACATAATATCGAATCTATGAGATTTTGATATTATTTATTTTGAGAACAATACCTTAACATCAGTATGAGTGGCCAGTTACAGCAGGTTTAACCCTATACCATTTACATTACTCTCATAATTATCTCACATAATATCGAATCTATGAGATTTTGATATTATTTATTTTGAGAACAATACCTTAACATCAGTATGAGTGGCCAGTTACAGCAGGTTTAACCCTATACAATTTACATTACTCTCATAATTATCTCACATAATATCGAATCTATGAGATTTTGATATTATTTATTTTGAGAACAATACCTTAACATCAGTATGAGTGGCCAGTTACAGCAGGTTTAACCCTATACCATTTACATTACTCTCATAATTATCTCACATAATATCGAATCTATGAGATTTTGATATTATTTATTTTGAGAACAATACCTTAACATCAGTATGAGTGGCCAGTTACAGCTGGTTTAACCCTTTAGCATTTACATTACTCTATATCAAAGTAATGTAAATGGTCCCCCACCCACCCACCCTCCGGAGCCGGTAGCACCCACTTTGAGGACCTCTACTCTACATTTACTATTGTATAATAGATAATACAGTATCAAGGGGAACAACTCATAAATTACTAGCACACTAAAGAATAAACATAAAATCTAGACTTTACATTAGGAGAGGGAAACTCTGAAAAAAAAAACCTGCGGCTTCAGAAGTATCCGATGGTGTTGACCAGTTCCCCTTTTCGGGTAGTGTTTTTGATGCCCAGAGAGTGGGATTGGTCGAATGCAAGGCCTTTCCCCACTTAAAAAAATCTTCAAAGCAAGGGCATTGCTTGTTCAGGATCTGTTACAGGTTTGTGTGGCTGGCCGTAGCCTAAAAGTGCACCAAACTCTACAATCTGACAAGCGATTGCAACACTCTTAGCAGAGTTTGCAGCTATAATATGTATATAATAGTAATGAGTATAATCAAAGTTGCAGCTGCAAGCAGCAGACTTAACACCCACTCTTCGAAGACTGTCACAAAGCACTCAATGATAAAGTAATTAATAAATTTCTCCTCAGGGTGAACACAATAAGTTAGGTAATAGTGACACAATGAATAATGTGACCAGAGATATGTTGCCACATTAATACTACAACAATGAAAAATACAAGTTAAAGACAAACCTGGACCAGATCGATAGATATTAATCAATAAATATCTATATCTGAGGAGCTCCAGATTCCCGAGTCAGGAGTGAACATTAATAGATTGTTCCCCGAGCTGTTCAGCAATGAAACATATGTAATATGTAATTAAATATGTATATGATGCAATACTGATTCTTTGTTCCCTTTTAATATTACTATCTATCTATATATATCATCATCATCATCACCGTTTTACGTCCATTCTTCCACGCCAGCATGGGATAGACGGGTTGCCTGACCTTGTCTTGCTTATACGGGAACTGATTTTGGCTCGATTTCTACAGTTGGATGCCCTTCCTAACACCAAGAATATATATATATATATATAGAGAGAGAGATTAAAATAACAGATTAAAGTTTAAGCAAAGAATCGCTGCTTTCACCCTTAACGGGATCTTATATATATTTATATATATATAATCCTTATCAAGCCCTCTTCGGATTTTAGTCTTCACATTTTTTATTATAACTATACATATATGTTTCTTTAGAAATACGAAATTTCTATACATATCTGTATAAAGATATGCTTGAAGCTAAAACCTATATTGTTATACTTCAGAAACGAAGTATATATATATATATATATACAGATCAATAACCGAGTATAGTTACAATGTATTATCATCATCTAGAAACGATCGTAAAGCAGTGAAGTATATCTCTAATGACTTGATTTTTTATTTCATTGTTTTAACATATATATATATATATATATATGTATATATATATATATATATATATATGTATATATATGAAGGCTGTTCATCGTAGTGATGATATCGATAAGCTAGCTGCTATTGTATCAATTCTTTGTTTATATTTTGCTGTAACCAAGTTGGGATTAATAGACTAAATCTTTTATGTCATTACATCTGACAATGTCACCGATTGTCTTGAGTCATGGTCTGATGACGTAAACCAGCCACAAAAATAGGTATTATGTAATTGTGAATCATTAAAGGAAGATATTGGAATCTGTATTTTTATTGAACTTTATTTATATATAGTCTTGCTGTACCTGTACACAGTTTGTGTATAATATATATATATATATATATATATATATATATATATATATATATATATATATATATATATATATATATAGTGTTTAGTCTTGCTGTGTTTGTACACAATATTTGTAGGTTTATAATATATATATATATATATATATATATATATAGGTGAGATTCTTGATATATAGGTGACCACAGTTAAAAAAAGGTATGTTAGTAGTAATATAGGCATATTTACTTTATTATAGAAATGACTTCTACCAGACTAGAACTGTTTCATTCATAAGAGATCATGATGATTTCTTATGAATGAAACAGCTCTCGTTCTGTAGAAATCATTTTTATAATGAAATTTATATATATATGTATATATTATCATTTTATGATCGTTTCTAGGATATATATGTGTTAGAGTTGGTATGCATATTCTATAGATCTATGTACAATATTTATACAAACTATTAGAGGGAATATACATACCTATTTCTAAAGACAGCATATATATGTGTAGGTATGTATATTCCCTCTGATAGTTTGTATAAATATTGTACATAGATCTATAGAATATGCATACCAACTCTAACACATATATCCTAGAAACGATCATAAAATGATGAATTTTTTTAATATAAGGAACTGTTTCTTTGTTTATTCATTATTTTATTAATTTATCTTGACTCTGTTTTCCGTTAATTTTCACCGAAAATAGTTTTTGAATGCATCTTCTCTTTTCATGATATCCGGATTACATTGAGTTCTTCATACAGATTGGAAACTACCGTAAATTTTTGGTAGATTTATCTATATATATGTGTATATATATATATATATATATATCAAAGGTATATATTGAGTTAGAAACTCAAAATAGTCTCTTACAATTAAATAGGTCAAAGAAAGAAGTTTTTCTGAGCCGTGTAGTATATTTGAATATACAAGAGAGGTAATAACATATAAACATACATGTGTTCAAATTGTAAGGGACCAAGTTCGCTAGGGTGAAAAAAAACGAACTTGGTCCCTTACAATTTGGACACATGTATGTTTATATTTGTGTTTATCTCTCTTGTATATTCAATTATATATATATATAAATATAAATTTCATTATATATATATATTATATATATTTAATACTATATATATATATATATATATATATATATATAAAACGAAGGAAGTGTGGTAAGGAACCAGATGGACTATAACGCACCAGAGTACTCAATACTTAGGGTAGTAGGCTATTTTCGATGGCTATTTCTGGATGTCCAGAAATAGCTGTTAAAACAGCTTGAGCTCTGCCGTCATGGTTAACCAAATTCATATATTTATATATATATTTATATATATATATATATATATAAATGTTGCTATGTATGTATACAAAGCTGTGATCATATCGCAGCTACCTCAATATCCATCCCAGAGCACTATATACACATATCTCATGATTTCTCAATCCTTCCTCCCCAGATGCCTGCCAACGACAAGACACCGAGGCAAAAGAAGCATGTATTTTCTTATAGAAATATTTAGTATGATTTCATATGTCTGAGTAAAGAGGGTGACATAAGGTCGTTAAATGATTCAAGATATGATGGAGGAGCACCGTGAATGAGAAAAAAATCTAAAGATTAATTAGAAAAAAAATTTGGAAATAATTTGAAATAAAACAAAAGTAGATAATTAAATTATTTGCTAACTAGAAAAAAATATATATAATTAAAAGTTAACGAAACAAAGATAAAAATATAATAAAAAATTAACAAAAAAAAATGTTGTGAGTTAAAAAGAAATTATATAATTAAATATAGGAAGACTTAATTGATAAAAATTTTGTTGTCAACTTACTTTCTTGGACATTTTGAAAGTCTGTAAAAAGAGACCATTTTTAAGATCTAAAATTAAGATGTTGACACAAAAGACGTCGTTAGTGGTGAGTTTCTTCTAGAAGTGACTCTCAACTTCTTAGAAACACAGACTATTGACATTTCAAACTTAACAGATATAGTTAAGTATTAGTAGTAGAATTACTA
Source organism: Eledone cirrhosa (assembly GCA_964016885.1). Lineage (NCBI taxonomy): Eukaryota > Metazoa > Mollusca > Cephalopoda > Octopoda > Eledonidae > Eledone > Eledone cirrhosa. The sequence continues at coordinate 12,953,887 of OZ024761.1, read as the reverse complement.
TTACTAATTATATATATATACTAAACTACGAAATTAATAAACTACCTACTGAACTGATAACAACAGCAGACAGCTGCTTTTTTTAATATTTTTTCCAAGAACCAACTAAAACTGGAACCAGCTCAGCAGCACTAAATTTTGTTTGTAATTAGTAACTAGTTAGAGTTAGTTAGCAAGAACCACTTAGTAATAGCTAGCTAGTTAGAGTGAGTTAGTAAGAACCAGTTAGTAATAATCAGTTAGTAATATCCAGTTAGTAATAACCAGTTAGTAATAACCAGTTAGTAAGTAATATCCAGTTAGTAATATCCAGTTAGCAAGAACCAGTTAGTAGGAGCTAGTTAGTAAGAATCAGTTAGTAATATCCAGTTAGTAGGAGCTAGTTAGCAAGAATCAGTTAGTAATATCCAGTTAGCCAGAACCAGTTAGTAATATCCAGTTAGTAAGAACCAGTTAGTAGGAGCTAGTTAGCAGGAACCAGTTAGTAAGTAACAACTAGTTAGTTAGTAATAATCAATTAGTCCAACTCTGAGCAGACCAGTAGACAGACCAAGTATGTATAATAGTAAAAATATTTTGATATACAGAAGTAGGTTTTAGGAGAGTTTTAGTGGATGGTGTAGGGAATGGAGGTGGGGTGTTATAGGTACAGTAGGGTGGTTGGGGGGGGGGTACAGTAGAGTAGTTGAAGGGGGAGAGGTGGTGGGGTGTTAAGGGTACAGTAGGGTGGTTAGGGAGGGGTGTTAAGGGTACAGTAGGGTGGTTAAGGGTGAAAGGGAAAATGTTTCATCTTAAAACACAAACACTTGAGAATCTTAAGTTTGGTTAGTAAAAGTTTGGTTAATAAAGAAAGGAAAATCAAGAATGATCTTCACCACCATCATCAATATCCTCACCATCACCATCATCACCACCATCACCATCATCACCACCATCATCACCACCATCACCATCACCACCATCACCATCATCACCACCACCATCACCATCAATATCACCACCAACATCATCATCACCATCATCACCACCACCACTACCACCACCATCACAATCATCACCACCATCACAATCATCACCACCATCACCGTCATCATCACAATCACCACCACCATCATCATCACCGTCATCATCACCATCACCATCAATATCACCACCACCATCATCATCATCATCATCATCACCAACACTATCGTCATCGCTATTAATATCACCACCATCATCATGATCATCACCATCATTGCCACCATTGCCACCATCATCATCACCACCACCACCACCACCACCATCATCACCACCACCATCATCACCACCATCATCACCACCACCACCATCATCATCACCACCACCACCATCATCACCATCAACATCATTATTACCACCATCATCCGCCATCATATTTTACAGGTTGTTAATGTTAGTACAAGACTAAAGGAAGAAAGGCCTTTAGGGGACCCTGCTATATCAGACTGACCCCTATATTAGCAATGAAGTTTATTATGGGAACCCCTCTATACCAGACTGACCCCTAGAGGTTAAAAATGTGACATTTGTAGTAGTAGTAGTAGTAGTACCAGTAGTAGTTATAGTAGTAGTAGTAGTAGTAGTACCAGTAGTAGTTATAGTAGTAGTAGTAGTAGTAGTAGTAGTACCAGTAGTAGTACTAGTAGTAGTAGTAGTAGTAGTAGTAGTAGTAGTAATAGTAGTAGTAGTAGTAGTAGTAGTAGTACCAGTAGTAGTAGTAGTACCAGTAGTAGTAGTAGTAGTAGTAGTACCAGTAGTAGTAGTAGTAGTAGTAGTAGTAGTAGTAGTAGTAGTAGTAGTAGTAGTACCAGTAGTAGTAGTAGTAGTAGTAGTAGTAGTAGTAGTAGTAGTAGTACCAGTAGTAGTACCAGTAGTAGTAGTAGTAGTAGTAGTAGTAGTAGTAGTGGTAGTAGTGGTAGTAACAGATACAATGCAGGCAGCTATTGCAAGTCTCAGTTTCGAATCAAACTGGAGTTTAGTAGATAAACAGAGTGGGGGACGGGGAGTAGAGAGAGGACTAGAGAGACAGAGAGAGAGGAGTAGAGAGAGGAATAGAGAGAGAGGAGAGAGAGAAGCAGAGAGAGAGATGTGGAGAGAGAAAGAAGCAAAGATAGTGAAAGAGAGAGTGAGAGAGAAAAGCAATGAGAGTGAAAGAGAGAGAGAGAGAGAAGCAAATAGAATAAGAGAGGGAGAGAAAGAGAGAGTGAAAGAACTATGATTGTTAGATATTATTATTTTTATTATTAATATCATTGCCATTATTATTGTTACCATTATTATGAAACCAACAAACTTTAAAGTTTACAATATCAACAACACAAAACAAAAAAATACCAACATAAAAATAAAACAAATAAAATTTAAAAAAATAATAACACAGGAACACAGCACAAATCTCTCTAGGTGGGGGTACTATCAATTACATTGAGACCAATAGTTTACTGGTATTAACTCCCAGATGGATGAAAGGTAAAGTTGACCCTTGACTGCTGGATACACACAAGGGTCTTCAGGTGTTGTTTTTTTTTAAATTAAATTCTTTAAAAGGAAAGAAAATAACACAAAATAGATTTTGGGGGACAGAAAAAAACAGACAAAAGATAAACCTATTTTTAACCTTTTCATAGCCATATGTCTAATGAAAGAAGACTGAAGACTTTCTGTCATTAACCCTTTCATTACAATATTTCTAATGAAAGACACTGTCTATGTCTTTAACCCTTTCATTACCATATTTCTAATGAAAGACACTGTCTATGTCATTAACTCTTTCATTACCATATTTCTAATGAAAGACACTGTCTATGTCATTAACCCTTTCATTACTATATTTCTAATGAAAGACACTATCTATGTCATTAACCCTTTCATTACCATATTTCTAATGAAAGACACTGTCTATGTCATTAACCCTTTCATTACCATATTTCTAATGAAAGACACTACCTATATCATTAACACTTTCATTACCATATTTCTAATGAAAGACACTGTCTATGTCATTAACCCTTTCATTACCATATTTCTAATGAAAGACACTGTCTATGTCTTTAACCCTTTCATTACCATATTTCTAATGAAAGACACTGTCTATGTCATTAACCCTTTCATTACCATATTTCTAATGAAAGACACTGTCTATGTCATTAACTCTTTCATTACCATATTTCTAATGAAAGACACTATCTATGACATTAACCCCTGATTTTCAATTAATTTTTTTAAATAATCAAGAATTTGGACGGATTTAGTAATATAACTAACTTTCTCATTAAGTCGGTATTTGGAACATAACTTAACAAAGGTTCTGATATAAAATTATGACAAAAGGTTTTTAGATGAATATAAACACTTTACAACAAAATAATGGGCAGTTTCAGGCAATTTGGTATCAAAGGGGTCCAACCCATGCCCCCACCGGTATGGAAAGGATGCACCAGCCCCACCCCCCTACAGTAAGGGAATGTAGGGAATAATGATAAAAACATTTGATAACACAGACCTGCTCCTTTACAAGATCATGTCTCTCTTCCATCTCCTTTTTATCCACAGTAGCTTTACTGCTCAACTCTTCCACCTAGAAATATATACACATACACATATATATATAATAATATAATAATAATAATAATGAAATTATTGTGTACAGTTCTCAGGTGCACTACAACTCATCAAAGGTCCATGTATAGTACATAGAATAAAGTACAAATGTCAGGAAAATGAACAGTGTATGAGTAATGATATACACACAGACACACACATGTATATATATGTATGTATATATAATAATAATGAAAATTATTGTGTACAGTGCTCAGGTGCACTACAACTCATCAAAGGTGCATGTAGAGTACATAGAATAATGTACAAATGTCAGGAAAATAAACAGTGTATGAGTCATGATATACATGTGTGCGTGTGTATAGAGGAGGATATAGGTGTAGTGTTGGCCAATCTCAGGAAACATGGAGGTTTTAAAGGATGCAGTGTCTCAGCAGCTAACAACTGATGCAGGTAGTTTGTTCCATGGAGGTTTTAATGGATGCAGTGTCTCAGCAGCTAACAACTGATGCAGGTAGTTTGTTCCATGGAGGTTTTAAAGGATGCAGTGTCTCGACAGCTAACAACTGATGCAGGTAGTTTGTTCCATGGAGGTTTTAAAGGATGCAGTGTCTCGACAGCTAACAACTGATGCAGGTAGTTTGTTCCATGGAGGTTTTAAAGGATGCAGTGTCTCGACAGCTAACAACTGATGCAGGTAGTTTGTTCCATGGAGGTTTTAAAGGATGCAGTGTCTCGACAGCTAACAACTGATGCAGGTAGTTTGTTCCATGGAGGTTTTAAAGGATGCAGTGTCTCGACAGCTAACAACTGATGCAGGTAGTTTGTTCCATGGAGGTTTTAAAGGATGCAGTGTCTCGACAGCTAACAACTGATGCAGGTAGTTTGTTCCATGCTTCAGCAACTCTGAGCGTGAAAAAATGTTTCCGAAAGTCATGGGAGGCTGTGCTGTTTTCTGACTTTGTAGGCATGCCCACTTGTGTTAGACACATGGAATTCAAAAAGGTGCTCAGGGTTGTTGTTGGCAACATAGTTAATAATTTTGTGGGTATTATATATATATATACAGTGTATACACTATATACATCATGTAAAACATACCCTATACATCATATAAATATATATATATATACATATAAATATATATATATGTATGTGTGTGTGTGTGTGTGTGTGCAAAAAGTAAGCAAAAATAACAAAACAAACAACATAGTATAATGAAGAAATATATTAGTTTAATGCTTGATATAGTAGGAAAAGTGGCTTTATGTTTCAGACACTAGTCCTTCATCAGAAAATAGAATGAGAAATATAGGATGAAATAGAAAGATAGATCGTAAGAAATGGAAGGAACGGGAAAAACATTGAGAAAAAGCACCTGTGTATTCAGTCAGCCATTTTGGAGAGTTGCTGGTCAGTGATATCTTAAGTATAAGAGAGGTTAAGAAAGAGAGGTAAATAATGTATATAGTAAGTGGACATGTGTGTGCTTGTCTGTGTACATGTGTAGGTCTGTTTGTTCATGCAAAGGTTTGAAGGATGGGCATTCGACCCGTGACAGGGTTGGCTGCAGTGAGATATCTGGGTATGAGAGAGTTCTCACTTGTGGCCTATGCCCTTAACCCTGTCATTACCATATTTCTAATGAAAGACACTGTCTATGTCCTTAACCCTGTCATTACCATATTTCTAATGAAAGACACTGTCTATGTCATTAACCCTTCCATTACTATATTTCTAATGAAAGACACTGTCTATGACATTAACCCTGTCATTACCATATTTCTAATGAAAGACAATGTCTATGTCATTAACCCTTCCATTACTATATTTCTAATGAAAGACACTGTCTATGACATTAACCCTGTCATTACCATATTTCTAATGAAAGACACTGTCTATGTCATTAACCCTTCCATTACTATATTTCTAATGAAAGACACTGTCTATGACATTAACCCTGTCATTACCATATTTCTAATGAAAGACACTGTCTATGTCATTAACCCTTCCATTACTATATTTCTAATGAAAGACACTGTCTATGACATTAACCCTGTCATTACCATATTTCTAATGAAAGACACTGTCTATGTCATTAACCCTTCCATTACTATATTTCTAATGAAAGACACTGTCTATGACATTAACCCTGTCATTACCATATTTCTAATGAAAGACACTGTCTATGTCATTAACCCTTCCATTACCATATTTCTAATGAAAGACACTGTCTATGTCCTTAACCCTTCCATTACCATATTTCTAATGAAAGACACTGTCTATGTCATTAGCCCTTTCATTACTATATTTCTAATGAAAGACACTGTCTGTGTCCTTAACCCTTCCATTACCATATTTCTAATGAAAGACACTGTCTATGTCATCAACCCTTTCATTACCATATTTCTAATGAAAGACACTGTCTATGTCATTCACCCTTTCATTACCATATTTCTAATGAAAGACACTGTCTATGTCATTAGCCCTTTCATTACTATATTTCTAATGAAAGACACTGTCTGTGTCATTAACCCTTTCATTACCATATTTCTAATGAAAGACACTGTCTGTGTCATTAACCCTTTCATTACCATATTTCTAATGAAAGACACTGTCTATATCATTAACCCTTTCATTACCATATTTCTAATGAAAGACACTGTCTATGTCCTTAACCCTTCCATTACCATATTTCTAATGAAAAACACTGCCTATGTCATTAACCCTTCCATTACCATATTTCTAATGAAAGACACTGTCTATGTCCTTAACCCTTCCATTACCATATTTCTAATGAAAAACACTGCCTATGTCATTAACCCTTCCATTACCATATTTCTAATGAAAGACACTGTCTATGTCCTTAACCCTTCCATTACCATATTTCTAATGAAAGACACTGTCTATGTCATTAACCCTTCCATTACCATATTTCTAATGAAAGACACTGTCTATGTCATTAACCCTGTCATTACCATATTTCTAATGAAAGACACTGTCTATGTCATTAACCCTTCCATTACCATATTTCTAATGAAAGACACTGTCTATGTCCTTAACCCTGTCATTACCATATTTCTAATGAAAGACACTGTCTATGACATTAACCCTGTCATTACCATATTTCTAATGAAAGACACTGTCTATGTCATTAACCCTTTCATTACCATATTTCTAATGAAAGACACTGTCTATGTCATTAACCCTGTCATTACCATATTTCTAATGAAAGACACTGTCTATGTCATTCACCCTTTCATTACCATATTTCTAATGAAAGACACTGTCTATGTCCTTAACCCTTCCATTACCATATTTCTAATGAAAGACACTGTCTATGTCCTTAACCCTTCCATTACCATATTTCTAATAAAAGACACTGTCTATGTCATTAACCCTTCCATTACCATATTTCTAATGAAAGACACTGTCTATGTCATTAACCCTGTCATTACCATATTTCTAATGAAAGACACTGTTTATGACATTAACCCTTCCATTACCATATTTCTAATGAAAGACACTGTCTATGTCATTAACCCTTCCATTACCATATTTCTAATGAAAGACACTGCCTATGTCATTAACCCTTTCATTACCATATTTCTGATGAAAGACATTGTCTATGTCATTAACCCTTTCATTACCATATTTCTAATGAAAGACACTCTCTATGTCATTAACCCTTTCATTACCATATTTCTGATGAAAGACATTGTCTATGTCATTAACCCTTTCATTACCATATTTCTAATGAAAGACACTGCCTATGTCATTAACCCTTTCATTACCATATTTCTGATGAAAGACATTGTCTATGTCATTAACCCTTTCATTACCATATTTCTGATGAAAGACATTGTCTATGTCATTAACCCTTTCATTACCATATTTCTAATGAAAGACACTGCCTATGTCATTAACCCTTTCATTACCATATTTCTAATGAAAGACATAGTCTATGTCATTAACCCTTTCATTACCATATTTTTAATGAAAGACAGACTATGCCATCAAGAATTTGGAGGGATTTAGTTAAATAACTAACTTTCTCATTATCAATTTGATGTTTTGAACATAACCCTTTATCATTTAAACCGGCCAGAACTCTCTCTCACCTCTTTCTGTTCAAACCAGCTGTAACTTCGCCCCTCATACTGATGTTAAGGTATTCTTCTCAAAATAAGTAACCACAAATTTTGATGTTATTTATTTTGAAAACAATACCTTAACATCAGTATGAGTGGCCAGTTACAGCCGGTTTGAACAGAAAGAGGTAAGAGAGAGTTGTGGCCGGATATGGCCAGTTTAACCCTTTAGCATTTAAACTGGCTTTATCCGGCCAGAATTCTCTCACCTTTTTCTGCTCAAACTGGCAGTAACCAGCCACTAATACTGATGTTAAGGTATTGTTCCCAAAATAAATAATATCAAAAATCATAGATTCTATATTATGTGAGATAATTATGTGAAGTAAAGCCTTTACCGTGAGAATACAATGGTAAATATAGAGTAATGTAAATGTTATGTGAAGTAAAGCCTTTACCGTGAAAATACAATGGTAAATATAGAGTAATGTAAATGTTATGTGAAGTAAAGCCTTTACCGTGAAAATACAATGGTATATATAGAGTAATGTAAATGATATGTGAAGTAAAGCCTTTACCGTGAAAATACAATGGTATATATAGAGTAATGTAAATGATAAAGGGTTAAATACTAAAGGGTTAAACATTTTGTTTTATTCCCTCCATCCTGTGGTTCTATTTTTAAAACAGTTTTTGTGCTAGAAGCAGGAGTGTATGTCAGTGGGGGGGGTTGATTGAAGAAGGAGGACATATGATAACAAATGCAAAATGTTAAATTCTAAAGTTCAGTTCCATACAAGTACAATTTTATTGACATAACTGATAAGACTAAACAATACTCCACACACTCTCTAGACTGCCCTCTGCCATCTAAACATCTAAACAGACTTTGCTATCAACTGATATATTTATTACCATAGAAGACAGGATCAAGCTCTATCGCCAATACACCGAGTTCACTCTGTAAAGAGGCAGTGTCAATACACCCAGTCCACTCTGTAAAGAGGCAGTATCAATACACCCAGTCCACTCTGTAAAGAGGCAGTGTCAATACACCCAGTCCACTCTGTAAAGTGGAAGTGTCATTACACCCAGTCCACTCTATAAAGTGGAAGTGTCATTACACCCAGTACACTCTGTAAAGTGGAAGTGTCATTACACCCAGCACACTCTGTAAAGTGGCAACACCAATACACCTAGTCCACTCTGCAAAGTGGCAACACCAATACACCCAGTACACTCTGTAAAGTGGCAACACCAATACACCCAGTACACTCTGTAAAGTGGCAACACCAATACACCCAGTACACTCTGTAAAGTGGCAACACCAGTACACCCAGTCCACTCTGTAAAATGGCAACACCAATACACCCAGTACACTCTGTAAAGTGGCAACACCAGTACACCCAGTACACCCTGTAAAGTGTCAACACCAGTACACCCAGTACACACTGTAAAGTGGTCCTGCTGGCACCATGATAAAATGCTATCAATACACACCGTGAAGGAGTTGGTATTAGAAAGGATATGAAGTGTAGAAGAGGAATCTGTAGAAGTGTGCAAGAGAGAGGACTGCACTGGTATGGACATGTGATGTTGTCTGCACGAGAGCAGACCGTGCTGGTGTCGACATGTGATGTTAGTGACGTTGATAGTGGTGATGGCGGTGGTGGTGGCAGTGGCATTGATAGTGGTGGTGGCAATGGCGGTGGTGGTAGAGGTGGTAGTGATGGTGGTGATGGTGGTGGTAGTGGTAGTGGTGGTAGTGATGGTGGTGGTGGGGAAAGTGGATTATACATATAAATCCTATAATGAGATTAAAAGCTCCGATGACGAAATGAGTTTGTTAGGAGAGAAACAGATTGGTGGTGGTGGTGGTAGTGGTGGTTGTGGTGGTGGTGGTGGAGGTGGAGGTGGAGGTGGTTGTGGTAGTGGTGGTGGTGCTGGTGGTGGTGGTGGTTGTGGTAGTGGTGGTGGTGGTGGTGGAGGTGGAGGTGGTTGTGGTAGTGGTAGTGGTATAATGGTGGTGATGGTGATGGCGGTGGTGATGGTGGTGGTTATGGTGGTGGTGGTTATGGTGGTGGTGGTTGTGGTGGAGGTGGCGGTGTAATGGTGGTGATGGTGATGGCGGTGGTGATGGTTATGGTGGTGGTGGTTATGGTGGTGATAGTTGTGGTAGTGGTGTTGGTGGAGGTGTAATGGTGGCGGCAGTGGTGGTGATTGTGGTATTAATTGTTGTTTTCGTAAACAACTTAAATACAGAAAAAGATCTGCTGAAACAGTGGAGGAGAGTAGGGGAACCCCCTGGATATTATAAACTGTGGCCATCGTACAAAACCTTCTTTCTTAAGGGTGGTAGATCTAACCCCTAACCCTAACTCTACTCCTTACGGTTGGGAGTGTGTGTGAGTGTGTGTATGTGACAGCTCACACCTATGTGTGTGTGTGTGACAGCTGACACCTATGTGTGTGTATGTGACAGCTCACACCTATGTGTGTGTGTGTGTGACAGCTCACACCTATGTGTGTGTGTGTGTGACAGCTCACACCTATGTGTGTGTGTGTGACAGCTCACACCTATGTGTGTGTGTGTGTGACAGCTCACACCTATGTGTGTGTGTGTGACAGCTCACACCTATGTGTGTGTGTGTGTGACAGCTCACACCTATGTGTGTGTGTGTGACAGCTCACACCTATGTGTGTGTGTGTGTGACAGCTCACACCTATGTGTGTGTGTGTGACAGCTCACACCTATGTGTGTGTGTGTGACAGCCCACACCTATGTGTGTGTGTGTGACAGCCCACACCTATGTGTGTGTGTGTGACAGCCCACACCTATGTGTGTGTGTGTGTGACAGCTCACACCTATGTGTGTGTGTGTGACAGCTCACACCTATGTGTGTGTGTGTGACAGCTCACACCTATGTGTGTGTGTGTGTGACAGCTCACACCTATGTGTGTGTGTGTGACAGCTCACACCTATGTGTGTGTGTGTGACAGCTCACACCTATGTGTGTGTGTGACAGCTCACACCTATGTGTGTGTGTGACAGCTCACACCTATGTGTGTATGTGTGACAGCTCACACCTATGTGTGTGTGTGTGTGACAGCTCACACCTATGTGTGTGTGTGTGACAGCTCACACCTATGTGTGTGTGTGTGTGACAGCTCACACCTATGTGTGTGTGTGTGACAGCCCACACCTATGTGTGTGTGTGTGACAGCTCACACCTATGTGTGTGTGTGTGTGACAGCTCACACCTATGTGTGTGTGTGTGACAGCTCACACCTATGTGTGTGTGTGTGTGACAGCTCACACCTATGTGTGTGTGTGTGACAGCTCACACCTATGTGTGTGTGTGTGACAGCCCACACCTATGTGTGTGTGTGTGACAGCTCACACCTATGTGTGTGTGTGTGACAGCTCACACCTATGTGTGTGTGTGTGTGACAGCTCACACCTATGTGTGTGTGTGTGACAGCTCACACCTATGTGTGTGTGTGTGACAGCCCACACCTATGTGTGTGTGTGTGACAGCTCACACCTATGTGTGTGTGTGTGACAGCTCACACCTATGTGTGTGTGTGTGTGACAGCTCACACCTATGTGTGTGTGTGTGACAGCTCACACCTATGTGTGTGTGTGACAGCTCACACCTATGTGTGTGTGTGTGACAGCTCACACCTATGCAGGTTTAGCTGACCTCCTCCAAGGTATATCTCGTTGGAGGTGTCTTGGGTGATTTAATGATATGGACCCCAGTCTCTATCATCTCATTTCTACAGCTGAGTAAACTGGAACAATGTGAAATAAAGTGTCTTGCTCAAGGAAACAACACTTCACCCGGTCCGAGAATTGAACTCACAACCTTTCGATTGCAAGCCCAATGCTCTAACCAGTAAGTCATGTGCCTCGTGGTGGTAGGTTTAACGCCTTACCCCTGGTTGTATTATTGTAACCCCAATATTTATGTTTACTATATTCTAAGGACAATCCTTTATAACTAATAAAGAAACTCCTATATTTCCCAACGCCTAAGACGCTTCATCATCGAGGACACACCCTAATTTTGACAACCAAAAATTTGAAAAAAAAATAATTGTTTTTACTTTAGGCACAAGGCCAGCAATTATCCCAGTACATTACTGGTACTTTATTTTATCGACCCCGTAAGGATGAAAGGCAAAGTTAACCTCGGCAGGATTTGAACACAGAATGGCAAGGGCCGTAACTCTATGCGTCAAAGCATGGCGTCCGACCCTCTACCAATACTGACAATCCACCGCCCTTTGGATTTGAAATAAAATAATAAACAACCTTCGGCCTCCAGGACGTATGGTAGATATTTTAGACTTATTTTAGGAAAGATCTGGGGTCAAATTCAGACATCATCACATGTATTGGTCATGTATTGGTCAAATCTAATTACATCCACTTTATATATTGTGTGAAGACTACAAAGAATTATATCACCACCACCACCAACATCACTACCACCACCACTACCTTCACCACCTCCACCACTAGCATCATCACCTCCACCAACATCAACTCCACCATCACCACCACCACCAACATCACCTCCACCAACATCAACTCCACCACCTCCACCATCACAACCTCCACCACCTCCACCACCACCTCCACCATTACCATCACCTCCACCACCACTACAGTGAGGGGGTGGACAATGTGATTGTGGGGGAAGAGTGTAGTGTGCGTACATATGTGGCTATGTGTGCGTGTGTGTGTGTGTGCATGTGTGGCTGTGTGCATGTATGGCTATGTGTGTGTGTGTGTGTGGTTGTGTTTGGTTGTGTGTGCGTGTGTGGCTGTGTGCATGTATGGCTATGTGTGTGTGTGTGCATGTGTGGCTGTGTATGTGCATGTATGGATGTGTGGCTATGTGTGTGGCTGTGTGTGTGTGTGGCTATGTGTGTGGCTGTGTGTGTGTGTGGCTATGTGTGTGGCTATGTGTGGCTGTGTGTGTGTGTGTGCATGTGTGGCTGTGTATGTGCATGTATGGATGTGTGGCTATGTGTGTGGCTGTGTGTGTGTGTGGCTGTGTGTGTGGCTATGTGTGTGGCTGTGTGTGTGTGGCTATGTGTGGCTGTGTGTGTGTGTGGCTATGTGTGGCTGTGTGTGTGTGTGGCTATGTGTGTGGCTGTGTGTGTGTGTGGCTGTGTGTGTGGCTATGTGTGTGGCTGTGTGTGTGTGGCTATGTGTGGCTGTGTGTGTGTGTGGCTATGTGTGGCTGTGTGTGTGTGTGTGAGGATCACTGTATATTTTAACAGAGAATCTATTGTGACATTGTCAAACCAAAGGATTATTGTCTTTGGGTAGGAAGTGGAGGATGTAGGATGACTGTGGCAGAGGGAGAGGCTAGGTAGAGTGAGAAGGTAGGATGGCTGTGGCAGAGGGAGAGGCTAGGTAGAGTGAGAAGGGAGGATGACTGTGGCAGAGGGAGAGGCTAGGTAGAGTGAGAAGGTAGGATGACTGTGGCAGAGGGAGAGGCTAGGAAGAGTGAGAAGGGAGGATGGCTGTGGCAGAGGGAGAGGCTAGGTAGAGTGAGAAGGGAGGATGACTGTGGCAGAGGGAGAGGCTAGGTAGAGTGAGAAGGTAGGATGACTGTGGCAGAGGGAGAGGCTAGGAAGAGTGAGAAGGGAGGATGGCTGTGGCAGAGGGAGAGGCTAGGTAGAGTGAGAAGGGAGGATGGCTGTGGCAGAGGGAGAGGCTAGGTAGAGTGAGAAGGGAGGATGGCTGTGGCAGAGGGAGAGGCTAGGTAGAGTGAGAAGGGAGGATGGCTGTGGCAGAGGGAGAGGCTAGGTAGAGTGAGAAGGGAGGATGGCTGTGGCAGAGGGAGAGGCTAGGTAGAGTGAGAAGGGAGGATGGCTGTGGCAGAGGGAGAGGCTAGGTAGAGTGAGAAGGTAGGATGACTGTGGCAGAGGGAGAGGCTAGGTAGAGTGAGAAGGGAGGATGGCTGTGGCAGAGGGAGAGGCTAGGTAGAGTGAGAAGGGAGGATGGCTGTGGCAGAGGGAGAGGCTAGGTAGAGTGAGAAGGGAGGATGGCTGTGGCAGAGGGAGAGGCTAGGTAGAGTGAGAAGGGAGGATGGCTGTGGCAGAGGGAGAGGCTAGGTAGAGTGAGAAGGGAGGATGGCTGTGGCAGAGGGAGAGGCTAGGTAGAGTGAGAAGGGAGGATGGCTGTGGCAGAGGGAGAGGCTAGGTAGAGTGAGAAGGGAGGATGGCTGTGGCAGAGGGAGAGGCTAGGTAGAGTGAGAAGGGAGGATGGCTGTGGCAGAGGGAGAGGCTAGGTAGAGTGAGAAGGGAGGATGGCTGTGGCAGAGGGAGAGGCTAGGTAGAGTGAGAAGGTAGGATGACTGTGGCAGAGGGAGAGGCTAGGTAGAGTGAGAAGGGAGGATGGCTGTGGCAGAGGGAGAGGCTAGGTAGAGTGAGAAGGGAGGATGGCTGTGGCAGAGGGAGAGGCTAGGTAGAGTGAGAAGGGAGGATGGCTGTGGCAGAGGGAGAGGCTAGGTAGAGTGAGAAGGGAGGATGGCTGTGGCAGAGGGAGAGGCTAGGTAGAGTGAGAAGGGAGGATGGCTGTGGCAGAGGGAGAGGCTAGGTAGAGTGAGAAGGGAGGATGGCTGTGGCAGAGGGAGAGGCTAGGTAGAGTGAGAAGGGAGGATGGCTGTGGCAGAGGGAGAGGCTAGGTAGAGTGAGAAGGGAGGATGGCTGTAGCAGAGGGAGAGGCTAGGTAGAGTGAGAAGGGAGGATGGCTGTGGCAGAGGGAGAGGCTAGGTAGAGTGAGAAGTGCCACTTGTAAGGAGCTGGGTGAGAAAAATAACTATACTACAACAGTAACAACAACAACAACAGCAGCAGCAGCAATAACAACAGTAACAGTAACAACAACTAACAATAACAACAATAACAGTAACAACATCAACAGTAACAACAACAGTAACAGCAACAAAACAACAAAAGCATCAATAACAGTAACAACAGCAACAACAACAACAAAAGCATCAATAACAGTAACAACAGCAACAACAACAACAACAAAAGCATCAATAACAGTAACAACAGCAACAACAACAACAACAAAAGCATGTGATATGTCAGATGTCATATTAGGTTATATTTCAGTTTAAATGACATCTCTTATCATATATATGCAATTACATTATATATATATAGGAAAATGTTTAACCCCGCCAGCAGAGCTCAAACCGTTAAACATTTTCCTAATACCCACTCTACAACCCTAAGTATTGAGTACTCTGGTGCGTTATGGTCCATCTGGTTCCTTACCACACTTCCTTTGTTATATACATCATCATCATCATCATCATTTCATTTTACGTCCGCTTTTTCCCTGCTTGCAAGAGTGGGACGGGAACTGATTCTGGCTTGATTTCTACAGCTGGATGCCCTTCCTAACACCAACCTCATTTACAGTGAGTGCTGGGTGTTTTTTTTTCCGTGACCCCTCCACGACCACTTTGCAGTGGAATGATAGGGACCCCAGTCCCTATCATCTCATTTCTACAGCTGAGTAAACAGGAGCAATGTGAAATAGAGTGTCTTGCTCAAGGAAACAACACATATATATAATATATTTTATATAATATACATTACATATATATCATCATCATCGTTTAACGTCTATCTTCCACGCTAGCATTGGTTGGATGGGAATTGTCGCATTTGAGACAAGATTGGTCGGGTGACCGTGTCTCGCTCGTATAGGACTGTATCTGGCAGGTTTTCTACAGCTGGATGCCCTTCCCAACACCAACCACATTTACAGTGTGGACTGGGAGCCTTTTTACCGTGTTACCTACACGGCCACATTACAGCGTGGACTGTGTTTTTTTGTCGTGACACCTACACGACCTCATTAGTTTAGACTGGATGTTGTGGTACCAACATATGATATATATATATATATATATATATATAATATAAGATCAAAAGATGGTTAAAAGAGTTCCATGTATTTTATTATGTGCATTTCAAAAACAAATATCATCATGGGATGATATTTGCGTTCTCATCAGATAAAATAGGGAGACATGATATGAAGCTTAAAAAACACTTGCAAGCAGTGAAGTGTTAAATCAACATATGAATATATATATATATATAACCTATGTGTGTGTGTAGAGAGAGAGAGAGAGAGAGAGAGAGACAAAAAACACATGCACACACACACACATAAAGTAACCAGGATTTACAACACACAGACACACACACACAAAAAGTAACCAGGATTTACAACAACACACAGACACACAAATCTTTGGTCATGGACATGCTTGTTGGGTTAGGACTGACCTGGGGTTAAACAACAACAACAACAACAACAGCAACAACAACAACAAGGAGGACACATTAGATACTGTTGTCCAGTAGGAAAGAAAATAGCCATATGATGATGATGATGGGAAGAGGAGGAGGGAGAAGAGGGAGAAGAGGAGAGAGAGAGGAAGGGGGAGAAGAGGAGAGAGGTGGGAGAAGAGGAGAGAGAGAGAGAGAGGAGGAGGAGTCATAAATACATTGTTTATGTATGAAAAAATACAACAGGAAAAATAATAGATTGGTCTGACTATGACTGACCAGGGCTGACCAGAGACCTAACAACTACAGCAACTACAGCAACTACAGCAACTACAGCAACTACAACTACAGCAACTACAGCAACTACAACTACAGCAACTACAGCAACTACAGCAACTACAACAACTACAGCAACTACAGCAACTACAACTACTACAGCAACTACAACAACTACAGCAACTACAACTACAGCAACTACACAACTACAGCAACTACAACAACTACAGCAACTACAACTACAGCAACTACACAACTACAGCAACTACAACTACTACAGCAACTACAGCAACTACAGCAACTACAACAACTACAACTACAACAACTACAGCAACTACAGCAACTACAACTACTACAGCAACTACAGCAACTACAGCAACTACAGCAACTACAACAGCAACTACAGCAACTACAACAACTACAGCAACTACAACTACTACAGCAACTACAACTACTACAGCAACTACAGCAACTACAACAACTACAACAACTACAGCAACTACAGCAACTACAACAGCAACTACAGCAACTACAACAACTACAGCAACTACAACTACTACAGCAACTACAACTACTACAGCAACTACAGCAACTACAACTACTACAGCAACTACAGCAACTACAACTACACAACTACAGCAACTACAACAACTACAGCAACTACAGCAACTACAGCAACTACAACAACTACAACTACTACAGCAACTACAACTACTACAGCAACTACAACTACTACAGCAACTACAGCAACTACAACTACTACAGCAACTACAGCAACTACACAACTACAGCAACTACAACAACTACAGCAACTACAGCAACTACAGCAACTACAGCAACTACAACAACTACAACTACTACAGCAACTACAACTACTACAGCAACTACAGCAACTACAACTACTACAGCAACTACAGCAACTACAGCAACTACAGCTACACAAACTACAACAACTACAACTACAGCAACTACAACAACTACAGCAACTACAACAACTACAACTACAGCAACTACAACCACTACAGCAACTACAGCAACTACAACTACAGCAACTACAACTACTACAGCAACTACAACTACAGCAACTACAGCAACTACAGCAACTACAACAACTACAGCAACTACAACTACAGCAACTACACAACTACAGCAACTACAACAACTATACAACTACTACAGCAACTACAACAACTACAGCAACTATACAACTACAGCAACTACAGCAACTACAACTACAACTACAACTACAGCTACTACAACTACAACTACAGCAACAACAACTACAGCAACTACAACAACTATACAACAACAACAACTACAACAACTACAACTATACAACAACTACAGCAACTACACAACAACAACTACAACAACTACAACTATACAACTACAACAACTACAACAACTACAGCAACTACAACAACTACACAACAACAACAACTACAACTACAACAACTACAACAACAACTACAACAACTACAACTACAACTACAACTACAACAACAACAACTACAACAACTACAACTACAACAACTGCAACAACTGCAACAACTACAACAACTACAACAACTACAACAACTACAACTACAACAACTACAACAACAACTACAACAACAACAACTACAACAATATCCAATATCCACAGCAAGTAACATACAAAGACACCCACCTGGATTTGATTAACTTTAGTTAAGAACAGGTACATGTGTAATCCATTGTAGTAGTAATAATAGTTAGGGTTATTATTATTTACATACTGGGTCGATAAAATAAAGTACCAGTGATACACTGGGGTCGATTTAAACGACTTTCCACTCCCCCCCCGAATTTTGTGGTCTTGTGTTTATGTTAAGAGCAGTATATACACGGTATGGATATAAGTAGAGTTATATATATATATATATATACACGAGTATATATATATATATAGAGAGAGAGAGAGAGAGAGAGAGAGAGAGAGAGAGAGAGAGAGAGAGAGAGAGAGAGAGAGAGAGAGAGAGAGAGAGAGAGAGAGAGAGAAGTAGTACCACAACAGTTAGTTCACCGTACCGAGAACAAATGTTTCACCTTATTCAGATCCTCAGCTCGGTGTATATATATGTGGCATAGAGTAATGTCCCTTTACATTCTGAGTTCAAATCCCGCTGAGGTTAACTTTGCCTTTCATCCTTACAGGGTCGATATAAAATAAAGTACCAGTAATACACTGGTGTCTATCTACTCAACTTTACTCCCTCCTCCCCCTCCCCAAAAAATTGCTGGCCTTGAGCCTCAAGTAAAAGCAGTTATTATTATTATTATTATTATTATTGACGCATAGAGTTACGGCCCTTGCCATTCTGAGTTCAAATCCCGCCGAGGTTAACTTTGCCTTTCATCCTTACGGGGTCGATAAAATAAAGTACCAGTAATGTACTGGGGTAATTGCTGGCCTTGTGCCTAACGTAGAAACAATTATTATTATTATTCTGAAATTTGAAATGTGTGTGTCCCAGGACATATGACTGTAGTATTGGTCGCGTGTGTGTGTGTCCCAGGACATATGACTGTAGTATTGGTCACGTGTGTGTGTGTCCCAGGACATATGACTGTAGTATTGGTCGTGTGTGTGTGTGTCCCAGGACATATGACTGTAGTATTGGTCGCGTGTGTGTGTGTGTCCCAGAACATATGACTGTAGTATTGGTCGCGTGTGTGTGTGTCCCAGCACCGATGGTTGCTGCAACAAGAGTCGATGTCTATAAATAATAGTTGAGGAGAAAATGGAGTGAAGTAAGCATGGTGGTGATTGCTCGAAGTGGATAGAGGTGCCTGGGAGGAGACAGACCCTCACAGACAGGTGTGTAATGCATACAGTAATCACAGGTATAACAACAAACAGGTATATTAATAATAGTTATAGTTGTAATAATAACAGTTGTGATAAGAGTTATAATAATAGGTAGATTGACAAGGAATAACTGAGTGTGTCTAATCCATTGCAGTTTATGGCAAATAATTGATTTAGAGAAATATAGACAGGTAAGTGGCTGGTGGTGGTGGTGGTGGGGAGGGTGGTGGTGGTGGTGGTGGTGGCGGTGGTGTGATGTGGGGATGGGTATAATGGTGGTGTGGTGTGGGGATGGGTATAATGGTGGTGGTGGTGGTGGTTTGTTGCTATTCCCTTCAGTTTTGTCTGTTGCTGTTGGTCGGTGGGTTGGTTGGCTGTTAAAGATTTAATAATGTAATGATAATAGACTATATATATATACATATATATATATATATATATATATATATATACATATATATATATATATATGTTATCTATATAAAGAACGAGAGAGAAAGAGAGAGAAAGAGAGCGAGAGAAAGAGAGAGAGACGTATATATATATATATATATAGAGAGAGAGAGAGAGAGAGAGAGAGAGAGAGAGAGAGAGAGAGAGAGAGAGAGAGAGAGAGAGAGAGAGAGAGAGAGAGAGAGACAGAGAGAGAGAGGCTATTATCTTATATATGTATATATATAGAGAGAGAGAGAGAGGCTATTATCTTTTATTTATGTATATATATATACATATATAACAAATATACATACATAACATACGTACACACACATACATATATATATATATACACGTGTCTGTGTGTATATACTATACTATCTCTGAAAGTAAGATGATGTGAAAGGGTGTGTTTATGTAATGTCATCATCATCATCATCATGGACGTTAAACGAAGATGATGATGATGACATTTCCTAAACACACCCTTTTACATCATCTTACTTTCAGAGATAGTATAGTATATACACACACAAACATACACACACACACAAACATACACAAACAAACAAACACACATACAAACACACACACATACACACACACACATTCAAACAAACGCACATACACACACAAACAAACACACACACACAAACAAACACACATACACACACAAACACACATATACACACAAACACACAAATATATCAAACAAACACACAAACACACACACATACACACACACATACACACACACATACACATACACACAAACACACACACAAATATACACAGACACAAATATACACACTAACAAACACACACACACACACACAAATATACACACTAACAAACACACACACATACACAAACATACACACACACACAAACAAACAAACACAAACATGCACACACACAAACATGCACATATACACACACAAAGAAACACACCCTCCACAATCAAACCTGCTTTAAAAGTACTAATCCACACACACACATACATAACATACACACATATACTGCTGACACCATATTGAATGACATTTAAAGTGTACACACACACATATACACACACACATATACACATACATACATATATATATATATATATATACACATTATATATATATATATACACATTGGTCAGTTCTAAATTATAGTTATTCTCTGGTGGGTGTGGGACCATGCTAGTGGGATGAATGAATGTGTGTATATATATGTGTGTGTATATATATATATGTGTGTATATATATATGTGTGTGTGTGTATATATATATGTGTATATATATATATATATATATATATATACACACATATATATACATACATATATACAAACACACACATACACACACATACATATATATATATATATATATATACATACAAACACATATACACACATACATATATATATACACACACATATATACACACATACATATATATACACACATATACACACACATACACACACATGTATATATATATATACACACACATATACACACATACATGTATATATACACACATACATACACACACACATATACACACACATATACACATACATATATATATATATATATACACACATACACACACACACATATATATATATACATATATACATATACACACACACACACTCCAGACCAACACAATGCCAGGTGGACCTTCATTCTAAATAGAAAACGAATTTTCTATTTAAATTGAGAGAATTTTCTCTTGAATCAATGGAATCTTGACCTGTTGACCCCCCCCCCCATCACTATCACCACCCCACTGTCACCATCACCACCCCACTTCCACCAAAAGTATGAAGGGCAATGTTGACATAGGCAGGATTTGAACTCAGAGAGCTAGAACAAACACCATAAACCCCATTCTTATGACATTCTAACGACTGTCAATTCACTATATGTATATATATATATATACATATATACATATATATATATATATACATACATACATACATACATACATACATGGTGGCTGCCAACTCATTTTTGAGTATGGCCACTACTTTATATCCATGTAGGGGAACCCCTACCGATGTGCTGAACGAGTGTGACTTTTTAGTCCAGCCAGCGACTTGAAAACTCTGGTACAAACACTACACTTGTGACAACTATTGACACATAGTGCTGGGCCCATGGTACCATGTGACGACAAGTGCAGAGAGATCTCCAGATATAAAGCAATGCCTGTGCCGTGAAGCTTTTATAGTGAGCAAAGGCACTGCACAAAGCCAGTCCCACTCTCTTAACCAAGATGATATTTACCAAAAAGAATGTATATATATATATATATATACATACATACATACATACATACAGAGGGCTCAGTAGTTACCGATGATGTTGATCCTTTCTTCTTTTCGGGTTATAGCTACTGTCGCTGAGAGAGTGGGATTGGCTCAGTGCACAGTCTTTCCTCACTTTAAAAAATATCTTCACACACAGGCATTGCACGATAGAATTAATTAATAATTATTAATAATGGAAACAAATGAGGTCGTGTAGGTGTCACGACAAAAAAACACACAGTCCACGCTGTAATGTGGCCGTGTAGGTAACACGGTAAAAACCTCCCAGTCCACACTGTAAACGTGGTTGGTGTTGGGAAGGGCATCCAGCCGTAGAAAACCTGCCAGACAGTCCTATATACGAGCAAGACAACCAATCTTGCCTCAAGTGGGACAATTCCCGTCCAGACTCATGCTAGCGTGGAAAATGGACGTTAAACGATGATGATGATGAATGGTATATCATGCAATGGTCATACTCGATAACGAGGGGGCAGCCATCATGTATATATATATATACACACACATATATATATATATATATATATATATGAGGATATACGCAGACTAGAGAGGAACGAAGCTTGCATGCTCCGCTGGATGTGCAATAGTAATATACGTGAACGGCAAAGCATAAACGAACTAAGGAAAAAATTAGAAATAAGAGGGATCAGATGTTGTTTACTCGAGAGAAGGCTACGTTGGTACGGTCACGTGATGCGCATGAAAGACGACAGCTGTATAACAAAGTACAGGGCAATAAAGATAGACGGTAGCCACGGAGTAGGCAGACCCAGAAAAACATGGGACGAGCTGATAAATTCCGACCTCACACGCTTACACCTCTCCAAGACAATGTCACTGGACCGAGACCTTTGGCGGTACTCAGTAATAGAGAAGACCCGCCTTACCTAAATACAAAGTAAAAACCTACTACAGTCAGTAGGCACCTCTATCAAAACACACCCCCGTCCCACCACCTCCACCCCACCCACACCGCCCCTTTCAATGTAAAGTTATGTTGGTCCCACAACATCCAGGCCGAAACAAATGAGATCGTGTAGGTGTCACGACAAAAAACACACAGTCCACGCTGTAAATGTGGCCGTGTAGGCAACACGGTAAAAACCTCCCAGCCCCACACTGTAAATGTGGTTGGTGTTAGGAAGGGCATCCAGCTGTAGAAAACCCGCCAGACAGTCCACGCTGTAATATGGCCGTGTAGGCAACACGGTAAAAACCTCCCAGCCCCACACTGTAAATGTGGTTGGTGTTAGGAAGGGCATCCAACTGTAGAAAACCCGCCAGACAGTCCTATGCGAGCAAGACAACCACTCTTGCCTCAAGTGGGAAAACCCCCGTCCAAACCCATGCAAGCGTGGAACACGGACGCTAAACCTGATGATGATGATGATGATGATGATATATATATATATATATATATATATACTCTAGAAAACAAAGAACCAGTGATGCATCGAAAGACAATTTATTAACGTATTACAAGTGTTTCTCCGGTGAACAGCTTGAGGTGCGATCTATTTATGGATCAAACCTGACTCTGGAGTCGCAAGTTCCTCAGATACGTCTAGCGACTGATCAGACGGAAGATTTGCTTTGAAGACGCCAGATGAGCCTGAGGAACTTGCGAAACCAGAGTCAGGTTCGAGCCACAAACAGTTCGCACCTCGAGCTGTTCACCGGAGAAACACTTGTAATACATTAATAAATTGTGTTTTGATGCATCACTGATTCTTCGTTTTCCATATTATTATACTCTGCTATGAAGGAGCATAGAGTGCTCAACCAGCATACCGCCTATGGACGCATCTAAGCAACCTTGCAACAAATATATATATATATATATTTAGATAGAGACTTGATAGTTTTATGACCCCTAACTGAAGACGATAGCAGTCGCTGTGTTTTGACTGCTTGATCTTCAAATGAGGGACTAGACTCTGTGAGTGAACATCGTTAATTTTCTCCCTCATATCAAGGATTTGAAGACAATTCATTTTCACCTGACGAGATCAGTGATAATCGATCATGGCTACACGATCGATCTATCTCTTATTGAAACATGTGTCGTGATTAGAATGATTGGAAATTTATACCATGCCTTCGGATCTTTATTTTGATATATATATTATATATATATATATATACCAGCTCTATACCAACGTTTAAATTGATTAAATAAATAGATAGATATTATGTAAGTGAAATATATGAAGTTGTAAAACTGACCTGGTCTCTGACATTCTTCACATAGGGGTCTAAATCAGTGAAAAGGTCGTGACCCTGATGAAAGTAGGTATTTTGAGCATTCATGAAAGACAACATCTGAAACAAACAGAAAGATAATAAAGAAATAAACATCATCATGTGACTTTAGGAATGGACCCCGTAACCCCTGGTCGAGGTGAAGGGGTATCAGAGTAACACAGTATTTCTGAGCACCAATACAAATTTCTAATTGATGCTGGGCCGGCAACCGCGCTGTATGCAAATGAGTTTCAACAGCTCATAAACATAACTGGAATTCTATAAGAATCCAGCTTCGATAGCTTTCTGCAAAGGCGAAGGGATGTGAAATCTTGACAACCACTAATAAGTGAGAAACGCTCAGTGTCGATTACTTCCCTTCGTTTTTACTGAAGCTAGGTATGTGACATGAGTCACTACCTTAAAATTCATAGTGAAAGGCCTTTAAAATATTTTTAAATAAACATACAGTATATTATTAAATATACAATATATACATTCATATATATGTATGTGTATATATATATACACATAATATAAGATCAAAAGATGGTTAAAAGAGTTCCAAGTATTTTATTATGCGCATTTCAAAAATAAATATCATCATGGGATGATATCTGCGTTCTCATCAGATAAAATAGGGCGACATGATATGAAGCTTAAAAAACACTTGTGAATAGTGAAGTTTTAAATCAACATACTGTAGAGTGCTACTTATCCGATATTTGCATTGCTTTATTGTGCTACAATAAAACTCACCTCCTACATTATATATATATATATATATATACAAACACACACACGTACATATATATATATATATATAACTACACACACACACACACAGAGCAGATTGTATATAAATATATGGGCAGAAGTGGTGAGAGCAGACCTCAGATCGCTGAAGCTCACGGTGGAGATGACGAAGGACCATGACAAATCGAGAGATGCTGTGCTGAATAGGACCCGTCCCACCCTTGCAAGCAGGGAAAAGCGGACGTAAAATGATGATGATGATCATCATTTATGTATACTCACCGTTTCTAGCACATCAAACCGTTTCTTCAGTCGTAGCACATTGATCTGGAACAAACAACACATTTATTTAACTTCAGATTTATTTTATTTCAGATTTATTTTACACAAATGTAAATATTTGCAGCCATTGATACAAGCCCACGATGATAGAAGATAAGTAAATAACCACTATGTAATATTTGCTGTCTACACATCACATTATTTGCTACAATAGTCTCTCTCTCTCTCTCACTATTTCTTTCTATTTCTCTCTCTCTCTATATATCTTTCTATTTCTTTCTCTCTCTATATATATATATATATCTTTCTATTTCTTTCTCTCTCTCTCTCTATATATATATCTTTCTATTTCTTTCTCTCTCTCTCTCTCTATATATATATATATCTTTCTATTTCTTTCTCTCTCTCTCTCTATATATATATCTTTCTATTTCTTTCTCTCTCTCTCTCTATATATCTTTCTATTTCTTTCTCTCTCTCTCTATATATATATATATCTTTCTATTTCTTTCTCTCTCTCTATATATATATATATCTTTCTCTCTCTCTATATATATATATATATCTTTCTATTTCTTTCTCTCTCTCTCTCTATATATCTTTCTATTTCTTTCTCTCTCTCTATATATATATATATATCTTTCTCTCTCTCTCTCTCTATATATATCTTTCTATTTCTTTCTCTCTCTCTCTCTCTATATATATCTTTCTATTTCTTTCTCTCTCTCTATATATATATCTTTCTATTTCTTTCTCTCTCTCTCTATATATATATCTTTCTATTTCTTTCTCTCTCTCTCTCTCTATATATATATCTTTCTATTTCTTTCTGTCTCTCTCTCTCTATATCTTTCTATTTCTTTCTCTCTCTCTCTCTATATATATATATCTTTCTCTCTCTCTCTCTGTCTATATATATCTTTCTATTTCTCTCTCTCTATATATATATATATCTTTCTATTTCTTTCTCTCTCTATATATATATATCTTTCTATTTCTTTCTCTCTCTCTCTCTATATATATCTTTCTATTTCTTTCTCTCTCTCTCTATATATATATCTTTCTATTTCTTTCTCTCTCTATATATATATATATCTTTCTATTTCTTTCTCTCTCTCTATATATATATATCTTTCTATTTCTTTTTCTTTCTCTCTCTCTCTATATCTTTCTATTTCTTTCTCTCTCTCTCTCTATATATATATCTTTCTATTTCTTTCTCTCTCTCTCTCTCTCTATATCTTTCTATTTCTTTCTCTCTCTCTCTCTCTATCTATATCTTTCTATTTCTTTCTCTCTCTCTCTCTCTATCTATATCTTTCTATTTCTTTCTCTCTCTCTCTCTCTCTCTATATATCTTTCTATTTCTTTCTCTCTCTCTCTCTCTCTATATCTTTCTATTTCTTTCTCTCTCTCTCTCTCTATATATCTTTCTATTTCTTTCTCTCTCTCTCTCTATATATATCTTTCTATTTCTTTCTCTCTCTCTCTCTCTATATATCTTTCTATTTCTTTCTCTCATATATATATATATATATATATATATATCACTATTTCTCTCTCTCTCTATATATATATATATATATCTCACTATTTCTCTCTCTCTATATATATATATATATATATATCACTATTTCTCTCTCTCTTGAAAAAGGGAGTAGGGAGAGGAATGAAGGAAAGAGAGAGGAAGAGGATGAGTGTAGGGGAGAGGAGAAAAAAGAGAGTAGGTGAAAGGTGAAGAGAGAGAGAGAGAGATGTCACCCCCTCCCCCTCCTAAATAAATGTTTCTACTTTAGGCACAAGGCCAGCAATTACCCAGTGCATTACTGGTACTTTATTTTATCGACCCCCGTAAGGATGAAAGGCAAAGTTAACCTCGGTGGGATTTGAACTCATAACGTAAAGGGCCATAACTCTATGCTTCAAAGCATGGTGTCTGACGCTCTACCGAAACTGCCAATCCAGCGCCCTTGATAATGATAATAATAATGATGGTGATGATGGTGATGGTGATGGTGATGATGATGATGATGGTGATGGTGATGATGGTGAAGATGGTGGTGACGATGATGGTGGTGGTGATGATGATGATGGTAATAGTGGTGGTGATGATAATGATGGTGGTGATGATGATCGTGGTGGTGATGGTGGTGATGGTGGTGGTGGTGGTGGTGATGGTGGTGGTGGTGATGATGATGGTGGTGGTGGTGGTGATGATGATGGTGGTGGTGGTGGTGATGGTGGTGATTAATGATGATGGTGATTAATGATGATGGTGATGGTGGAGGTGATGGTGGTGATGAAGAAAGGAGAAGATAACTTGCTGGCTTACCTGGTAAACATAATCCAAAGAATTGTGGGCAAAGGCAGAACTCATGGCAATCAAACCATTTGTGGCATCCTCACATTCCTGAGGTTTACTGCGTAGGGCATTGGAGTTCTTTATCAACGCAGTGTCCATCTCATCACTGATTTTCTCAAAGTATTTCTTGGCTTCTTTCACTTTGCGGATATCCCTGAAGAAAGATTGTAGTTGAAACCTCAGTTAGAGCACTCATCCTGCTGTAAAAATAGCAGCCAACTCCCCTGGGAATAGCACCTTACTATTTCAGAAAAAAACGGATATGTGAAATATCTATCTATCTAGGGTGGGTAAAATTCCCGAGATCCATGGACGAGTTCTCTCCAGCGGTCTCTGTCCCTCATTATCGCTGCCATGACCTGCGTCTCCAACAGACCAGTGCCTGTCGTTAGGGCATCAACATACGTCAACCTCAGCCTTCCACTTCCAGTGCGTCCATGTAGGGGCTCCCACAGGAGCATTGAGTGCAGTGTCAACTCTGGATGTCGGTGAGCATGTCCAG
The DNA here is from genome assembly GCA_964016885.1 of Eledone cirrhosa. Taxonomy (NCBI): domain Eukaryota; kingdom Metazoa; phylum Mollusca; class Cephalopoda; order Octopoda; family Eledonidae; genus Eledone; species Eledone cirrhosa. The sequence continues at coordinate 12,925,855 of OZ024761.1, read as the reverse complement.
CTAACCTCAGTCTCCTCCATGTAGGGGCTCTCACAGGAGTATTGAGTGCAGTGTCAACTCTGGATGTCGGTGAGCATGTCCAGCTAACCTCAGTCTCCTCCATGTAGGGGCTCCCACAGGAGCACTGAGTGCAGTGTCAACTCTGGATGTCGGTGAGCATGTCCAACTAACCTCAGTCTCCTCCATGTAGGGGCTCTCACAGGAGCACTGAGTGCAGTGTCAACTCTGGATGTCGGTGAGCATGTCCAACTAACCTCAGTCTCCTCCATGTAGGGGCTCTCACAGGAGCACTGAGTGCAGTGTCAACTCTGGATGTCGGTGAGCATGTCCAACTAACCTCAGTCTCCTCCATGTAGGGGCTCTCACAGGAGCACTGAGTGCAGTGTCAACTCTGGATGTCGGTGAGCATGTCCAACTAACCTCAGTCTCCTCCATGTAGGGGCTCCCACAGGAGCACTGAGTGCAGTGTCAACTCTGGATGTCGGTGAGCATGTCCAGCTAACCTCAGTCTCCTCCATGTAGGGGCTCCCACAGGAGCACTGAGTGCAGTGTCAACTCTGGATGTCGGTGAGCATGTCCAGCTAACCTCAGTCTCCTCCATGTAGGGGCTCTCACAGCAGTATTGAGTGCAGTGTCAACTCTGGATGTCGGTGAGCATGTCCAGCTAACCTGTGTCACATTCGAGCTGACGTTTGGGATATTGTAGTCCTATATATATATGATATCAAGTATGTGAGATATTGTAGTCGTATATATATCAACGACATATGTGAGATATTGTAGTCTTATATAGATAATATCAAGGATGTGTGTGATATTGTAGTCCTATATATATGATATCGATGACGTGTGTGATATTGTAGTATATATATATATGATATCAAGCACATGTGTGATACTGTAGTCCCATATATATATGATATCAAGGATATGTGAGATATTGTAGTCATATATATATATATATATATATATATATATATGATCAAGGACATGTATGAGATATTGGAGTCCTATATATAGGATATCAAGGATGTTTGATATTGTAGTCCCATATATGATATCAAGGAAGTGTGTGATATTGTAGTCCTATATATGATATCAAGGAAGTGTGTGATATTGTAGTCCTATATATGATATCAAGGAAGTGTGTGATATTGTAGTCTGATATATGATATCAAGGAAGTGTGTGATATTGTAGTCCGATATATGATATCAAGGAAGTGTGTGATATTGTAATTCTACACATGCACATACACACATGCATACACACAGATACAATCGCACATGCACATACACACGAGCATACAAACATGCACACACAGACATGCATCCACTGACACACATGCATATATACAGACATGTATACACAGATACACACACAGAGATACAAACACACATGCACAGACATGTAAAGAGATATACACACACACACACACACACGCACACGCACGCGCACACACACACACACACACACAATGGAATGTTACTTACTGTTTGATAAAATTGTTAATATTTTTGCAAACTGATCTGTTTGCTTGGTCCATCAACATCTGGAAATGTAAGAAACAGAGAGAGGGGTGGAGAGGAGATGGGGGAAGGGAGAGGAGATGGGGGAAGGGAGAGGGAGGAGGCGAGGAGAGGAGGGAAGAGAGAGGAGGGGGAGAGGAGAGAGAGAGGGAGAGAGGAGAGGAGAGAGATAAGAGAGGAGAAACGGGAGAAAAGTGAAAAATGAGGGGAGAGATGAGGGAAGAGAGAGAGGGGAGAGAGAAGATAGAGGGAATGGAGAGGGAGAGAGAAAAGAGTAGAGAAGAGAGAGCAAAAGAAAGAAGAGAGAGGGAGAGAAAGAAGAGAGAGGGTGAGAGGATGAGAAAGAGGAAGAAGAAGAATATTAAAACCATAATCTCTGACATTTATATAAAGTAAAAAACAATATTTAATAAATGAAAACTAAAATAAACAATAAATACAAAGATTTATTTCACTGTTGACTGTATTTTCTTAAGGGAGATAACTCTTATTGTCTTATTGTGTAACTTGCCGCGGGAGATAACTCTAAAAGCAACAGTTACAACACCAAGGAAAGATAACTTCAAGGTAACATTTTAATTTCTTTTCCCTCCAGAATAGTTTGATATATTACGAGTTAAAAAGCTGCTCTGGTATGAACGACAAAACCTTATTTTGAAGGGGGAAATATGGGGAAATTATTGTGGTATTTTGTGTGTCGCGTTGAACAGCGATTATCTTACATTTACAAATATTCCTACCAACATTTATTACCTATAGTTACTCTATATTTCTATATACATCAACTATAATTCAAAGAATCATATATATATGTATGTGTGTGTGTGTATGCGTGTGCGTACGTGTGTGTGTGTGTAATACTTATAT
>OZ024761.1:12870961-12913461 GCA_964016885.1 Eledone cirrhosa | reverse complement strand
GATAAGAGGGATCAGATGTTGTTTACTCGAGAGAAGGCTACGTTGGTATGGACACGTGATGCGCATGAAAGTCGATAGCTGTATAACAAAGTGCAGGGCAATAAAGATAGACGGTAGTCACGGAATAGGCAGACCTAGAAAAACCTGGGACGAGCTGATAAACTCCGACATCACACACTTACACCTCTCCAAGACAATGTCACTGGACCGAGACCTTTGGCGGTACTCAGTAACAGAGAAGACCCGCCTTACCTAAATATATAGTAAAACCTACTCCAGCCAGTAGGCATCTCTAACAAAAAACACCCCGTCCCACCACCACCACCCCCACCCGATCCACACCACCCCGTTCTATGTAAAGTTATGTTGGTGCCGCGCCATCGAGGCCGAAACAAATGAGATCGTGTAGGTGTCACGACAAAAAAACACACAGTCCACGCTGTAATGTGGCCGTGTAGGCAACACGGTAAAAACCTCCCAGACCCACACTGTAAATGTGGTTGGTGTTAGGAAGGGCATCCAACTGTAGAAAACCTGCCAGACAGTCCTATGCGAGCAAGACAATCACTCTTGCCTCAAGTGGGACTACCCCCGTCCAAACCCATGCAAGCGTGGAACACGGACGTTAAACGTTGATGATGATGATGATGATGATGATGACTCTTAGTGTGAAGAAAACTCTTAGTGTGAAGTTTGGGTTTGAAATAAATCTTTTGTGACATCAGTCCTGGAACTTTTCTGACACACCTTGTATATATATATATATATATATATATATATATATATGTTTTCATATACACCTCTCTCTCTGTCTATATATATATATATATATATATAAAGAGAGAGAGAGAGAGATTGAGAGAGAGTTTGAAGACTGCTTTGAAGAAAAAAAGAGCAGTGAATCGAAAAGGAGTGTTGTTTCATCAAGACAATGTACGACCCCACACTACAAAGATCACATCACAGAAGATCAAGGAACTTGGCTGGAAGAAAATTGCTCATCTGCTTTATTCCAGAGCTTGCTCCTTCAGACTACCATTTCTTCTGTAGTTTACAGAATCATTAGGTCAGCTTTGCTTCTCATCCTTATGGATAGGGGAGGGGATCAATAAAATAAAGTACCAGCAACACTCTGGGTCGATTTAATAAACTTCCCCTTCCCCAAAATTGTTGACCTTGGGCCTTTGCCTAGTTATGTGTTTGAGAAAGAGCCTTCTACTGAAACAATTGTCAGAAACTCCATAGAAACTTATTTCTATTATCTTTATTTGTTTTATGTATTTATATATATATATATATATCATTTCATTTTACGTCCGCTTTTCCCTGCTTGCAAGGGTGGGACGGGAACTGATTCTGGCTTGATTTCTACAGCTGGATGCCCTTCCTAACACCAACCTCATTTACAGTGAGTGCTGGGTGCTTTTTTGCCGTGGCACCTCCACGACCACTTTGCAGTGGAATGATAGGGACCCCAGTCCCTATCATCTCATTTCTACAGCTGAGTAAACTGGAGCAATGTGAAATAAAGTATCTTGCTCAAGGAAACAACACATCACCCGGTCTGAGAATTGAACTCACAACCTTTTGATTGCAAGGCCAATGCTCTAACCACTAAGCCATGTGCCTCCATATATATATATATAGATATGTGTTAGGTAATTCCGAAGAAAAGGCAAAGGAAAAAAGAGTGCTCTTTGTTTAGAACAGAGAAATTTAATTAGAAAGTGAACAACACAATATATAACATATATTAATATTGTCTAGGGTCCTGAAACCTTTGGTAATGGATTAGTTATATATTGTGTTCACTTTCTAATATATATCATCATCATCATCGTTTAACGTCTATCTTCTCCGCTAGCATGGGTTTAGACCGGAATTGTCCCACTTGAAGCAAGATCGGTTGTCTTTCTCGTATAGGACTGTCTGGCGGGTTTTCTACAGCTATATATATATATATATATATATATATAACGAAGGAAATGTGGTAAGGAACCAGATGGACCATAACGCACCAAAGTACTCAATACTTAGGGTAGTAGAGTGGGTAATAGGAACGAGTAGGACCCCGACGGCTGAGCTCAAGCCATTTCGACGGCTAATTCTGGACTAAATTTTAGTCCAGAATTAGCCGTCGAAACGGCTTGAGCTCAGCCGTCGGGGTCCTACACGTTCCTATATTATATATATATATATATATATATATATATATATACAATATATTAATAAATGGAAACTATATTTATAAACCCATAATTATTTAATTATATATATTTCAAGGGCACCAAGGCAAATTTTGGTGCGCTTTCATCAGATAAAATACAAAATTTGTTTTATAAATGTTGACATACCCGCAGAAGAAGAACCTTGACAGTTGGAGGTACGCTGTTGAGTGCTTTATATCAGTTATAAAACTTTTAAGTTTGTTGAATTCCAACAAATTAAATATAACCTTTTCATATATATATATATATACCACCAACACCATAGGCAAAACCATCAGGAGAGAGGGCCTCAATATCAAACTAGCTCACTCTGGACCTTCCCTGCAAAGAAGCCTATCCACAAGACAACCCCCCCCCCCCCCCCTGCAAGGATAACAGATGCTCCCTAACCAATTGCCCTATCTGCAACACTAATCATTGCCTACGTACCTACGTAGTATACAGGCTAGAATGTAACAAGTGTAATATAGTCTACATAAGCAGCACTATTCGACTGTTACGTCTCTGTATTAACCCTTTAGCATTTACATTACTATATATATACTATTGTGAAAATACAACAGTATATATAGAGTAATGTAAATGTTATGTGAGATATTATGTAAGGTAAAGCCTTTACTGTGAAAATACAATAGTATATATAGAGTAATGTAAATGTTATGCGAGATATTATGTAAGGTAAAGCCTTTACTGTGAAAATACAATAGTATATATAGAGTAATGTGAATGTTATGTGAGATATTATGTGAGGTAAAGCCTTTACTGTGAAAATAGAATAGTATATATAGAGTAATGTGAATGTTATGCGAGATATTATGTGAGGTAAAGCCTTTACTGTGAAAATACAATAGTATATATAGAGTAATGTAAATGTTATGTGAGATATTATGTGAGGTAAAGCCTTTACTGTGAAAATACAATAGTAAATATAGAGTAATGTAAATGTTATGTGAGATATTATGTGAGGTAAAGCCTTTACTGTGAAAATACAATAGTATATATAGAGTAATGTAAATGTTATGTGAGATATTATGTGAGGTAAAGCCTTTACTGTGACAATACAATAGTATATATAGAGTAATGTAAATGTTATGTGAGATATTATGTGAGGTAAAGCCTTTACTGTGAAAATATAACAGTATATATAGAGTAATGTAAATGTTATGCGAGATATTATGTGAGGTAAAGCCTTTACTGTGACAATACAATAGTAAATATAGAGTAATGTAAATGTTATGTGAGATATTATGTGAGGTAAAGCCTTTACTGTGAAAATATAACAGTATATATAGAGTAATGTAAATGTTATGTGAGATATTATGTGAGGTAAAGCCTTTACTGTGAAAATATAACAGTATATATAGAGTAATGTAAATGTTATGTGAGATATTATGTGAGGTAAAGCCTTTACTGTGACAATACAATAGTATATATAGAGTAATGTAAATGTTATGTGAGATATTATGTGAGGTAAAGCCTTTACTGTGAAAATACAATAGTATCATATAGAGTAATGTAAATGCTATGTGAGATATTATGTGAGGTAAAGCCTTTACTGTGAAAATACAATAGTATATATAGAGTAATGTAAATGCTATGTGAGATATTATATGAGGTAAAGCCTTTACTGTGAAAATATAACAGTATATATAGAGTAATGTAAATGCTATGTGAGATATTATGTGAGGTAAAGCCTTTACTGTGACAATACAATAGTATCTATAGAGTAATGTAAATGTTATGTGAGATATTATGTGAGGTTAAGCCTTCACCATTAAAATATAACAGTATATATAGAGTAATGTAAATGTTATGTGAGATATTATGTGAGGTAAAGCCTTTACTGTGAAAATATAACAGTATATATAGAGTAATGTAAATGTTATGCGAGATATTATGTGAGGTAAAGCCTTTACTGTGACAATACAATAGTAAATATAGAGTAATGTAAATGTTATGTGAGATATTATGTGAGGTAAAGCCTTTACTGTGAAAATATAACAGTATATATAGAGTAATGTAAATGTTATGTGAGATATTATGTGAGGTAAAGCCTTTACTGTGAAAATATAACAGTATATATAGAGTAATGTAAATGCTATGTGAGATATTATGTGAGGTAAAGCCTTTACTGTGAAAATATAACAGTATATATAGAGTAATGTAAATGCTATGTGAGATATTATGTGAGGTAAAGCCTTTACTGTGACAATACAATAGTATCTATAGAGTAATGTAAATGTTGTGAGATATTATGTGAGGTTAAGCCTTCACCATTAAAATACAATAGTATATATAGAGTAATGTAAATGCTAAAGGGTTAAGCAACTAAAACCAGGCATCAATAATTAAATGTAAAAAGGTGCACTTAAATGGCTTATTTAACTTATCCAACACATGCCTTTCATACTTACGGGGTCGATAAAATAAAATACCAGTAATACACTGGGGTCGATTTAATCGACTTTCTCTTTCCACCAAAATTGTTGGCCTTGAGCGTGAATCGGAAACCATTATTATCCCAGATACGGAGGAGAGGAGAGAGGAGAGGAGAGAGGAGGGGCGTGGGGTCTCCACTCATGTATCTCTTATATTACAAATGGTATACTGGCATTTGAGGGATAATGGGTAGCTATATTTAGCAGGTTTCACTGTCTACATCAGTGATACCCTTCATTAGCCGACACATCATTTGTGATGGGCTGGGGCTTAGCAACTAAATACCTTTCACAATATCAAATGTTGTTAACATTAATTATTTCTTAATTATAAAGTATGAAGTAAACGAGAGAGAGAAAGAGAGAGAGAGAGAGAGAGGCGGGGGGAGAGAAGGGGGAGAGGGATAAAGGGGGAGAGAGAGGGGAGAGGAGGAGAGAGAAGAACTGGGATAGTGGGCTGTGGGTTGGGGGGGGGGGGGGGGGGGGGGGGGGGGGTGAAGTTAGGATAATTGTTTTTCTGAGCATCAAGATCACTAAAATCATCGTCACCACCGCCGTCTCCATCGTCACTGTCATCATCACAATCATCATCATCATCATCATCATCATCCTTGCCATCGTCACCATTGCCACCCTCACCATCATCATCGCCATCATCATCATCACCACCACCACCACCATCATTGCCATCAACACCACCACCACCACCACTATCACCACCATCACCATCACCACCACCATCATCATCACCACCATCATTGCCATCAACACCACCACCACCACCATCACCATCACCACCACCATCATCACCACCACCACCTCCACACCACCAATGTTGTCCAAGAGAAAAACAATGGCCGATACAGCTTGACCCCCAGTGACGTCACAACATATACATACATTATATATACACTATATATATATATATATTATTATACATTATATACACACTATATATAATGTTATCCAAGGGAAAAACAATGGCCGATACAGCTTGACCCCAGTGACGTCACAACATATACATTTCATTTCATTTCATTTTACGTCCACTTTTCCCTGCCTGCAAGGGTGGGACGGGAACTGATTCTGGCTTGATCTCTACAGCTGGATGCCCTTCCTAACACTAACCTCATTTACAGTGAGTGCTGGGTGCTTTTTTGCCGTGGCACCTCCACGACCACTTTGCAGTGGAATGATAGGGACCCCAGTCCCTATCATCTCATTTCTACAGCTGAGTAAACTGGAGCAATGTGAAATAAAGTGTCTTGCTCAAGGAAACAACACATCACCTGGTCTGAGAATTGAACTCACAACCTTTCGATTGCAAGGCCAATGCTCTAACCACTAAGCCATGTGCCTCCATATATATATATATCTATATATATATTATTATACATTATATAGACACTATATATGATGTTATCCAAGGAAAAGACAATGGCTGATACAGCTTGGTACCAGTGATGTCACAACATATACATACATTATATATACGACTGTTTTCAAACTTTACACATGTAATACTTATGTTTCAGGGAGTGTTCGGAGCAAAACAATTTCAAATTTTCATGGCCCTAGGAACCGCATTAGGCGATTTAGTGATATCTCTCTACAATTCTTAGTCTTTCTCTTTTTAGAGAGATACATACATATAACGTCGCGCCATTATAATAATAATATCTGTCTGTATGTCTGGCTGTCTGCACTATGTCACTTCCTTGAGGATGTCTGTGTGTGTCGGTGAGTTTGAATCCCTAAAACTCGAGAAGTACCCAACCGATTTTTTTCAAACTTTACATTTTACGCACATAAAAAAATTCAACTTTTTTAACCCCTAGGGCCCACATTTCATCTTTTTAGGGTTTTTTTGAGGCGTTACGTCAGACCGAGTTCCTTGAAATTGTAATTATGTATTAGTCAGTCTCTTCTTCATACTGTGAGCAAAGAAAATCCAACTTTTTTATGGCCTAGGGCCCACATTAGGTGAAATACTTCATTTTTTCAGCTTTTTAGGGCTTTTTTGAGGCGTTAGTTACGTCTGGCCGATTTTCCCGAAATTTCAAGTTATATTATGCACATAAAAAAAATTCATTTTCTTGGTCCCCTAGGGCCCCGCATTAGGTGAAAACCTACATTTTTCCTGTTTCATCGAGGAAAATCTTAAAGATTATCCAGCCATCAGAGTATTCAGTTTATTTTCTTTACATATTGTCCAGGCATGTAGTTTTTCCATGATTAGGTCTGTTGGCGGCCCGCATTCCAAAATACCTTATCCCGTGCAAAGCCGGGTACCACTGCTAGTATTATATATACATTACTATACATTATATAGACACTATATATGATGTTGTCCAAGGGAAAGACAATTGCTGATACAGCTTGGCACCAGTGACGTCACAATATATTTCTACAGCTGAGTGAACTGGAGCAACGTGAAATAAAGTGTCTTGCTCAAGGACACAACACATCACCTGGTCCGAGAATTGATGATGGTATATATATATATATATATATATATATATATATATATATATATTTATATAATATATATATATATATATATTTATATATATATTTATATATATATATATATATATATTTATATATATATATATATATCATCACCGTTTAATATAGAATATTGTATGTACAATAACAACACATACACACACCCACACATATATATAACAGCCAATAATAATACAATATATACACATACAACAACACACACATATAACAACCAATAATATCACACACACAACAGCCGATATCTCACACACACACACAACAGCCAATATCTCACACACACACATACATATAACAGCCAATGTTACACACACACACACACACACACACAACAGCCAATATCTCACACACACACATACATATAACAGCCAATGTTACACACATACACACACACAACAGCCAATATCTCACACACACAACAGCCAATATCTCACACACACAACAGCCAATATCTCACACACACACGTACATATAACAGCCAATGTCGCACACATACACACACACACAGACACAGACACACAGACAGACACCCAGAGACACACACACACACATACACACACAGACAGAGACAGACACACAGACACACACATCTGATCTGTTAGACCAACTTCAATTGACAAGAAACAGGAAAGACATATTTGACAAATAGCTTCATATTGTGTTTTATTTATAATTGAATAAATGAACAAGCTCCTATGTAACCATTCCCCTTCCTAGAAATAGCAGCCACGTTTTCCTCAAATCTCTCGAACTGCTATGTAACCATTCCCCTTCCTAGAAATAGCAGCCAAGTCTTCCTCAAATCTCTCGAAATGCTATGTAACCATTCCCCTTCCTAGAAATAGCAGCCACGTTTTCCTCAAATCTCTCGAAATGCTATGTAACCATTCCCCTTCCTAGAAATAGCAGCCACGTTTTCCTCAAATCTCTCGAACTGCTATGTAACCATTCCCCTTCCTAGAAATAGCAGCCACGTTTTCCTCAAATCTCTCGAAATGCTATGTAACCGTTCCCCTTCCTAGAAATAGCAGCCACGTTTTCCTCAAATCTCTCGAACTGCTATGTAACCATTCCCCTTCCTAGAAATAGCAGCCACGTTTTCCTCAAATCTCTCGAAATGCTATGTAACCATTCCCCTTCCTAGAAATAGCAGCCAAGTCTTCCTCAAATCTCTCGAAATGCTATGTAACCATTCCCCTTCCTAGAAATAGCAGCCACGTTTTCCTCAAATCTCTCGAAATGCTATGTAACCATTCCCCTTCCTAGAAATAGCAGCCACGTTTTCCTCAAATCTCTCGAACTGCTATGTAACCATTCCCCTTCCTAGAAATAGCAGCCACGTTTTCCTCAAATCTCTCGAACTGCTATGTAACCGTTCCCCTTCCTAGAAATAGCAGCCACGTTTTCCTCAAATCTCTCGAACTGCTATGTAACCATTCTCCTTCCTAGAAATAGCAGCCAAGTCTTCCTCAAACCCTCACACTGCTGTCATATTTAGCTGCTGTGTCATCATATACAGTATATACATGTGTATATATATGTCACACCTCTGTTTTATACACTCTCAGGTCTTCAATAATCGTGCCCCCCCCCCACTCCACCACTCCTCTGCTTATTAATTTTTCAGGTTTTTTCCACCGCCCCCCCCCCTCACTCTTTATTAACCCTTTAGCATTTACATTACTCTACATATATATTTACCATTGTATTTTCATGGTAAAGGCTTTATCTCACATAATATCGAATCTAAGAGATTTTGATATTTATTTTGAGAACAATACCTTAACATAAGTATGACTGGCTGGTTTAAACAGAAAGAGTTGAGAGAATTCTGGCTGGATATGGCTGGTTTAAATGCTAAAGGGTTAAATTTTGCTAATCAATCTCCAGCGAAATTCTATTTTTATTTTCTTTATACATTAAGAAACATTATACATGTAGATTACTGGAAATGCCATATGTTATCAAATAAATAGGATTGGTTGTGGTCTCAATATTCAATATGTAAACTAAACTACTAATTCTGGTTTTAAAAAAACAGAGACAACCTAGAAAAATTACCGATTTTCCACCCCACCCCCTGCTTATTCCAACACCCCTCCCACTATTATTTGGGACCCAAGAGTGTAGCATTTAGAATGTACCAAATATTTTAAGTTCCCAGAAGGTTAAGTAAGCTAAAAGTAACATAGACAAGCCAACTAGCACACTAAAGATCTAATCTAAAGTCTGTCTTAAGTCAGAAGACTCATTAGGCCAGTTTCATGGCGTGAAGCGACAGAGTACAAGATTTCCCCTGGACAGGACGCTAGTCTATCGCAGGGTTAAACCCCCAGCTATTGCTGGTTCTCAGAGCAACGTGAAATGAAGTGTTTTGCTCAAGAACACAACACACAACCCAGTCAAGGAATCGAACCCACAACATCATGATTGTAAGTCTAACACCCTTACCACTAGGCCATGCACCTCCACAAACTAGCAGACAGTCAATAAAAATATGTTTATCTTATTTAAAGATTAAAGTGGAGGTTGTTAATGTACCATGAAATGTATGGGCAAATATCTTAAGATATGAAACAGGGACTTTCATCGTGGAATATCTGATGGAGAGCCCTGTCAAAAACATCAGATAATTCTACTCTTCATAGTTGACTTAACCCTTTACCATTTACATTACTCTATATTTACTATTGTATTTTCACGGTAAAGGCTTTACCTCACATAATATCTCACATAACATTTACATTACTCTATATATACTATTATATTTTCACAGTGGTGAATTGGCAGTATCGGTAGAGGGTCGGATGCCATGCTTTCCAGCATAGTTACGTCCCTTTACGATCTAAGTTCAAATCCCGCCGAGGTTGACTTTGCCTTTCATCCTTACGGGGTCGATAAAATAAAGTACCAGTAATGCACTGGGTAATTGCTGGCCTTGTGCCTAAAGTAGAAACAATCATATTTTCACAGTAAATGCTTTACCTCACATAATATCTCACCTAACATTTACATTACTCTATATAAACTATTGTATTTTCATGGTAAAGGCTTTACCTCACATAATATCTCACCTAACATTTACATTACTCTATATATACTATTGTATTTTCATGGTAAAGGCTTTACCTCACATAATATCTCACATAACATTTACATTACTCTATATATACTATTGTATTGTCACAGTAAAGGCTTTACCTCACATAACATTTACATTACTCTATATATACTATTGTATTTTCATGGTAAAGGCTTTACCTCACATAATATCTCACATAACATTTACATTACTCTATATATACTATTGTATTGTCACAGTAAAGGCTTTACCTCACATAATATCTCACATAACATTTACATTACTCTATATATACTATTGTATTGTCACAGTAAAGGCTTTACCTCACATAATATCTCACATGATATCGAATCTTTGAGATTTTGATATTATTTATTTTGAGAACAATAGTTCAACATCAGTATGAGTGACCATTTACTGCCTGTTTGAACAGAAGAGGTGAGAGAATTCTGGCTGGATACGGCCGGTTTAAATGGTAAAGGGTTAACATAGCATGAAATATATGGAAAAAATATCTTAAGATATGAAACACCACCACCCACACTACCACCACCGACACCACGCTACCACCACCACACTACCATCATCACACTATCACCACCACACTACCACCACCACACTACCATCACCACCACCCACACTACCACCACCGACACCACACTACCACCACCGACACCACGCTACCACTACCACACTACCATCATCACACTATCACCACCACACTACCACCACCACCACCACACTACCACCACGCTACCACCACCACACTACCATCATCACACTATCACCACCACACTACCACCACCACCACCCACACTACCACCACCACCACCCACACTACCACCACCGACACCACACTACCACCACCGACACCACGCTACCACCACCGACACCACGCTACCACTACCACACTACCATCATCACACTATCACCACCACACTATCACCACCACACTACCACCATCACACTATCACCACCACACTACCACCACCACACTACCACCACCACACTATCACCACCACACTATCACCACCACACTACCATCACCACACTACCACCACCAACACCACACTACCACCACCACACTACCACCACCACACTACCACCTACCACCACCACCACCACACTACCATCACCACACTACCATCACCACACTACCACCACCACACTACCACCACCACACTATCACCACCACACTATCACCACCACACTACCACCACCACCACCACCACACTACCACCACCACCACACTACCACCACACTACCACCACCACACTACCACCACCACACTACCACCACCACACTATTACCACCACACTACCATCACCACACTATCACCACCACACTACCATCACCACACTATCACCACCACACTACCACCACCACACTACCACCACCACCACCACACTATCACCACCACACTACCATCACCACACTACCATCACCACACTACCATCACCACACTATCACGACTACACTACCACCACCACCACCACACTACCACCACCACACTACCACCACCACACTACCACCACCACCACCACCACACTACCATCGCCACACTATCACCACTACACTACCACACTACCACCACCACACTACCATCACCACACTATCACCACCACACTACCACCACCACCACCACACTACCATCACCACACTATCACCACCACACTACCATCACCACACTACCACGACCACACTACCACGACCACACTACCACCACCACACACCCTACCATCCTGATCCAACCAAAGGTATCACAATATTTATGAAAGCAATGATAGAAGATTTGTGGTTAGATTTGAGGAGTTTTTTAAAAGATTATTAAAGATAAGAGCCAAAAAGATGACAGAAGAGAATGCCATTGCTTTACCAGTTGTACAGACATTGGCGCCAGGACCAAAGATAAAATATTATACCAATAGTATTTCACCTTTTTCAAACCCAACTAACAGAAAACTGCTCCCAAGGATCCAGTATAAAACTGTTTTAACCCTTTAGCATTTATATTGCTCTATATTTACTATTGTATTTTCATGGTAAAGGCTTTACCTCACATAATCATTTCACATAATATCTCACACAACATTTACATTACTCTATATATACTATTGTATTTTCATGGTAAAGGCTTTACCTCACATAATCATTTCACATAATATCTCACACACCATTTACATTACTCTATATATACTATTGTATTTTCATGGTAAAGGCTTTACCTCACATAATCATTTCACATAATATCTCACACACCATTTACATTACTCTATATATACTATTGTATTTTCATGGTAAAGGCTTTACCTCACATAATCATTTCACATAATATCTCACACACCATTTACATTACTCTATATATACTATTGTATTTTCATGGCTTTACCTCACAATTACTTCACATGATATCGAATCTGAGATTTTGATATTATTTATTTTGAGAACAATAACATCAGTATGAGCAGCTAGTTACAGCCGGTTTGAATAGAAAGAGGTGAGAGAATTCTGGCCAGATATGGTTGGTTTAAATGCTAAAGGGTTAAATGTTTTTTGTTTATCTAAAAACCTTCCATCATCATTTTATGAAAGAACCATTGTTAAGTTATGTTCCAAACACCTCTAAATAGTTGATCATTTATCGAAATTATTTGAAAGTCCTGGGTAGACTCTTTCATTAGAAATATGGTAATGAAAGGGTTAATGACATAGACAGTGTCTTTCATTAGAAATATGGTAATGAAAGGGTTAATGACATAGACAGTGTCTTTCATTAGAAATATGGTAATGAAAGGGTTAATGACATAGACACTGTCTTTCGTTAGAAATATGGTTACGAAAGGGTTAAGGACATAGACAGTGTCTTTCATTAGAAATATGGTAATGAAAGGGTTAATGACATAGACAGTGTCTTTCATCTATATATATAAAACTGAGGATGTCTGTCTGTGTGTGTGTGAGTTTGAATCCCTAAAACTAGAGAAGCACCCAACCGACTGTTTTCAAACTTTACACATGTAATACTTATGTTTCAGGGAGTGTTCTGAGCAAAAAAAATTCAAATTTTCAATGCCCTAGGGACCGCATTAGGCGATTTAGCGATCTCTCTCTATAATTCTTAGTCTTTCTCTTTTTAGATAGATACATACATATAACGTTGAGCCCTTATAATATCTGTCTGTATGCCTAGCTGTCTGCATTACGTCACTTTCTACAATTCGCTCTGCGTCCAGAACGCGCCCTTATAATATCTGTTTCTATGTCTGGCTGTCTCCTGCCTCCGGTTAT
The DNA here is from genome assembly GCA_964016885.1 of Eledone cirrhosa. NCBI lineage: Eukaryota > Metazoa > Mollusca > Cephalopoda > Octopoda > Eledonidae > Eledone > Eledone cirrhosa. The sequence goes on along the minus strand of OZ024761.1, from coordinate 12,899,899 downwards.
TCTGCCACCCTTGCTCAAGACAAATCTCACACTCATTCCCCAAACAGTTGGTAAGTGCACACAACTTCTTCCTCACGTTTTAAGCCACAGTGTTGCTTACTTACGTACCACCAGACCCTTACTTCTTTGCCAGCCGTGGTTGTGGCAATACTAAGCTTAGCTAAGGCAGTTATATATTTCACAATACCTTATCCCGTACAACGCCAGGTACCACTTGCTAGTTAGAAATATAGTAATGAAAGGGTTAATGACATAGGTAGTGTCTTTCAATAAAAATATGGTAATGAAAGGGTTAATGACATAGGTAGTGTCTTTCATTAGAAATATGGTAATGAAAGGGTTAATGACATAGGTAGTGTCTTTCATTAGAACTATGGTAATGAGCTAGAAGCTAATGTTAGTGGGGTGGAAGCCTGTGTTAGACATACGTTTGTGGGGTGGAAGACAAAGGTTGGTGGGGTGGTAATAAATTAACAAGGAATGAAGGAAGAAATGAAATTCTACATTACTGGATATAAATAGTTTCTAGATGTTTTATAAAACTGAGATTCTTTACAGAACACTCATCACCCACTAGTGGTGGCGGCAGTGATGTAGTGGTGTGGTGGTGGTGTAGTAGTGATGGTGGTGGTGGTGGTGATGGTGGTAGTAGTAGTAGTAGTAGTATTGGTAGTAGTAGTGGTGGTAGTGGTGTGCTGGGTGTAAATAATCAGTAGGTGCATGTTGTTTTTGCATATATTTTGTCTGATGAAAAATCAACAACTACTACTGCTACCTCTACATCTACCACCACCACTACTGCCAATACTATTGCTAGACCATCACCGCCGCCATCACCGTACCATCACTACACCACCAACGCTACCACTAACACTACACCACCACCACTACTATCCCCACCACTACTACACCACCATCACCATCACTATCACTACTACCACTAACACTACAATCACCACCACCACTACCACACCACTACCAACACCACCACCACCACCACCACAACAAGACGACGATGACCACTACCACCACCACCACACCACGACCACCAACACCACCACACCACACCACCCCACCACTACAGCACCACCACCACCACACCACCACCATTACCACTACCATTACCACCACCATTACCACCACACCACTACACCACAATTACCACCACGACCACCACCACACCACACCACCACCATTACCACCACCACACCACCATTACCACCACACCACCACCAATACCACCACCACACCACAACACCACCATTACCACCACACCACTACACCACCATTACCACCACACCACCATTAGCACCACCATTACCACCACACCACCACCATAACAACAACAACCACAACAACTGACCCAATAAACAATGTTCAGCTAAAGCAGGGAAATGAGCCAAGTTTTTTTTCCTTTCCTAATTAATCTCCCCATGTCTGACGATGTTATTTTGACTGGAGCCGGTGCCAACAGCGCCCTCTACACAACAACTCGCCTGACTGGAGCCGGTGCCAACAGCGCCCTCTACACAACAACTCGCCTGACTGGAGCCGGTGCCAACAGCGCCCTCTACACAACACCTCGCCTGACTGGAGCCAACAGCGCCCTCTACATAACACCTCGCCTGACTGGAGCCGGTGCCAACAGCGCCCTCTACACAACACCTCGCCTGACTGGAGCCGGTGCCAACAGCGCCCTCTACACAACACCTCGCCTGACTGGAGCCGGTGCCAACAGCGCCCTCTACACAACACCTCACCTGACTGGAGCCAACAGCGCCCTCTACACAACCCCTCGCCTCACTGGAGCCGGTGCCTACAGCGCCCTCTACACAACACCTCGCCTGACTGGAGCCGGTGCCAACAGCGCCCTCTACACAACATCTTGCCACCTTAGAAACCACACAGTGTCCTTATTATTATTATTATTATTGTTGTTATTAGCATCACCACCACCATCATCATCATCACCCTGATCACCACCACCACCACCACATGACCATTTCTAGGTGCCTGGCAGAGGAAGGGACAAAAGAGGGGGAGGGCAGAGAAGACTGGGGGAGGGGGCATCATCAAATGTGAACCAACAACAACAAAAATGGAGGAAAAAAATGAAAATCAGAAAAATAAATCTGAGATAAATATCAGAAGATAACGATAAATGAAATATTAAAGTAATATAGTTTATATGTAGTATTGTTTGTTATGTAATAAAACAGTAATGAAATATTAAAGTAATATAGTTTATATGTAGTATTGTTCGTTATGTAATAAAGACAGTAATGAAATATTAAACTTATATAGTTTATATGTAGTATTGTTCGTTATGTAATAAAGACAGTAATGAAATATTAAACTTATATAGTTTATATGTAGTACTGTTTGTTATGTAATAAAGACTAATGAAATATTAAACTTATATAGTTTATATGTAGTATTGTTCGTTATGTAATAAAGACTAATGAAATATTAAAATAATATAGTTTATATGTAATATTGTTTGTTATATAATAAAGACAGTAATGAAATATTAAAGTAATATAGTTTATCTGTAGTACTGTTTGTTATGTAAATGAAATATTATAACTATGGATAAGAGTAAAATAAAAATGACAATACAAATCAATATATTTCCTTGGGTCTCCTGTCGGTTCATTTTGCCCATAAAATCTGTCCAGTGATTTTTTCCTGAGACATTCTAACCACATGTCCATAGTATCAGAGCTGTGATCTCTCAATTCAGAGAAATAGCAGCTCTACCTGCAGCAATTCTCTGATCTCCAAGCTACAAATCTGTCCAGCAATTCTTTCTTGAGACATTCTAACCACATGCCCATAGTATCAGAGATGTGAACTCTCAATTCAAAGATTCTTTCCTGAGACATTCTAACCACATGCCTATAGTATCAGAGTTGTGATCTCTCAAATTGGAGAAGTAGAAGCTCTACCTGGAGTGATTCTCTGATCTCCGAGCTTCACACTCTATTGAGTAACGTTACTCCAAAGACCCTTTGGAGGAACCCCATTTCAGCTACATGTATTCACAATCTTATTCTTTCGGCCACTTGAAAAGAGGGTTAAAACTTTGAAATATCATGTAACATGTGACTCAAAATATTGTTTTCTTCTGTCGTTCTGTGTTTTCCTCTATTTCCATCGTTAAATTTTCTATTCCCATTTTAATGACTTCTCCCAATATTTTCTTTAATAAACAATAATTTTTTTTTTTTTTAAATGACATAAATATGATACTTACAGAGGCCAAATCATCATCCTTGAAATATTGGCCAAGATCTCGCACACCTCCAACAAAGCCACTGAAGTAACAAACAGTAGGTGGAATATTATTAGTGTTATAGTAATTAATGTTATCGTATTTATTGTTATTGTTACTGTTATGTTTATTTCCTTAGTCTCTTTCATAAATTTTATTTTACACAAAAAAAACACCCCACACTGTAGCATCCTGTACTGTGTTTAATATCTCCTTAATGTGAGCCCTATGTGACTAATAAAGAGATTATCATTATTATTATTAATATTACTATTATTAGTACGTCCCTTTACGTTCTGAGTTCAAAAGAAATCACTATAACTGGTTCCACCAAATTGGGTTGGGTGAGAAAGTGAGAGCTCAGCCCTATAACCAATGTAATGCTTGACTTGCACTGAAGAGCTCAGCACTGTAACCAATGTAATGTTTGGCTTGCACTGAAGAGCTCAGCACTGTAACCAATGTAATGTTTGGCTTGCACTGAAGAGCTCAGCACTGTAACCAATGTAATGTTTGGTTTGCACTGAAGAGCTCAGCACTGTAACCAATGTAATGTTTGGCTTGCACTGAAGAGCTCAGCACTGTAACCAATGTAATTGTTTGGCTTGCACTGAAGAGCTCAGCCCTGTAACCAATGTAATGTTTGGCTTGCACTGAAGAGCTCAGCACTGTAACCAATGTAATGCTTGGCTTGCACTGAAGAGCTCAGCCCTATAAACCAATGTAATGTTTGGCTTGCACTGAAGAGCTCAGCACTGTAAGCAATGTAATGCTTGGCTTGCACTCGAGAGCTCAGCACTGTAACCAATGTAATGTTTGGCTTGCACTCGAGAGCTCAGCACTATAACCAATGTAATGCTTGGCTTGCACTCGAGAGCTCAGCACTATAACCAATGTAATGCTTGGCTTGCACTCGAGAGCTCAGCACTGTAACCAATGTAATGTTTGGCTTGCACTGAAGAGCTCAGCACTGTAACCAATGTAATGCTTGGCTTGCACTCGAGAGCTCAGCACTGTAACCAATGTAATGTTTGGCTTGCACTCGAGAGCTCAGCACTGTAACCAATGTAATGCTTGGCTTGGACTCGAGAGCTCAGCCCTATAACCAATGTAATGCTTGGCTTGCACTCGAGAGCTCAGCACTGTAACCAATGTAATGCTTGGCTTGCACTCAAGAGTTCAGCCCTATAACCAATGTAATGCTTGGCTTGCACTGAAGAGCTCAGCACTATAACCAATGTAATGCTTGGCTTGCACTCGAGAGCTCAGCACTATAACCAATGTAATGCTTGGCTTGCACTCGAGAGCTCAGCACTATAACCAATGTAATGCTTGGCTTGCACTCGAGAGCTCAGCCCTATAACCAATGTAATGTTTGGCTTGCACTGAAGAGCTCAGCACTGTAACCAATGTAATGCTTGGCTTGCACTGAAGAGCTCAGCACTGTAACCAATGTAATGTTTGGCTTGCACTGAAGAGCTCAGCACTGTAACCAATGTAATGCTTGGCTTGCACTGAAGAGCTCAGCACTGTAACCAATGTAATGCTTGGCTTGCACTCGAGAGCTCAGCACTGTAACCAATGTAATGTTTGGCTTGCACTGAAGAGCTCAGCACTGTAACCAATGTAATGCTTGGCTTGCACTGAAGAGCTCAGCACTGTAACCAATGTAATGTTTGGCTTGCACTGAAGAGCTCAGCACTGTAACCAATGTAATGTTTGGCTTGCACTGAAGAGCTCAGCACTGTAACCAATGTAATGTTTGGCTTGCACTGAAGAGCTCAGCCCTGTAACCAATGTAATGGTTTGGCTTGCACTGAAGAGCTCAGCACTGTAACCAATGTAATGCTTGGCTTGCACTCGAGAGCTCAGCACTGTAACCAATGTAATGTTTGGCTTGCACTGAAGAGCTCAGCACTGTAACCAATGTAATGTTTGGCTTGCACTGAAGAGCTCAGCCCTGTAACCAATGTAATGCTTGGCTTGCACTCGAGAGCTCAGCACTATAACCAATGTAATGCTTGGCTTGCACTGAAGAGCTCAGCACTATAACCAATGTAATGCTTGGCTTGCACTCGAGAGCTCAGCACTGTAACCAATGTAATGTTTGGCTTGCACTGAAGAGCTCAGCACTGTAACCAATGTAATGTTTGGCTTGCACTGAAGAGCTCAGCACTGTAACCAATGTAATGTTTGGCTTGCACTGAAGAGCTCAGCCCTGTAACCAATGCAATGCTTGGCTTGCACTGAAGAGCACAGCACTGTAACCAATGTAATGCTTGGCTTGCACTCGAGAGCTCAGCACTATAACCAATGTAATGCTTGGCTTGCACTCCAGAGCTCAGCACTGTAACCAATGCAATGCTTGGCTTGCACTGAAGAGCTCAGCACTGTAACCAATGTAATGCTTGGCCTGCACTCGAGAGCTCAGCACTATAACCAATGTAATGCTTGGCTTGCCCTCCAGAGCTCAGCACTGTAACCAATGCAATGCTTGGCTTGCACTGAAGAGCTCAGCACTGTAACCAATGTAATGCTTGGCTTGCACTCGAGAGCTCAGCACTATAACCAATGTAATGCTTGGCTTGCACTCGAGAGCTCAGCACTGTAACCAATGTAATGCTTGGCTTGCACTCGAGAGCTCAGCACTGTAACCAATGTAATGCTTGGCTTGCACTGAAGAGCTCAGCACTATAACCAATGTAATGCTTGGCTTGCACTCGAGAGCTCAGCACTATAACCAATGCAATGCTTGGCTTGCACTGAAGAGCTCAGCACTGTAACCAATGTAATGCTTGGCTTGCACTCGAGAGCTCAGCACTATAACCAATGTAATGCTTGGCTTGCACTCGAGAGCTCAGCACTATAACCAATGCAATGCTTGGCTTGCACTGAAGAGCTCAGCACTGTAACCAATGTAATGCTTGGCTTGCACTCGAGAGCTCAGCACTGTAACCAATGTAATGCTTGGCTTGCACTCGAGAGCTCAGCACTGTAACCAATGTAATGCTTGGCTTGCACTGAAGAGCTCAGCACTATAACCAATGTAATGCTTGGCTTGCACTCGAGAGCTCAGCACTATAACCAATGTAATGCTTGGCTTGCACTCGAGAGCTCAGCACTATAACCAATGTAATGCTTGGCTTGCACTCGAGAGCTCAGCACTATAACCAATGTAATGCTTGGCTTGCACTCGAGAGCTCAGCACTATAACCAATGTAATGCTTGGCTTGCACTCAAGAGTTCAGCACTATAACCAATGTAATGCTTGGCTTGCACTCGAGAGCTCAGCACTATAACCAATGTAATGCTTGGCTTGCACTCAAGAGTTCAGCACTATAACCAATGTAATGCTTGGCTTGCACTGAAGAGCTCATCACTATAACCAATGTAATGCTTGGCTTGCACTCGAGAGCTCAGCACTATAACCAATGTAATGCTTGGCTTGCACTGAAGAGCACAGCACTATAACCAATGCAATGCTTGGCTTGCACTCGAGAGCTCAGCACTGTAACCAATGTAATGCTTGGCTTGCACTCGAGAGCTCAGCACTATAACCAATGTAATGCTTGGCTTGCACTGAAGAGCTCAGCACTATAACCAATGCAATGCTTGGCTTGCACTCGAGAACTCAGCACTGTAACCAATGTAATGCTTGGCTTGCACTCGAGAGCTCAGCACTATAACCAATGTAATGCTTGGCTTGCACTGAAGAGCTCAGCACTATAACCAATGCAATGCTTGGCTTGCACTCGAGAGATCAGCACTGTAACCAATGTAATGCTTGGCTTGCACTTGAGAGCTCAGCACTATAACCAATGTAATGCTTGGCTTGCACTGAAGAGCTCAGCACTATAACCAATGTAATGCTTGGCTTGCACTCGAGAGCTCAGCACTATAACCAATGTAATGCTTGGCTTGCACTGAAGAGCTCAGCACTATAACCAATGTAATGCTTGGCTTGCACTCGAGAGCTCAGCACTATAACCAATGTAATGCTTAGCTTGCACTGAAGAGCTCAGCACTATAACCAATGTAATGCTTGGCTTGCACTCGAGAGCTCAGCACTATAACCAATGTAATGCTTGGCTTGCACTGAAGAGCTCAGCACTATAACCAATGTAATGCTTGGCTTGCACTCGAGAGCTCAGCACTATAACCAATGTAATGCTTGGCTTGCCCTCGAGAGCTCAGCCCTATAACCAATGTAATGCTTGGCTTGCACTGAAGAGCTCAGCCCTATAACCAATGTAATGCTTGGCTTGCACTGAAGAGCTCAGCCCTATAACCAATGTAATGCTTGGCTTGCACTCGAGAGCTCAGCACTATAACCAATGTAATGCTTGGCTTGCACTCGAGAGCTCAGCCCTATAACCAATGTAATGCTTGGCTTGCACTCGAGAGCTCAGCACTATAACCAATGTAATGCTTGGCTTGCACTGAAGAGCTCAGCCCTATAACCAATGCAATGCTTGGCTTGCACTGAAGAGCTCAGCCCTATAACCAATGCAATGCTTGGCTTGCACTGAAGAGCTCAGCCCTATAACCAATAATGCTTGGCTTCCACTCGAGAGCTCAGCACTATAACCAATGTAATGCTTGGCTTGCACTCAAGAGCTCAGCCCTATAACCAATGTAATGTTTGGCTTGCACTCGAGAGCTCAGCACTATAACCAATGTAATGCTTGGCTTGTACTCGAGAGCTCAGCCCTATAACCAATGTAATGCTTGGCTTGCACTGAAGAGCTCAGCACTATAACCAATGTAATGCTTGGCTTGCACTCGAGAGCTCAGCACTATAACCAATGTAATGCTTGGCTTGCACTGAAGAGCTCAGCACTATAACCAATGTAATGCTTGGCTTGCACTCGAGAGCTCAGCACTGTAACCAATGTAATGCTTGGCTTGCACTCGAGAGCTCAGCACTGTAACCAATGTAATGCTTGGCTTGCACTCGAGAGCTCAGCACTATAACCAATGTAATGCTTGGCTTGCACTCGAGAGCTCAGCACTATAACCAATGTAATGCTTGGCTTGCACTGAAGAGCTCAGCACTATAACCAATGTAATGCTTGGCTTGCACTCGAGAGCTCAGCCCTATAACCAATGTAATGCTTGGCTTGCACTCGAGAGCTCAGCACTATAACCAATGTAATACTTGGCTTGCACTCGAGAGCTCAGCACTATAACCAATGTAATGCTTGGCTTGCACTCGAGAGCTCAGCACTATAACCAATGTAATGCTTGGCTTGCACTCGAGAGCTCAGCACTATAACCAATGTAATGCTTGGCTTGCACTCGAGAGCTCAGCACTATAACCAATGTAATGCTTGGCTTGCACTCGAGAACTCAGCACTATAACCAATGTAATGCTTGGCTTGCACTCGAGAGCTCAGCACTATAACCAATGTAATGCTTGGCTTGCACTCGAGAGCTCAGCACTATAACCAATGTAATACTTGGCTTGCACTCGAGAGCTCAGCACTATAACCAATGTAATGCTTGGCTTGCACTCGAGAGCTCAGCACTATAACCAATGTAATGCTTGGCTTGCACTTGAGAGCTCAGCACTATAACCAATGTAATGTTTGGCTTGCACTCGAGAGCTCAGCACTATAACCAATGTAATGCTTGGCTTGCACTCGAGAGATCAGCACTATAACCAATGTAATGCTTGGCTTGCACTGAAGAGCTCAGCACTATAACCAATGTAATGCTTGGCTTGCACTCGAGAGCTCAGCCCTATAACCAATGTAATGCTTGGCTTGCACTCGAGAGCTCAGCACTATAACCAATGTAATGCTTGGCTTGCACTCGAGAGCTCAGCACTATAACCAATGTAATGCTTGGCTTGCACTGAAGAGCTCAGCACTATAACCAATGTAATGCTTGGCTTGCACTGAAGAGCTCAGCACTATAACCAATGTAATGCTTAGCTTGCACTCGAGAGCTCAGCCCTATAACCAATGTAATGCTTGGCTTGCACTCGAGAGCTCAGCACTATAACCAAGGTAATGCTTGGCTTGCACTGAAGAGCTCAGCACTATAACCAATGTAATGCTTGGCTTGCACTCGAGAGCTCAGCACTATAACCAATGTAATGCTTGGCTTGCACTCGAGAGCTCAGCACTATAACCAATGCAATGCTTGGCTTGCACTGAAGAGCTCAGCACTATAACCAATGTAATGCTTGGCTTGCACTGAAGAGCTCAGCACTATAACCAATGTAATGCTTGGCTTGCACTCGAGAGCTCAGCACTATAACCAATGCAATGCTTGGCTTGCACTCGAGAGCTCAGCACTATAACCAATGCAATGCTTGGCTTGCACTGAAGAGCTCAGCACTATAACCAATGTAATGCTTGGCTTGCACTCGAGAGCTCAGCACTATAACCAATGTAATGCTTGGCTTGCACTGAAGAGCTCAGCACTATAACCAATGTAATGCTTGGCTTGTACTCGATAGCTCAGCCCTATAACCAATGTAATGCTTGGCTTGCACTGAAGAGCTCAGCACTATAACCAATGTAATGCTTGGCTTGCACTCGAGAGCTCAGCACTATAACCAATGTAATGCTTGGCTTGCACTGAAGAGCTCAGCACTGTAACCAATGTAATGCTTGGCTTGCACTGAAGAGCTCAGCACTATAACCAATGTAATGCTTGGCTTGCACTCGAGAGCTCAGCCCTATAACCAATGTAATGCTTGGCTTGCACTCGAGAGCTCAGCCCTATAACCAATGTAATGTTTGGCTTGCACTCGAGACCTCAGCACTGTAACCAATGCAATGCTTGGCTTGCACTCGAGACCTCAGCCCTATAACCAATGCAATGCTTGGCTTGCACTCGAGAGCTCAGCACTATAACCAATGCAATGCTTGGCTTGCACTCAAGAGCTCAGCCCTATAACCAATGTAATGCTTGGCTTGCACTCGTGAGCTCAGCCCTATAACCAATGTAATGTTTGGCTTTCACTCGAGACCTCAGCACTGTAACCAATGCAATGCTTGGCTTGCACTCGAGACCTCAGCCCTATAACCAATGCAATGCTTGGCTTGCACTCGAGAGCTCAGCACTATAACCAATGTAATGCTTGGCTTGCACTCGAGAGCTCAGCACTATAACCAATGCAATGCTTGGCTTGCACTCGAGAGCTCAGCACTATAACCAATGTAATGCTTGGCTTGCACTCGAGAGCTCAGCCCTATAACCAATGTAATGCTTGGCTTGCACTCGAGAGCTCAGCCCTATAACCAATGTAATGCTTGGCTTGCACTCAAGAGCTCAGCCCTATAACCAATGTAATGCTTGGCTTGCACTCGAGACCTCAGCACTGTAACCAATGCAATGCTTGGCTTGCACTCGAGACCTCAGCCCTATAACCAATGCAATGCTTGGCTTGCACTCGAGAGCTCAGCACTATAACCAATGTAATGCATGGCTTGCACTCGAGAGCTCAGCCCTGTAACCAATGTAATGCTTGGCTTGCACTTAAGAGCTCAGCCCTATAACCAATGTAATGCTTAGCTTGCACTGAAGAGCTCAGCACTATAGCCAATGTAATGCTTGGCTTGCACTGAAGAGCTCAGCACTATAACCAATGTAATGCTTGGCTTGCACTGAAGAGCTCAGCCCTATAACCAATGTAATGTTTGGCTTGCACTCGAGAGCTCAGCACTATAACCAATGTAATGCTTGGCTTGCACTGAAGAGCTCAGCCCTATAACCAATGTAATGCTTGGCTTGCACTGAAGAGCTCAGCACTATAACCAATGTAATGCTTGGCTTGCACTGAAGAGCTCAGCACTATAACCAATGTAATGCTTGGCTTGCACTGAAGAGCTCAGCACTATAACCAATGTAATGCTTAGCTTGCACTCGAGAGCTCAGCACTATAACCAATGTAATGCTTGGCTTGCACTGAAGAGCTCAGCCCTATAACCAATGTAATGCTTGGCTTGCACTGAAGAGCTCAGCACTATAACCAATGTAATGCTTGGCTTGCACTGAAGAGCTCAGCACTATAAACAATGTAATGCTTGGCTTGCACTGAAGAGCTCAGCACTATAACCAATGTAATGCTTGGCTTGCACTGAAGAGCTCAGCCCTATAACCAATGTAATGCTTGGCTTGCACTCGAGAGCTCAGCCCTATAACCAATGTAATGCTTGGCTTGCACTGAAGAGCTCAGCACTATAACCAATGTAATGCTTAGCTTGCACTCGAGAGCTCAGCACTATAACCAATGTAATGCTTGGCTTGCACTCAAGAGCTCAGCCCTATAACCAATGTAATGCTTGGCTTGCACTCAAGAGCTCAGCCCTATAACCAATGTAATGCTTGGCTTGCACTGAAGAGCTCAGCCCTATAACCAATGTAATACTTGGCTTGCACTGAAGAGCTCAGCACTATAACCAATGTAATGCTTGGCTTGCACTGAAGAGCTCAGCACTATAACCAATGTAATGCTTGGCTTGCACTCGAGAGCTCAGCACTATAACCAATGTAATGCTTGGCTTGCACTGAAGAGCTCAGCACTATAACCAATGTAATGCTTGGCTTGTACTCGATAGCTCAGCCCTATAACCAATGTAATGCTTGGCTTGCACTGAAGAGCTCAGCACTATAACCAATGTAATGCTTGGCTTGCACTGAAGAGCTCAGCACTATAACCAATGTAATGCTTGGCTTGCACTCGAGAGCTCAGCACTATAACCAATGTAATGCTTGGCTTGCACTGAAGAGCTCAGCACTGTAACCAATGTAATGCTTGGCTTGCACTGAAGAGCTCAGCACTATAACCAATGTAATGCTTGGCTTGCACTCGAGAGCTCAGCCCTATAACCAATGTAATGCTTGGCTTGCACTCGAGAGCTCAGCCCTATAACCAATGTAATGTTTGGCTTGCACTCGAGACCTCAGCACTGTAACCAATGCAATGCTTGGCTTGCACTCGAGACCTCAGCCCTATAACCAATGCAATGCTTGGCTTGCACTCGAGAGCTCAGCACTATAACCAATGCAATGCTTGGCTTGCACTCAAGAGCTCAGCCCTATAACCAATGTAATGCTTGGCTTGCACTCGTGAGCTCAGCCCTATAACCAATGTAATGTTTGGCTTTCACTCGAGACCTCAGCACTGTAACCAATGCAATGCTTGGCTTGCACTCGAGACCTCAGCCCTATAACCAATGCAATGCTTGGCTTGCACTCGAGAGCTCAGCACTATAACCAATGTAATGCTTGGCTTGCACTCGAGAGCTCAGCACTATAACCAATGCAATGCTTGGCTTGCACTCGAGAGCTCAGCACTATAACCAATGTAATGCTTGGCTTGCACTCGAGAGCTCAGCCCTATAACCAATGTAATGCTTGGCTTGCACTCGAGAGCTCAGCCCTATAACCAATGTAATGCTTGGCTTGCACTCAAGAGCTCAGCCCTATAACCAATGTAATGCTTGGCTTGCACTCGAGACCTCAGCACTGTAACCAATGCAATGCTTGGCTTGCACTCGAGACCTCAGCCCTATAACCAATGCAATGCTTGGCTTGCACTCGAGAGCTCAGCACTATAACCAATGTAATGCATGGCTTGCACTCGAGAGCTCAGCCCTGTAACCAATGTAATGCTTGGCTTGCACTTAAGAGCTCAGCCCTATAACCAATGTAATGCTTAGCTTGCACTGAAGAGCTCAGCACTATAACCAATGTAATGCTTGGCTTGCACTGAAGAGCTCAGCACTATAACCAATGTAATGCTTGGCTTGCACTGAACAGCTCAGCCCTATAACCAATGTAATGTTTGGCTTGCACTCGAGAGCTCAGCACTATAACCAATGTAATGCTTGGCTTGCACTGAAGAGCTCAGCCCTATAACCAATGTAATGCTTGGCTTGCACTGAAGAGCTCAGCACTATAACCAATGTAATGCTTGGCTTGCACTGAAGAGCTCAGCACTATAACCAATGTAATGCTTGGCTTGCACTGAAGAGCTCAGCACTATAACCAATGTAATGCTTAGCTTGCACTCGAGAGCTCAGCACTATAACCAATGTAATGCTTGGCTTGCACTGAAGAGCTCAGCCCTATAACCAATGTAATGCTTGGCTTGCACTGAAGAGCTCAGCACTATAACCAATGTAATGCTTGGCTTGCACTGAAGAGCTCAGCACTATAAACAATGTAATGCTTGGCTTGCACTGAAGAGCTCAGCACTATAACCAATGTAATGCTTGGCTTGCACTGAAGAGCTCAGCCCTATAACCAATGTAATGCTTGGCTTGCACTGAAGAGCTCAGCCCTATAACCAATGTAATGCTTGGCTTGCACTGAAGAGCTCAGCACTATAACCAATGTAATGCTTAGCTTGCACTCGAGAGCTCAGCACTATAACCAATGTAATGCTTGGCTTGCACTCAAGAGCTCAGCCCTATAACCAATGTAATGCTTGGCTTGCACTCAAGAGCTCAGCCCTATAACCAATGTAATGCTTGGCTTGCACTGAAGAGCTCAGCCCTATAACCAATGTAATACTTGGCTTGCACTGAAGAGCTCAGCACTATAACCAATGTAATGCTTGGCTTGCACTGAAGAGCTCAGCCCTATAACCAATGTAATGCTTGGCTTGCACTGAAGAGCTCAGCACTGTAACCAATGTAATGCTTAGCTTGCACTGAAGAGCTCAGCACTGTAACCAATGCAATGCTTGGCTTGCACTGAAGAGCTCAGCACTATAACCAATGTAATGCTTGGCTTGCACTCAAGAGCTCAGCCCTATAACCAATGTAATGCTTGGCTTGCACTGAAGAGCTCAGCCCTATAACCAATGTAATGCTTGGCTTGCACTGAAGAGCTCAGCACTATAACCAATGTAATGCTTGGCTTGCACTGAAGAGCTCAGCCCTATAACCAATGTAATGCTTGGCTTGCACTGAAGAGCTCAGCACTGTAACCAATGTAATGCTTGGCTTGCACTGAAGAGCTCAGCCCTATAACCAATGTAATGCTTGGCTTGCACTGAAGAGCTCAGCACTATAACCAATGTAATGCTTGGCTTGCACTGAAGAGCTCAGCCCTATAACCAATGTAATGCTTGGCTTGCACTGAAGAGCTCAGCACTATAACCAATGTAATGCTTGGCTTGCACTGAAGAGCTCAGCCCTATAACCAATGTAATGCTTGGTTTGCACTGAAGAGCTCAGCACTGTAACCAATGTAATGCTTGGCTTGCACTGAAGAGCTCAGCACTGTAACCAATGTAATGCTTGGCTTGCACTGAAGAGCTCAGCACTGTAACCAATGTAATGCTTGGCTTGCACTGAAGAGCTCGGCACTATAACCAATGTAATGCTTGGCTTGCACTGAAGAGCTCAGCACTGTAACCAATGTAATGCTTGGCTTGCACTCGAGAGCTCAGCCCTATAACCAATGTAATGCTTGGCTTGCACTGAAGAGCTCAGCACTATAACCAATGTAATGCTTGGCTTGCACTCGAGAGCTCAGCACTATAACCAATGTAATGCTTGGCTTGCACTCGAGAGCTCAGCCCTGTAACCAATGTAATGCTTGGCTTGCACTCAAGAGCTCAGCCCTATAACCAATGTAATGCTTGGCTTGCACTGAAGAGCTCAGCCCTATAACCAATGTAATGCTTGGCTTGCACTCGAGAGCTCAGCCCTATAACCAATGTAATGCTTGGCTTGCACTCGAGAGCTCAGCCCTGTAACCAATGTAATGCTTGGCTTGCACTCAAGAGCTCAGCCCTATAACCAATGTAATGCTTGGCTTGCACTCAAGAGCTCAGCCCTATAACCAATGTAATGCTTGGCTTGCACTCAAGAGCTCAGCCCTATAACCAATGTAATGCTTGGCTTGCACTCGAGAGCTCAGCACTATAACCAATGTAATGCTTGGCTTGCACTCGAGAGCTCAGCACTATAACCAATGTAATGCTTGGCTTGCACTCGAGAGCTCAGCCCTATAACCAATGTAATGCTTGGCTTGGACTTGAGAGCTCAGCACTATAACCAATGTAATGTTTGGCTTGCACTGAAGAGCTCAGCACTATAACCAATGTAATGCTTGGCTTGCACTGAAGAGCTCAGCCCTATAATCAATGTAATGCTTGGCTTGGACTTGTGAGCTCAGCCCTATAACCAATGTAATGCTTGGCTTGGACTTGAGAGCTCAGCCCTATAACCAATGCAATGCTTGGCTTGCACTCGAGAGCTCAGCACTATAACCAATGTAATGCTTGGCTTGCACTGAAGAGCTCAGCCCTATACCCAATGCAATGCTTGGCTTGCACTGAAGAGCTCAGCACTGTAACCAATGTAATGCTTGGCTTGCACTGAAGAGCTCAGCCCTATAACCAATGTAATGCTTGGTTTGCACTGAAGAGCTCAGCACTGTAACCAATGTAATGTTTGGCTTGCACTGAAGAGCTCAGCCCTATAACCAATGTAATGTTTGGCTTGCACTGAAGAGCTCAGCACTATAACCAATGTAATGTTTGGCTTGCACTCGAGAGCTCAGCCCTATAACCAATGCAATGCTTGGCTTGCACTCGAGAGCTCAGCCCTATAACCAATGTAATGCTTGGCTTGGACTTGAGAGCTCAGCACTGTAACCAATGTAATGCTTGGCTTGCACTGAAGAGCTCAGCCCTATAACCAATGTAATGCTTGGCTTCCACTGAAGAGCTCAGCACTGTAACCAATGTAATGCTTGGCTTGCACTGAAGAGCTCAGCCCTATAACCAATGTAATGCTTGGCTTGCACTGAAGAGCTCAGCACTATAACCAATGTAATGCTTGGCTTGCACTGAAGAGCTCAGCCCTATAACCAATGTAATGCTTGGCTTGCACTGAAGAGCTCAGCACTATAACCAATGTAATGCTTGGCTTGCACTGAAGAGCTCAGCCCTATAACCAATGTAATGCTTGGTTTGCACTGAAGAGCTCAGCACTGTAACCAATGTAATGCTTGGCTTGCACTGAAGAGCTCAGCACTGTAACCAATGTAATGCTTGGCTTGCACTGAAGAGCTCAGCACTGTAACCAATGTAATGCTTGGCTTGCACTGAAGAGCTCAGCACTATAACCAATGTAATGCTTGGCTTGCACTGAAGAGCTCAGCACTGTAACCAATGTAATGCTTGGCTTGCACTGAAGAGCTCAGCACTGTAACCAATGTAATGCTTGGCTTGCACTCGAGAGCTCAGCCCTATAACCAATGTAATGCTTGGCTTGCACTCGAGAGCTCAGCCCTATAACCAATGTAATGCTTGGCTTGCACTGAAGAGCTCAGCACTATAACCAATGTAATGCTTGGCTTGCACTCGAGAGCTCAGCACTATAACCAATGTAATGCTTGGCTTGCACTCGAGAGCTCAGCCCTGTAACCAATGTAATGCTTGGCTTGCACTCAAGAGCTCAGCCCTATAACCAATGTAATGCTTGGCTTGCACTGAAGAGCTCAGCCCTATAACCAATGTAATGCTTGGCTTGCACTCGAGAGCTCAGCCCTATAACCAATGTAATGCTTGGCTTGCACTCGAGAGCTCAGCCCTGTAACCAATGTAATGCTTGGCTTGCACTCAAGAGCTCAGCCCTATAACCAATGTAATGCTTGGCTTGCACTCAAGAGCTCAGCCCTATAACCAATGTAATGCTTGGCTTGCACTCAAGAGCTCAGCCCTATAACCAATGTAATGCTTGGCTTGCACTCGAGAGCTCAGCACTATAACCAATGTAATGCTTGGCTTGCACTCGAGAGCTCAGCACTATAACCAATGTAATGCTTGGCTTGCACTCGAGAGCTCAGCCCTATAACCAATGTAATGCTTGGCTTGGACTTGAGAGCTCAGCACTATAACCAATGTAATGTTTGGCTTGCACTGAAGAGCTCAGCACTGTAACCAATGTAATGCTTGGCTTGCACTGAAGAGCTCAGCCCTATAACCAATGTAATGCTTGGCTTGGACTTGAGAGCTCAGCCCTATAACCAATGTAATGCTTGGCTTGGACTTGAGAGCTCAGCCCTATAACCAATGCAATGCTTGGCTTGGACTTGAGAGCTCAGCCCTATAACCAATGCAATGCTTGGCTTGCACTCGAGAGCTCAGCACTATAACCAATGTAATGCTTGGCTTGCACTGAAGAGCTCAGCCCTATAACCAATGTAATGCTTGGCTTGGACTTGAGAGCTCAGCCCTATAACCAATGTAATGCTTGGCTTGGACTTGAGAGCTCAGCCCTATAACCAATGCAATGCTTGGCTTGCACTCGAGAGCTCAGCACTATAACCAATGTAATGCTTGGCTTGCACTGAAGAGCTCAGCCCTATACCCAATGCAATGCTTGGCTTGCACTGAAGAGCTCAGCACTGTAACCAATGTAATGTTTGGCTTGCACTGAAGAGCTCAGCCCTATAACCAATGTAATGTTTGGCTTGCACTGAAGAGCTCAGCCCTATAACCAATGTAATGTTTGGCTTGCACTCGAGAGCTCAGCCCTATAACCAATGCAATGCTTGGCTTGCACTCGAGAGCTCAGCCCTATAACCAATGTAATGCTTGGCTTGGACTTGAGAGCTCAGCACTGTAACCAATGTAATGCTTGGCTTGGACTTGAGAGCTCAGCCCTATAACCAATGTAATGCTTGGCTTGGACTTGAGAGCTCAGCACTATAACCAATGCAATGCTTGGCTTGCACTCGAGAGCTCAGCCCTATAACCAATGTAATGCTTGGCTTGGACTTGAGAGCTCAGCCCTATAACCAATGCAATGCTTGGCTTGCACTCGAGAGCTCAGCCCTATAACCAATGTAATGCTTGGCTTGGACTTGAGAGCTCAGCACTATAACCAATGTAATGCTTGGCTTGGACTTGAGAGCTCAGCCCTATAACCAATGCAATGCTTGGCTTGGACTGTCCTAAAGTGCAAATGCTTGTGGGTGGGCACCGCTTGTGAAACCAATCGGCCAAAGAAACTCCATTGAAACAAACTTACAGCATGAATTCCATCGATGAAACTAGCTCCACCCAACCCAGGTGAACTCAGCCACAAGTACAGGTAAGTAAGTATTGAGGAGGTGAAAGAGAATATTGATAGAAGAAGAACAAGACTTACTTGCTGGCTGTATGAAAGGCTTTCCCTGTCTCAATCATATTGGAACAAAGTTTCACCAACTGTAGAATAAAGAAAAATATAATTAAAATATCGGTGCCCCAGCATGGCCTCAGCTGGATGGCTGGAACAGGTAAAAGAGTATTAATTAGCAATTTACATTAAGGAGCATTTAAACATTTGAAATGTGTATGGTATGGTAGGGTGTCGTATGGTGTGGTATGGTATGGTGTGGTGTGGTGGTGTGGTATGGTGTGGTGTGGTGTGGTGTGGTGGTGTGGTATGGTGTAGTGTGATGTGGTATGGTGTGGTGTGGTGTTGTATGGTATGGTAGGGTGTGGTGTAGTATGGTAGGGTGTGACCTGTAACTCCTGAGGAGGAGTAGGGGCCCCATACTGACATTCGATGTTTCTAGTATTTTCAGCTGAGTATACTGGAGCTACGTGAAATGAAGTGTTTATCCAAAGAACACAACACGTCACCCTGCCTGGAATTGAACCCACGACATTATGATCCTAAGTCCAACACCCTTACCACTAGGCCATGCACCTTCATATATAGCAAGGAATTTAATACATTCTACCAACTTCACTAATATACCTCCTATATCGACAGTTGATCAACAAGATCCCAGATCTCATTTGTTTAACGAGCAGGGTGAAGCTCATCAAATCAGACCAATGAAACAATGTTTCCATTGGTCTTTCCAAGTGCTAATACCATCCATCGGTCGCAAATCCAGGTAGAAGTGGTAACATGAAATAAAGTGTCTTGTTCTAGGCCATAACTCATCGCCCGGTCTAGAAATCGAAATCTCAACCTCACGATTGTGAATCCAATCCTCTAACAATACAGCCACACGCCTTCACTTAATATATATATATATATATATATATATATATATATATATATATATATATATATATGTGCGTGAACGACCAAGTTTAGATGAGTTGAAAGAGAAACTGGGTATAAGAGGGATAAGTTGTGGTGTGCAGGAGAGAAGACTGAGATGGTATGGACATGTGATGCGCAAGGAGGATGACCACAGGGTGAAGGAGTGCCAAGAAAGGCCAGTAGAAGGAAGACGCAGTAGAGGAAGACCACAAAAAACATGGGCGGAGGTGGTGAGAGCAGACCTCAGATCGCTGAAGCTCACGGAGGAGATGACGAAGGACCGTGACAAGTGGAGAGATGCTGTGCTGAATAGGACCCGTCCCACCCTTGCAAGCAGAGAAAAGCAGACGTAAAATGATGATGATGATATATAAATCAATAATCAATACTTACTTTCTCCAATCTAACTTCCAATAGTTCAATATCATTTTCAGCATCTTCAAGGGAAGCTCTGGAATCAAAGAAGAAAAAAGATTAATTAATTAATATCACAATTAATTATAATTAACAATAGCTAAAGCGAACGAGCGACCACTTAGTCACAAGTTCAAATCCAGTTACAATAAGAGGGCAGTCTTAAATTCCTGATAACATATATAAGTGTATTGTATCCTTGGGTAGTTGTTATGTCTACATGTTGATATGTCTACATGTTGATATGTCTACATGTTAATGTGTCTACATGTTAATATGTCGACATGTTAATATGTCTACATGTTAATATGTCGACATGTTAACATGTCGACATGTTAATATGTCGATATGTTAATATGTCTACATGTTAATATGTCTACATGTTAATATGTCGACATGTTAATATGTCGACATGTTAATATGTCTACATGTTAACATGTCGACATGTTAATATGTCTACATGTTAATATGTCGACATGTTAATATGTCTACATGTTAATACATCTTATCAATACATGTCAATATATATTATAACATTTACTCCTGCACATATATAGATATTATTACGAGTACAGATATATATATATATATATATATATATATATATATACACAGAGGTATCCACTGTGTAATCCACATAAAAAAAAAGATTGCTTTTGAAAACAGCTGGTGATAAGCATGTAAGTAAATATTCTCTCTATCTGATAGTTTGTAAACTTACATAGATCAATAACTGAGTATAGATACAATGTATTATCACCATCTAGAAACGATCGTAAAGCAGTGAAGTATATCTCTAATGACTTGATTTTTTATTTCATTGTTTTAACTTTATATATATATATATATATATATATATATACACATGTATACATGTATTTATTATAAGAACAGATTAAAGTTTAAGCAAAGAATCGCTGCTTTCAACCTTAACAGGATCTTCTGATTATATATATATATATATATATCTTCGGTTAGCTTTCCCCTGTGTTGTTTACTTGTCTCACTCGCTTTACGCGTTTTAATTGTCCTAATAACTTATTTTGGTTATTATTACACCAACGTGAGGTATATGATTTTTAATGCAATGAAATATCTATGACTGTTGGCAAATCACTGATGAGGGACTCATTTTATAACATGTTATCCATGTGCAACCATGCAGTATTCTTCTCCCCATATATATATATATATATATGTATATATATATATATATATATATATATATATAAACAAGGTTTAGCAAATAATGAAAAAGTTTCAAAATAAATTTTAAAAAATTGACTTTACCTACTATAGTTACCTTTACCGATCGGTATATATATATATATATTGTTATACTTTGGGAGGGTCATGTTGCCAATACACGATTTCAGATAAAGAATCTTGCTAAACAAATTCAGAAACGAAATATATATATATATATATATATATATATATATATATCTCGGAGGAAATGTGGTAAGGAACCAGATGGACCATAACTTTTTTCTACTCCCTTTTGATTTACCTATTCTTTCTACTCCGCCCTCTTCCTTCTCCAGTACACCTTTTTTCCACCTTCTATACACTATCCTTAGAATCTGCTGTATAGATTTCACTGGGTTTCCCCCACTCCCTCTTTGTTCTACCAGCAAGTTCAGCCACCCCTACCTCCCACCAAATGCCATGATAGAATCATCTGTCTTTACAACAAATTTTTGACCAATCCTTTTGACAATTACTATCTTCCCATATAAGGAAATACCCCCTGAGAAGTTCAGCTATTTATTTACCAGGCTAAAAATTCTTATTTAGTCCAGAATTAGCCAACGGCTTGAGCTCTGCCGTCGGGGGTCATACTTTTTACTATATATATATATATATATACAATCCTTATTGAGCCCTCTTCGGATTTTAGTCTTCACATTTATTATGACTATATATATATATATACTATATACTACATATATATTTATTTATGTATGCAAGCAGGAAAAAGTGGACGTATGATGATGATGATATATATATATATATATAATATGAGTTTTTCGAATATTAATAATAATATTTGGTTCGTTTGCAATTATGCAAACAAGCCTCATTTTTAAAACCATGTCAGTAGAATGAGGGGCTCATTCTACTGACATGGCTTTAAAAATGAGGCGCGTGTGTGTGTTTTCAGCTCCTGAAATTGGTTTTTATGGACAAGAGAGGAGAGGAAGAATGAGGAGTGAGTGGAATGTGAGGAAGGGGGGGGGAGGAGAGCGGGAGAGAAGGTAAAGGAAAGGTGAGGAGGAAAAGGAAGGACAGAGAGAGAGGGGGAGGAGGAAAGCCAGACTGGAGTAACCAGATAAACCATCTGTAGGAAAGAGACATCTGAGGGAGAAGTAGAGGAGAGAGAGGGGGTAGAGAGAGGAGGGGGAGATAGAGTGTGTGAGGTGTGTGTGCAAGAGAGGGTGTGTGTGTGTGTGTGAGAGAGGGGGGAAGAGAGAGGGTGTGAGAGGAAAAGTGGGAGGGTGTGAGAGGAAAAGTGGGAGTGTGTGTGAGGAAAAGTGGGAGGGTGTGAGGAAAAGTGGGAGGGTGTGTGAGTGGGAGGGTGTGTGAGAGAAGGTGGGAGAGAGTATGTATTATAGAGAAAGTGATATATGTATGTGTGTGTGTGTGTGTGTGTGTGTGTGTCCCATCCCAGGGGTTTTAGAATAGGTACACCGCATCCCTGTCTATCGCATGAGGTGACTAAAAGGATTAACATCTGAAACGGGATCAGGGCATCCAGCTGTAAAACCTAATTCACAACATCCTGCCTGACCCATGCCAATATGGAAAAGTGGGAGTAAACATGATATTTATATATATATATATATATGGGATGGGACACACACACACACATATATATATATATCACCCAATTACACCTCTCAAAGGCGATGACACACGACCGTGACCTCTGGCATCACGCAGTAATACAGAGTACCCGACCTCCCATGGGTACAAGCTGAAGCATATAGACAATATGCCCCCACACCCTCCCACTGCAAGGTGGTCGTGGAGGTGCCACGGCAAAAAAGCACCCAGTCCACTCTGTAAAGTGGACATGTAGGCGCCACGGAAAAAGGCACCCAGCACTCACTGTAAATCAGGTTGGTGTTAGGAAAGGCATCCAGCTGTAGAAATCAAGCCAGAATCAGTTCCTGTATGAGCAAAGCATGGTCAGCCGACCAGACACTGCCCACAACAGGACAACCCATCTAACCCATGCTAGCATGGAAGAACGGACGTAAAACGGTGATGATGATGATGATCATCATCATATGCTAGCATGGAAGATGGACGTTAAACGATGATCATGATGATGATATATATTTGACTTGAAGCGGCCACGCGGACTAGCAACTGCTAATTTTTGGCCGCCTTCTCGTCTTGGGCATTTCTCTCTGCTTTTCAGCCCCATGGATTATATTTCTTTGTTGGATAAATTTCGGAATACCTGATGATGTGACCAGATTCATTGAAATATTCATAGCATAATAAACCTTTCAAGGAATTACACCAGTCCAGCCTCCTGTTATTTTATAATAATTAACTCCGTACTCGCACCACCAACAACACAAACGAAGACAGGTGAGTTGCATTACGTCGAGTGCTCTCCCTAATATTACATCAAGGTTGACCAAACGGAATGACCAGTTCTATCCAGTGGTGAACCAACAAATCTAAATATATATATATATTTACGATATTAAATAAATGGAAACTATATTTATAAAACCATATTTATTTCATTATATATATTTCAGGGATATCATATTAAAAATATGGTATGCCTTATTCAGACAAAATACAATATAAACAGTCTTATAAATAGATAGATTTGACATACCTTACAACTTCAACTTCCATTTAAATCAACTTTTTAAATGGAAGTTGAAGTTGTAAGGTATGTCAAATCTATCTATTTATAAGACTGTTTATATTGTATTTTGTCTGAATAAGGCATACCATATTTTTAATATGATATCCCTGAAATATATATAATGAAATAGATATGGTTTTATAAATATAGTTTCCATTTATTTAATATCGTAAATATACTCCAAATACTTGTTGAGTGCTTTTATATCAGTTATAAATATTTACTCGTTGTAACCCAACAATTTAAATAAAACTTTGCATATATATATATATATATATATATATATATATCACATTCATCCTTCTACCTGGAGTTGTGGCCGATAGATAGTATTAGCAATTGGAAAGACCAATGGAAACATTGTTTCATCAGTCCAATTTAACGAAAGTCGATCAACTGTCTATATATATATATATGTCAATGTGCGTGAACGACCAAGCATAGACGAGTTGAGAAAGAAACTGGGTATAAGAGGGATAAGTTGTGGTGTGCAAGAGAGAAGGCTGAGATGGTATGGACATGTGATGCGCATGGAGGATGACTGATGGGTGAAGAAGTGCCAGGAAGT
This sequence comes from Eledone cirrhosa, assembly GCA_964016885.1. Taxonomy (NCBI): domain Eukaryota; kingdom Metazoa; phylum Mollusca; class Cephalopoda; order Octopoda; family Eledonidae; genus Eledone; species Eledone cirrhosa. The sequence goes on along the minus strand of OZ024761.1, from coordinate 12,875,723 downwards.
CCCAGTGGAGGGAAGAAGCAGTAGAGGTAGACCACGAAAAACATGGGCGGAGTTGGTGAGAGCAGACCTCAGATCGCTGAAACTCACCGAGGAGATGACGAAGGACCGCGATGAATAGGACCTGTCCAACCCTTGCAAGCAGGGAAAAGCGGACGTAAAGTGATGATGATGATGATGATATGCAAAGAGTCAGGACCCTGATGGCTGAGCTCTGGCCGTTTCGACAGCTAGATCCGATTTCGGATCTATGTGTACCTCTCTATATATGCTGATTTATATATATATATATATAAAACACCCAGTATACACTGCAAAAGTGGTTGGTGTTAGGAAGAGCATCCAGCTGTAGATACCAAGCCAAAATCAGTTCTGTATGAGCAAGACATGGTCACCTGACCTGGCATTGCTCACAACAGGACAACTCATCTGACCCATGATAGCGTGAAAAAAAATGGACGTTAAACAGTGATAACGATATATATATATATATATATATATATATTATATATGAAGATATATATATATATATATATTATGTGAAGACGTGTGGCTGAGTGGTTAGAGAATTGGATTCACAATCTTGAGGTTGTGAGTTCGATTCCTGGACCAGGCGATGCGTTATGTCCTTGAGCAAGACATTTTATTTCACGTTGCTCCTTCTACCTGGAGTTGCGACCGATAGATAGTATTAGCAATTGGAAAGACCAACGGAAACATTGTTTCCTCGGTCCAATTTTACGAAAGTCGATCGACCCTTTCATATATATATATATATATTGGAAAATGTGTGAGATCCTTGGTACAGTTAGGTATATTTGAAAAAAAGGAAAAGAATGACTTCACTTGTAATGTTAAAAAATTTTTTGATTTAATTTTATAATATTATAATTACCAACTCATAATATTATAATATTATAAAATTAAATCAAAAAATTTGTTAACACGACATGTGAAGTCATTCTTTTCCTTTTTTTCAAATATATATATAATATATACGAGGGCAATCCCAAATGTAAGGTCTCCTTCCAATATTGCAACTTTTCCATTAAAATCCTGTGGATGGTGCTTCGGGAAACCTCAGGAACCAAAATGCAGAGAGCATCCAGAGTGATCCGCCGATCTTTACGCATGTTTTCCTGGGAAGGAGACCTTACTTTTGGGATTGCCCTCTATATAATAACTGCGTGAAATTCGTACTAGGTGGTAGCGTTCAACGGGAGCTCCATTCTCAACGGCTCCCAAGCCAAGATTGAGCATCGCAGCGAAGCGCGCGCATGCTTGTTTGGGAGTGAAGGAAGCACCAATCACAACAGTGTTGCCAACAGCCGTACGAACAGTTTCTCTGCGTCCCCATCGCTTTGGAGATCTTACTTTTGGGATTACCCCCTATATATATATACATATATCATGTGTGTGTGTGTGATGATATATATATATATATATATATAAACAAATACACACAATACAACAGTGAATTAAGGACTCGTACACAATGTATAAAGTCAATATGTGTTATTAAGACATTGTAGCACTTCTTACTGTTGTTGTTACTGTTATTGATGTTACTGTTGTTATTGTTGCTGTTGTTATTGTTGCTGTTACTGTTCTTGCTAGTGTTAGTGTTATAATTGTTATAGTTACTGTTATTGTTGTTATTACTGTTGTATAAAGTAAAAATCTTTCCATAATAAAACAACAAAACACTATATGAACATAAAGTTGATTTGTATTTCTGTTGTGGTATGTTTATAGGGAAAGGTTAATGGACATCTCCACCTCACCGACCACTGTCCTCACCAACTCCAGTTCCCACTCCACACATGTCACCAATGTCCTGCGGCAAACTTGCACATAAACTGATACTATTCCTACAATTGGTCCCCATTAACACTGACATTTTCCACAACAGAAGTCCTGTCACAATCTCTTCAATTTGTTTATTGGGTGAAAAAGGTCAAAGATTCTCCTACAATTTCTACATTTCTACCATTTTGACAGTTTACACAGTTTAGAGAGAGAAAAACAAAGCAGAAGATGAATTTCAAAAGTATGTTAGTTTGTTGTAAGCTACTACAAAGCAACTTTCCTATTCTTCTTATTTACCCACTTATTCCTGACAGGGTCATCAGGGTATTCATGACAGGGTCATCCTCAGACACACCTCCCATAGGCTCCTATTAATCAGGCTGGATCTCCAAGCAACACCGAGGTTGTGTATGTTATCCAACAATCTTGCTCCGAGTCTATCACTGGGTCTCCTGCCGGTTGGTTTCACCCATAGAATGTCCAGTGATTCTTTCCTGAGCTGTGATCTCTCAATTCAGAGAAATAGCAGCTCTACCTGGAGTGACTCTCTGATCTCTGAGCTATAAATCTGTCCAGTGATTATTTCCTGAGATATTCTAACCACATGTCCATAGTATCAGAGCTGTGATCTCTCAATTCGGAGAAATAGCAGCTCTACCTGGAGTAACTCTCTGATCTCTGAGCTATAAATCTGTCCAGTGATTATTTCCTGAGATATTCTAACCACATGTCCATAGTATCAGAGCTGTGATCTCTCAATTCGGAGAAATAGCAGCTCTACCTGGAGTGACTCTCTGATCTCTGAGCTATAAATCTGTCCAGTGATTATTTCCTGAGATATTCTAACCACATGGCAATAATATCAGAGCTGTGATCTCTCAATTGAGTGAAGTAGAGGCTCAACTTGAACTGATTCTCTGATCTCTGAGCTAGGCACCATATCAAGTAACATTACTCCAAAGACCCCTCAGAGGAACCCCATTTCAGACACTTGTATTCACAATGGCATTCTTTCAATCATTACCCAAGATTCACAACCATAGGTAAAATTTGGCACAAATACCAAAGTAAAGATGCCATTTACATTACTCTATATTTATTATTATATTTTCACAGTAAAGGCTTTACCTCACATAATTATCTCACATAATTTCGAATCTATGAGATTTTGATGTTATTTATTTTGAGAACAATACCTTAACATAAGTATGAGCGGCCAGATACAGTTGGTTTGAACAGAAAGAGGTGAAAGAATTCTGGCCGGATACGGCCAGTTTAAATGCTAAAGGGTTAAACCGGCCATTTCTGGCCAGTATTCTCTCACCTCTTTCTGTTCAAACTGACCATAACTGGCTGCTCATACTGATGTTAAGGTATTGTTCTCAAAATAAATAACATCAAAATCTTGTAAATTCAATGCTATGTGAGATATTATGTGAGGTAAAGCCTTTACTGTGAAAATACAATAGTATATATAGAGTAATGTAAATGTTAAAGGGTCAATATAAAGTACTAGTCAAGTACTGAGTTAATATAATCAATTCCCGCCCCCCACTACTACCACCACCACCACCACCACTACTATTACTACTACTACCACTATTACTACCTCTGCCACTACTACCACCACCACCACCACCACCACTACTACTACCACCACCACCACCACTACTACCACCACCACACCACTACTACTACCACCACCACACCACTACTACTACCACCACCACTACCACTACTACCACTGCCACTACTACCACCACCACCACTATTACTACCACTACCACTCCTTCATATACATATCTTTTCTGTTTCACATTGTCACTAAGTGCAAAATCTACCACCTCCACCACCACACCACACCACACCACAACACCACACCACCACACCACACCACACCACCACACCACACCACACCACCACCACACCACACCGCCACCACTACATCCTCCAAGTCCTCTCTCCTTCCTTCAGGCCTGCCACACTTCTTTCTATCTACACCATTTCTTCCACCACCACTGCCTCCACCACCACCACCACCACTGCCTCCACCACCACCACCACCTCCACCACCACCACCACCACTGCCTCCACCACCACCACCGCCTCCACCACCACCACCACCACTGCCTCCACCACCACCACTGCCTCCACCACCACCACCACCACTGCCTCCACTACCACCACCACATACCACGACCATCACTACCACATACCACCACCACTGCCTCCACTACCACCACCACATACCACGACCATCACCACATACCACGACCATCACCACCACATACCACCACCACATACCACCCCCACCACCACTGCCTCCACCACCACCACCACCACCACATACCACCACCACCACTGCTCCACCACCACATACCACGACCATCACTACCACATACCACCCCCACCACCACTGCCTCCACCACCACCACCACCACCACCACTGCTTCCACCACTACCACCACTGCTCCACCACCACATACCACCACCACCACCACCACCACCACCTCTGCCACCACCACCACCACCACCACCACCACATACCACCACCTCTGCCACACTTCCATTCTCCACTCCTTTCATTAAATGACATTTTTTTCATGGAAATCTTTAGAATCTGGAGAACATTACTACTACCACCTACTACCACCAACACTACCACCAACACTAACACCACCACTAACACCACCACTACTACCACCAACACTAACACCACCACTACTACCACCAACACTAACACCACCACTACTACCACTATCACCACCACCTACTACCACCAACACTAACACCACCACTACTACTACTATTACTACCACCACCTACTACCACCAACACTACCACCAACACTAACACCACCACCACTACTACCACTACTAACACTACCACTAACACCACCACTACTACCACTATCACCACCACCACCCACACCACCACAAACAACAACACCAACACC
>OZ024761.1:12860961-12865961 GCA_964016885.1 Eledone cirrhosa | reverse complement strand
TAAATCAAGCCCAAGGCATTACTGGTACTCAGAACGTAAAGGGCCGTAACTTTATGCTGCAAAGCAAGGTGTCCTATGCTCTATAATAATGGTTTCTATCATAGGCACAAGGCCAGCAATTTGGGGCGAAAAAAGGGCAAAGTGGATTAAATCAACACCAGGTCATTACTGGTACCCAGAATGTAAAGGGATGTAACTATACCACAAAGCAGGGTGTCCAATGCCCTACAGATACTGTCAATACACTGCCCTTAATAATAATTTCTGATTTAGGCACAAGGCCAGCAATTTAAGAGGAGGGGAAAGTCAAATCAAGCCCCAGTACATTATCCCATTGAGGTTAGCTTTGCCCTTCGTCCTTACGGGGTCAATAAAATAAAATACCAGTAATGCACTGGGGCCGATTTAATCCCCCTTACTTGCCCCCGTCATGCCTCCTCCACCTTCACTCATCCCTCCCTCCCCCCTCATATACCTCCCTCTTCATCCATCCCTTTCCACCCCCCTCCCATCATACCTTCCCCTTTCACCTCTCCCATGTCTCCACCCCTCACGCGTCCCATTCCTCTCCCCCCTCTCACCCATTCATGTCCACCCCTATCATGCCTCCCCCCCTCCCATTGCTTCCCCCTTCTCATCCGTCCCTGCCCACCCCCCCTCTCACCAGTTCATGTCCCTCTCACCCCTCACCAGACATTTATTGATTATTATCTAATCAGACAATTTCCTTGATGAAAAGATCAGCTGTCCTTGAGAAATTCTATTATTTTGGCACTATTGATATTGTACAGTAATTCCTGTATGGCTGCTTCTTATTGATTTGGTATTTCATATTTTAGCATCATCATCATCACCATCATTTCCACCACTATCGCCATGACAATCATCAACATCAATTTCACCACCATCACCATCATCATCATCATTTTCACCACTATCATCATCATCAGAATCACCACCATCATCATTTTCATTATCACCACCACCATCAATACCACCACCGTCACCACCACTCCAACAACCACCACCACCATCCTGACACAACCACCACCACAGCAATACACCACTACCACTATTACCACCACTGCCGTCACCACCACCCCAACACAACCACCACCACAATACACCACAATACACCACTACCAATACTACCACCACCACCATAATATACCACTATTACCACCACAACCACCATTATCCTGACACACCACCACCACCACAATACACCACTACCACCACCACCATAATATACCACTATTACCACCACAACCACCATTATCCTGACACACCACCACCACCACCACAATACACCACTACCACTACTACCACCACCACCACCGACACATCATACCTCAGACATTTGAAACCTGGCAGAGCCCATCTGCTCTCCATGTCCGAACACGATTTCTTCCAGAATATATGAGGGAGTGATAGAGAGGAAGTGAGAAAGAAATAAAGAAGAAAGATTGACCCCCCAGAATTTCACTGGTACTTTATTGGAAAGGGTGAGAGGCAAAACTGATCTTGGCAGGATTTAAACTCAGACAACAGTGAGCTGGAATGAATACCCCCAAAACATTCTACTCTCGCATCTCGAATGATCTTCATTGTCCTCTCTATTTTGCTAATCTATCTCGGCAAAACTTTATTTTAACCCTTTACCATTTACATTACGCTATATTTACTATTCTATTTTTGCAATAAAGGCTTTATTTCACATAATATCTCACATAATATCGAATCTATGAGATTTTAATAATATTTATTTTGAGAACAATACTTTAACGTCAATATGAGTGGCCAATTACAGCTGGTTTGAACAGAAAGAGGTGAGAGATTCTGGCCGGATATGGCCGGTTTAAATGCTAAAGGGTTAAGTAGTAACATCCCTGCGACATTTATTTTCTTTATACATTAAAAAACATTATACATGACAAAAAAAGTAAATTACTAGAAATCCCATACGTTATAAAATAAATAGGATGGGTTGGGGGTCTCAATATGTAAACTAAATGACTAACACTGGTTTTTAAAAAAAAAAAAAAAAAAAAATCAATGGGGACAACCTAGAAAAATTACCAAATTTCAACCCCACCCACCCCGCTTATGCCATACCCAATCCACCCCTATTATTTGGGACCCAAGAGTAGCTGACATTCTAATGACTCCACTAATTCGCCACCTTCAGGTCAATAGAAAAGCAGAAAATCAAAACAAAACACTGCACATGTCCAAGGCTGTCAAAACCGTGCTCAATTGTGCAATGGAAAAAAAAAAAAAACTTGCAATATATAAAAAAAAAGGTTTATTGAAATAAGACAAGTAATGAGGATAATAAAATGAGTATTAAAATGTCAACATCATTATAAACAATATTATTGGTGCCAAGTTTAATTCTAACTTTGCCAAGTGTGACTTATTGCATTCATAATTTGCTTCAATTAACTCATTTTATGCAGTTCCAAACAAAATGGGCAAGGGGATACACTAGTTTCAGTGACATCATCATCATTATCATCATATTAATATTCCTATTGCTTTGGTAGAATCGTTAGTATCAGAGAAAATACTTTACTGTATTCTGTCCTAAGAGATTTACTTATGCATTCATCTACATCTTTTGAAATGATTCGTAAAGCATCTCATTTCATCATCATCATCATCATTGTTGTTGTCATTATCACAGTTTAACATCCATTATCTTCTGCTTATGTTTCGTCACAGACCAAGTCAGTACTCAGTCAGATGAGTTAGGTGTAGAATCTTCCTTAACCCTTTAGCCTTTAAACCGGCCATCCATATCTGGCCAGAATTCTCTCACCTCTTTCTCTTCAAACTGGCTGTAACCAGCCAGCCATACCAATGTTAAGGTATTGTTCTCAAAATAAATAACATCAAACTCTCATAGATTCAATATTATGTGAGATAAAGCCTTTACCATGAAAATATAATAGCATGTATAGAGTAATATAAATGTTAAAGGGTAACCCTTTATCCTTTAAACCGGCCATATCCGGCCAGAATTCTCTCTCTATTCAAACCAGCCGTAATTGGCCGCTCATACTTATGATAAGGTATAATTCTCAAAATAAATAATATCAAAATCTCATAGATTCGATATTATGTGAGTTATTATGTAAGATAAAGCTTTTACGACAAACATACAATAGTGAATATAGAGTAATGTCAATGCTAAAGGTTATATACATTCGTACATTTTACAGAGTGTACTGGGTGTATTTTGTCATGGCACCAGTGCAACATAAGTTGACATGTTCTTGACATAAGTGAAGAATCCTATCAACCTTCACACTGTGTACTAAAAGGATAAAGGATGAAGATCCCATAACTCCTTGTGGAGTCATAGACACACCATCATAGGGTGTGTCTAGGGCATTTTAAAACCTGGTGGAGCCCAACCCTCTCCAGATCTGAACACAGTCAATTCTTTCTAAGGAGGAAAGAATCGCCCCCCAGTATTAGACTGGTACTTTTTTTATAAACCTCGAAAGGATGAAAGGCAAAGTTGACCTTGGCAGGATTTGAACTCAGAGAGCGCAATGAGGGGGCACGAATACCGTAGAACAAATGTTCTCAATGGGGGGGGGCATGTGCACCCCCGGAGGGAGGGGGCGTTTCGGAACTCCATGGGGGGGGGGGTTCGGAGCAAGGTCGCGTTGGGGGGGGGGGTCGGAGCAAGGTCGCGTTGGGGGGGGGGGGTCGGAGCTGGGGGAGGGGCACTGGAAGGCTCTTTATTTTGGTAAGTTTTATAAGCCATCTTTGTATGTCTTTGAGATAGCCAGTGTGAATGCATTTGAATGAGCTTGCAGACAGCATAACTATAGTCTGACCGCAGCTGTGAGCAGGTGTGCAGGCGTGTCCGGTAATTGAGACGTTAACCAGTAATTGAGATCCTAAAAATGGAAAAACCCACAGTCAACTGGGTCAAAGACACTTTGAGCGCAGCCAGTTAGAATCTTACCTTTCCTTCACCGATAACAATATATTTCATGTCTGACATTATTGACTCAACCGTAACGAGTTAACACTATGTAGATCTATTTTATTCCCTATTGTATAAATAATATTACAAATAAAAAAAAAGAAAAGAAAAAAACAGAAGCGAGTAGCACACACATCTAGGACCACATACAACACACATAAGCAGGTAATACACACATCTAGGACCACATACAACACATAAGCAGGTAATACACACATCTAGGACCACATACAACATATAAGCAGGTAATACACACATCTTTGGAATATTGTTAATCAATTTTTTAGTAATCTACTGATATAAAAATCAGTAGTATATTGAAAAATGGAAAAATAGGGGCGGGGGGGGGGGGGCGTTTTGATTTTGAGGGACAAAAGGGGGCGTTTGGCCTAAATGGGTTGAGAACCTGTGCCATAGAACATTCTATCTGACATCTTAACTCTGTCAATTCACTGTGTACTAGCTGCGTATTATTGGATGTCTGCCCTAACACAACCTCTTTACACAGTGTACTATATTGTAGTATCTTCTGCAGAAGATATGCGACGGCTGGAGAGAAATGAAGCAAGCATGCTCCATTGGATGTGCAGTGTCAATGTGCGTGAACGACCAAACATAGACGAGTTGAGAAGGAAACTGGGTATAAGTTGTGGTGTGCAGGAGAGAAGTCTGAGATGGTATGGACATGTGATGCTCATGGAGGATGACCACTGGCTAAAGAAGTGTCAAGAAATCCCAGTAGAAGGAAGACACAGTAGAGGTAGACCACATAAAACATGGGCGGAGGTGGTGAGAGCAGACCTCAGATAACTGAAACTCACGGTGGAGATGACGAAGGCCCGTGACAAGTAGAGAGATGCTGTGCTGAATAGGACCCTTCCAACCCTTGCAAGCAGGGAAAAGCGGTCGTAAAATGATGATGATGAAGATACTGTAGTGTATATTATATATAGTACAGTAATGTATATTATATATAGTACTGTAGTGTATATTATAT
>OZ024761.1:12850961-12855961 GCA_964016885.1 Eledone cirrhosa | reverse complement strand
TAGAGTTTCCCTGTTCATTGGTAAATCTTAATGTCTAGAAAGACAGGAAAACATGGAGATCTTTCATGTATCATGGGTAATCTTATAATCACATTAACTTAACTGCAATTAATTACAAAGCTTCGTTATGTCTTTGAAGATGTGTTTGTGTATATTCATTATAAAAAACAGCACAGCTCCCATGACTTTCAGAAACATTTTTTTCATGCTCAGAGTTGCTGAAGCATGGAACAAACTACCTGCATCAGTTGTTAGTTGCTGAGACACTGCATCCATTAAAACCTCCATGGGACAAACTACCTGCATCAGTTGTTAGCTGTCGAGACACTGCATCCATTAAAACCTCCATGGGACAAACTACCTGCATCAGTTGTTAGCTGTTGAGACACTGCATCCATTAAAACCTCCATGGAACAAACTACCTGCATCAGTTGTTAGCTGTCGAGACACTGCATCCATTAAAACCTCCATGTAACAAACTACCTGCATCAGTTGTTAGCTGTCGAGACACTGCATCCTTTAAAACCTCCATGTAACAAACTACCTGCATCAGTTGTTAGATGTCGAGACACTGCATCCTTTAAAACCTCCATGTAACAAACTACCTGCATCAGTTGTTAGCTGTCGAGACACTGCATCCTTTAAAACCTCCATGTAACAAACTACCTGCATCAGTTGTTAGCTGTCGAGACACTGCATCCATTAAAACCTCCATGTAACAAACTACCTGCATCAGTTGTTAGCTGTCGAGACACTGCATCCATTAAAACCTCCATGTAACAAACTACCTGCATCAGTTGTTAGACGTCGAGACACTGCATCCTTTAAAACCTCCATGTAACAAACTACCTGCATCAGTTGTTAGATGTCGAGACACTGCATCCATTAAAACCTCCATGCTTCCCGAGATTCGCCAACACTACACCTGATATTCCCCCTCCATACACACGCACACATGTATTTCATGACTCATACACTATTCACTTCGCTGACATTTGTACATTATTCTATGTACTATACATGCACCTTTGATGAGTTATAGTGCACCTGAGCACTGTACACAATAATTTCATCTTCATTATATATTTGTTTGAGGGCAGTGGATTGGCAGTATCGGTAGAGCGTCAGACGCCATGCTTTGCAGCAAAGAGTTAGGGCCCTTTATGGTCTGAGTTCAAATCCCGTCGAGGTTAACTTTGCCTTTCATCCTTACGGGAGTCGATAAAATAAAGTACCAGTAATACACTGGGGTAATTGCTGGCCTTGTGCCAAAAGTAGAAACAATTATATATATGTGTGTAAATGTGTAGATGTGTGTATGTGTTTGGAGGTGTGTGTGTGTGTGTGTGTGTATATGTTTGGAGATGTGTTTGTGTATATTCATTATATGTGTGTGTGTATGTATGTTTGTAGCTATGTGTGTGTGTGTGTGTGTGTGTGTATGTGTGTGTGTATATGTTTGTAGATGTGCTTGTGTGTGTTTGGAGATGTGTGTATATGTTTGTAGATGTGCTTGTGTGTGTTTGGAGATGTGTGTATATGTTTGTAGATGTGTGTGTGAGTTTCGAGATGTGTTAGTGTGCGTGTGTGTGAGTATGTTTGTAGATGTGTGTGTGTGTGTGTGTGTGAGTTTCGAGATGTGTTTGCGTGTGTGTTTGGAGATGTGTGTGTGTGTATATGTTTGTAGATGTATGTGTGTGTTTGAGTTTGGAAGTGTGTGTGTGTGAGTTTGTAGATGTGTTTGTGTGTGTTTGTTTGGAGATGTGTTTGTGTGTGTGTATATATATATACACATATAAAATCGGATTAATCATTTTAAAAGGTATCTATATTTGAAGTTCTAGTTAAACTTTAATTAGTTACCTCCCTAGCTATGTGTGCCTACATTCTTTACAAATTATTCCCTGTGATAGTTTCATGTATTTATTATATATATATATGTCAATCTATTTCTAGTTGATATGTAATGCTCGGATCTAATCTTTGAGTTTATTCTACAGTGGATATGGCGTATGTCTCTCAGACATGACAACCCTTAATTTTAATGTTGGATATATATACGGCCCCTTGATTGTTAAGCTAATTCAGTTGAATAGACTCGGCTGCTATTTCTGGCTGTCGATGGTCCTATTCACGCCACTGGGATGACGTTGTTCAATGTGTGTATTTTTAAAAAAATGCAACACGTGGTTCGAATCATTCACAGATTTGCATTTGCTGTGTAAACACAGATGGTTATTTTCTTCTCCTTTGGTGAACATCCAAGAATTTAACTGCTGTGATTTACGGATTAATAGGTGAAATATATTTCTTACTTAAAGAAATATATACAAAGGAGATTCATCATCATCATCACCGTTTTACGTCCGTTCTTCCACGCTAGCATGGGTTAGACGGGTTGTCCTGTTGTGGGCAGTGTCTGGTCGGCTGACCTTGCCTTGCTCATACAGGAACTGATTTGGCTTGATTTCTACAGCTGGATGCCCTTCCTAACACCAACCTCATTTACAGTGAGTGCTGGGTGCTTTTTAGTGGCGTCTACACGTCCACTTTACAGTGTGGGCTGGGTGCTTTTTTGCTGTGGCACCTCCACGACCACCTTGCAGTGGGGTGTGTGGGGGCATATTGTCTATTAATCATTTTAAAAGGTATCTATATTTGAAGTTCTAATCAAACTTTAATTAGTTACCTACCTAGCTATGTGTGCCTACATTCTTTACAAATTATTCCCTGTGATAGTTTCATGTATTTATTATATATATATATATGTCAATCTATTTCTAGTTGATATGTAATGCTCGGATCTAATCTTTGAGTTTATTCTACGGTGGATATGGCGCATATCTCTCAGACATGACAACCCTTAATTTTAATTTTGGATATATATATATAAACATATATATTTATAACTACAGAAGTCTGTGTACACAGTATGTGATATCACACATCAGTACACAGTATGTGATATCACACATCAGTACACAGTATGTGATATCACACATCAGTACACAGTATGTGATATCACACATCAGTACACAGTATGTGATATCATACATCAGTACACAGAATGTGATATCACACATCAGTACACAGAATGTGATATCACACATCAGTACACAGAATGTGATATCACACATCAGTACACAGTATGTGATATCACATCAGTACACAGTATGTGATATCACATCAGTACACAGTATGTGATATCACACATCAGTACACAGTATGTGATATCACACATCAGTACACAGTATGTGATATCACACATCAGTACACAGTATGTGATATCACACATCAGTACACAGTATGTGATATCACACATCACCACACAGTATGTGATATCATGGGATATGACTAATCTGACAGAATGATATCGATCCATAAATAACCATGGCAATCATAACTTTTATTTTATATTATTATTATTGGCAGTATCAGTAGAGCATTGGACAACAAACTTAGCGGCATGGAGTTACATCCCTTTACGTTCCGAGTTCAAATCCTGCCGAGGTTAGCTTTGCCTGTCATCCTCATGGAGCAATAAAATAAAGTACCAGTCACACACTGGGGTCGATTTAACTGACTTTCCACTCCCCCCAAATTGCTGGCCTTGTGCCTATATCAGAAGCCATTACGATCAGAAAAAGACCGAGGGATAGCGCTTGGAAGCTGGAATGTCTCCAAGTGCTCACCACTCTCTTCCAGCTGGGCACTGATATCGGTGGAACATCCACCTTGGCATTCTATAGAGGGCTAGTGGCGGGGAAGAACGATGACGTCTTCAGGGGGACCCTGGATGTCGAAGACAATCAGGTGTCTGCTCTCTTCAAGAGAACTTTCAGCCTGAGACCTATGATTTCAGAAATTTCCAGAAATCCCTGGCTTGGCAGTGCTACCGGGGAGCGTTGCCGGTTCTGGATAAGCTCTACAGCACGGAGGTGCTGTCAGCCGAGCCTGTCCGAGATGCACGCAGGACAACGAAACCATCCTGCACGCGCTCGTACAATGCCCGAGAATTGCTGACCTGTGGAGCTATGTCGAACAGTTGCTGTCGCGTGTAGGACGGATCCGGTTATCGACTGAGTCCATTGTGCAGATAGCCCCACCATCCTCCTTTAAAGAGGAGGAAGGGCAAGCAGTTTTCATCTGCCTGGTGGCCATGGCGAAAGAGATTGTGTGGTGGACAAGATTGAAAGGGTTGAAGTCGGACACTTTCCTCTCTGGCCAATCCCTGATTAACTTTTTCAAGTTTCACTTGAAGAGGAAAATCAAGGTGGAGAGGCAAGTGCTGTCTTCTAGTAAGTTTGTTGAAAGGTGGGTGAATGTGGCGAGCCTGGTCCGAGTGAACGGGCCCGCTCTGAGCTTCCCCAGATTGTCAGGGTGGCCGTGGTCTTTTGTGTGGGTTTCGCCACGAGTGACCCTTGGAGGCTTCCCCCTTATTGAGGAATTTTTGTTGTTTGAATTTTAATTTATTTTACACGTTTCTGTCTTTTATAACCTTTTTACACGGCCAAAACCCACTTTGTACCGTCCTGTACCGTCCTGTACCGTCCTGTACCGTCTGTAATGATTTTCTTCATGTCAGCCCTTGTGGCCAATAAAGAAATCATTATTATTATTATTATAAGGGCAGTGGATTGGCAGTATCGGTAGAGGGTCGGACGCCATGCTTTCCAGCATAGTTATGTCCCTTTACGATCTGCGTTCAAATCCCGCCGAGGTTGACTTTGCCTTTCATCCTTACAGGGTCAATAAAATAAAGTACCAGTAATGCACTGGGGTAATTGCTGGCCTTGTGCCTAAAGTAGAAACAATTATTATTATTATTATTACGGTCTGAGTTCAAATCTCGCCGAGGTTAACTTTGCCTTTCATCCTTACAGGGTGGATAAAATAAAGTACCAGTAATGTACTGGGGTAATTGCTGGCCTTGTGCCAAAAGTGGAAACAATTATTATTATTATTATTGGCGGTATCGGTAGAGGGTCGGACGCCATGCT
>OZ024761.1:12840961-12845961 GCA_964016885.1 Eledone cirrhosa | reverse complement strand
TGTGTATGTGTTTATGTGTGTATATATGTGTGAGTGTGTGTGTGAATTTGTGTGCATGCATGTGTGTGTGTGTGTGTGTGTGTCAAAAAGAGGTCTTGGTGTGTCATCCAAAGCAGAATATTCAGGGGTCAAATAGCAGGACTACTTTTATTTATTTATCTATTATACATTATATATATATTCCTGATTCATCAGATCAGACCACAGTGTATCTAGGACTACATAGCATAATGTATCATCTTGTTGTTGTGCAGCCCCAGCTCAGTTGTGATCCACTAGACAGTTCTTACATTTTAGTAGGGGTAACCATTTCACAAGAGGTTTCTGGTCCCTCAACAAACCTTCCCCTCCTTTCTAATCTAGGCTCCAGACTGGCCAAACATTTTAGTAGTGGTAACTGTTTCACAAGGATAGGTTGCTAGTCCCTCAACAAACCTTCCCCTCCTTTCTAATCTAGGCTCCAGACTGGCCAAAACAAAACATTTTGTAAGTAAAATAATGAACATTTCAAACTGCGATAGATTCTGTCTCATGAAACAAGGAAGGTGTCAGACAAGTGAGGTCAGTATCAAAAGGGTTTACGTCTAAAAGCAGATTTGGGGGAACTCTTTGGAGGGCACCATGTGACTGGTGACCTCACAGTAACGAGAAGGATATGAATTAATCAATATCTGATCAATATGTATATATACATATACATATACATGTATATGTATATGTACATATATATATACATATATATATATATATATACATCTTGCAAGCAGAGAAAAGCGGACGTAAAATGATGATGATATATATATACACACATATATACACATATAGAGAGAGGAGAGAGAGAAAGGAATGTGTGTGTGTGTGTGTGTGTGTGTGTGTGTGTGTGTGTGTGTGTGTGTGTGTGTGTGTGTGTGTGTGTTGTTGAAACAGACAAACAGCTGTCTATTCCAGTTAAGTCAATAATAATACAGAAAGAAAATATACACACAAACATCTGTGTATTTCTTTTATATTTCACACACACACACACACACACACACCATAATGTAAGTATATATATGTATATATATATATATATAAATATATATATATACAACTTTCTCTCTCTCTCCTCCAAACTTTCTTGAAGAAGGACTTCTGTCCGAAACATCGAAACCTCCTCCACTTCCACCGAGCTTGACGGAAATGGTGGAGGTTTCGACGTTTCATACAGAAGTCCTTATATACATATAACTGTAAAAATCGCCTCCTGTATTTTGTTTGTTTCATTTATCAACTATATATATATATATATATATATATAGAAAGATTTGAATGGATACAGTTTAGTTGAAAGGAATTTATTGACACGTGTTTCTATAACAGTTACATAACCTAAAACAGCTATCTACAAACTTTTAGTTATGCAGACATTCAATATTTCAATGTTATTATTTACTGTCATTTCATCAGAATAATATTACTGAGGACCTATTTAGTTTTTATAGAGAATATTAGGAGGGAGGGGTGAAGTTGTTAGAAGAATAGTTGAAGGAGTGGTTTTTCGATAGCAGTGAGAATTCTTGGTGGCAGTGAGTAATTAGATTCCCATCTGTTGTTTTGACATTTTTTATAGAATATATTATTGGTTATTTTTCTAAATCTATAGAAGGATTAGAGATAGTAAAGATATGCGTGGTTGGTTTTGTGTTTGCACTTAATTAACATTCAGACTTAAATTTTTCTTTCAAGTGTACGTATCCTTTCACCCACGCATTCACACACAAATATATTTGCACACCTCTACAAAATACATATACTCACAATTCACATATTCATACTTACATATATACACACATGTATTCATGTACATACATACGCGCTCATGTGTATACATTTTCATACTCAACTTATCTTTATATACACACGTATAGACACACACATATATACATACATACTCTAGTCCATGTGTACACACATATACATACATACACATCTATATACACATATATACATACATATATATATATATATATATATATATTATATATATATATATATATATAACACTTTAATACATGAATACACTTACATCTAACTATACACATCAAACATATATATATATTTACTTATTTATATACATTTTCACATATATATACATACTTATGGACGTTTTTAGACACATTCATTATCGCATATTTGCACCTATTCTCATCAGCATATCTTTCCATTATTAGTATGGTAATTTAAGGTTATTAATATATGTTGAGAAGAGATTGTTTTTATATTTTTCTAACTAGATTAAGGTTTATATAGTTGGGGGATGTCCCTCTTTTATGTAATATTCGGCTTGTAGTGGGAAAAAAGGGTTTTAGTTCTGTGACGGCAGAATAATGTTCGTTCAATTTTGTTATTCAGCAGTTTCTTCTTGTGTGTGATTATGTAATAAATCTCAAGATTACACAATTTGCAGAAATTTTGGCTCCTGGAAAAGCTTTGGGTTTTAGCTAATTTCTCCCATTTTAGGGTAAACTTTCTGATGAAATGACAGTAAATAATAACATTGAAATATTGAATGTCTGCATAACTAAAAGTTTGTAGATAGCAGCTGTTTTAGGTTATGTAACTGTTATAGAAACACGTGTCAATAAATTCCTTTCAACTAAACTGTATCCATTCAAATCTTTCTATTTTTCTCCGGATTACTTTTGGAACTACAACTGGAACCGTCGAGCAAACTCTACGTGAGCTGATAATCTACTGTGTGTAATATTTATATTACAACACAACGGAAAATACTGTATATATATATATATATATATATATATATATATATAACGATAAATTAACGGAGGCATAGGCCGTCGTTATTCCCTGTAAATAATGTGCTCAAAGGGGAAGAGATCCTGAGCCCTTTAAAATATACTATGTATACGCTGATGAACCGAGACTAGACCATTTCTTTCAACAAATTTTCTGGTGAAACATATCTTTGGATTTGTACGTGTGTTATATAGTTATAAAGGTATTTATTTACGCTTTAATTTATATTTTTAATTATCGTGTCTATAGTCTGCCTTTCATAGGTTATAGATTCCATACACTGGTGGTTTTTTCCCTGTATTATTGATAACGCACTATATATCTCTCTCTGGTGTGTTGCCTTCTCAACATAAATATATATATATATATATATATATATATATATATATACTATGTAGATAAATCTACCAAAATATACGGTAGTGTCCAATTCGTATGAAGAACTCAATGTAATCCAAATATCATAAAAAGAGAAGATGTATTCAAAATGTTTTCAATGAAAAACAAACGAAAACAGAGTCAAGATAAATTAATAAAAATAATGAATAAAAACAAAGAAATTATTATTATTTCTGAAGACAGCATATATATGTGTAGGTATGTATATTCCCTCTGATAGTTTGTAAAAATTTTACATAGATCTATATGATATACATACCAACACACACATATATATCCTAGAAACGATCGTAAAATTATGAATTTTTTAATATAAGGAACTGTTTCTTTGTTTTTATTCATTATTTTTATTAATATATATATATATATAACTCTCTCTCTCTCTCATATACAATAGTATATATAGAGAGTAATGTAAATGCTAAAGGGTTAAATTCCAAAGAAACCAGTTAGAGGGGGGAGGGTGACACAATCTAGTGGTTACAGTATTGAGTTTCCCAAACTTTTTCAAATGCAGAACCCTTTTTGGGGTTCAGAAACTTTTAGGGGAAGCCCAAAGTCTATCACACTTATATGGTCATAATATAAACATACTCCTCTACCTTCTTTCACAGAATACCAGCCACTCCTTTGCAGAACCCTTTTTGGTTCAAAAACTTTTGGGAGAACCCGAAAGTCTGACACACTTATATGTGTGTGACAGCTCACACCTATGTGTGTGTGTGTGACAGCTGACACCTATGCCAGTTTAGCTGGCCTCCTCCAAGGTATATCTCGTTGGAGGTGTCTTTGGTGATTTAATGATAGGGGACCCCAGTCCTATCATCTCATTTCTACAGCTGAGTAAACTGGAGCAATGTGAAATGAAGTGTCTTGCTCAAGGAAACAGCACATCATCCAGTCTGAGAATTGAACTCACAACCTTTCAATTGCAAGCCCAATGCTCTAACCACTAAGCCATGCGCCTTATATGGTCGTAATATAAACATACTCCTCTACTTTTTTCCACAGAACCGCAGACACTCAATTGTGAAACCCTCGGGTTCCACACAACCCACTTTGGGAACCACTAGGTTAGCATATTTGGTTTTCAATTGTAATGTTGTAGGCTCAATTCCTACATAAGGTGGTGGTGTGTTGTGTTCTTGAGCAATACCCTTCATTTCACATTGCTCCAGGGTTTACTCAGCTGAAAAAGAGCCCTAACAGCAGAAGCTGAGGAAAGGGTGGCAGATGAGGGTGCAGAACTGACCCAGCTATATAGGCTCCCAGTTTTGTAGTGTTGTGAAAGCCTTTCTGCAATATTTATAGTCGGTGCCCACACATCCCTTAACCCTTTAATGTTCAAACCGGCCAAAACCGGCCAGAATTCTCTACCTTTTTCTGTTGAAACTGGCTGTAACTGGTCACTCAAACTGATGTTAAGGTATTGTTCTCAAAATAAATACTTTCAAAATCTCATAGATTCGATATTAAATGAGATAATTATGTGAGATAAAGCATTTACCATGAAAATACAATAGTATATATAGAGTAATGTAAATGTTATGTGAGATATTGTGTGAGGTAAAGCCTTTACTGTAAAAATACAATAGTATATATAGTGTAATGTGAATATTATGTGAGGTAAAATCTTTACTGTGAAAATACAATAGTATATATAGTGTAATGTAAATGTTATGCGAGATATTATGTGAGATAAAGTCTTTACTGTGAAAATACAATAGTATATATAGAGTAATGTAAATGTTATGTGAGATATTATGTGAGGTAAAACCTTTACTGTGAAAATACAATAGTAT